>VZRW01001269.1:277987-308668 GCA_013398125.1 Aegotheles bennettii | reverse complement strand
GATTCTGTGATTCTGTGACATTGTCCGTGGTTCCTGTGTGATGTGTGCTGGAAGCGCTCATCTGCAGGAGTTGGCAGGATGTGAAGTTGTGGCTGCTCCTCCCTGGCAGTGTTCAAGGCCAGGTTGGATGGGGCTTGGAGCAACCTGGTGTGGTGGGAGGTGTCCCTGCCCATGGCAGGGGGTGGCACTGGATGAGCTTTAAGTTCCCTTCCAACCCAAACCATTCTATGGTTCTGTGTCTTCACATGGTGTGAGGGCAGCAAGAGGAGTTTCTGAGGCCACATTCATGGCTTCTCTCTAGCAGGTCTAGCCACCCTCTTGCTTTGGTGAATGCTGTGCACAGAGAGAGGGAGATCACCCTGGAGTGTCCGAGCACAAGAGAGCTGGGGGAACCTGCAGGCTTGCAGGCAGTTTTGGGCAGAGAGAGCTGTCTTGTGGATTGTGTGAGGGGTTGTCAGATGACTCCGTCTGAGGGGGAATGGAGCAGAGATCACACTCTGAATCAAGGTTAGTTTTGATTTATTATTCCCAGGGACCTCTAGCACAGCAAAGCATTTCGAGTTCTTTGCAACAAGCTCTCTTTGTTTTACTGCCTTTATAAATCACCTCAGCGTGCAGAAATGTAAGAATAGAAACTGTTAGTCTAGAATAAACGGTTGCTAACCAGTGAGACAAACTAATCAATATTCATAAGATAAAGCACCAATCTAAAGTGAGCAATGGTAATAATGAGGAAGAGAAACTAATCAAGAGGTGAGCTAATACAAAACAAGTATTGCCTGAGGAGTAGGGTGCTCTGGGCAGCAGAGCTCACCAGAGACCAAGAGTCAGTGGCCCTGGGTGCAGGTGGGGGTTCAGGAGAGCACCTTGGTTCAATATGATCACAGAATGACAGAATCCTAGGGGTTGGAAGGGACCTCGAAAGATCATCCAGTCCAACCCCCCTGCCAGAGCAGGGTCACCTAGAGTCCATCACACAGGAACGCATCCAGGCGGGGTTTGAATGTCTCCAGCCAAGGAGACTCCACAGCCTCTCTGGGCAGCCTGGTCCAGTGCTCTGGCACTCTCACAGGAAAGAAGTTCTTCCTGATATTCACATGGAACCTCCTGTGCTCCAGTTTGCATCCATTGCCCCTTGTCCTATCATTGGTCATCACTGAAAAAAGCTTGGCTCCATCGTCCTGCCCCTCACCCTTTACATATTTGTATCCATGGATGAGGTCACCCCTCCGTCCCCTTTTCTCCAAGCTAAAGAGCCCCAGCTCCCTCAGCCTCTCCTCAGAAGGGAGATGTTCCACTCCCTTCATCATCTTTGTGGCTCTGCGCTGGACTCTTTCAAGCAGTTATCTGTGTTGGATGTGCAGAAGAGTGAACCTGAAGTGTGTTTATCTGGTAGGGTTGGGATTGTGCAGGAGAGATCAAAGACATGAGATGGGAATGGGGTTAGGAGTATGCTGGGGGATTTCAGCCTTGGGAGGATGTGCCTGGTGAAACAGCGCATGTGATGTGGGCAGGGTGAGCCTGATGGCTAGCACAGTGTCAGCAGAGGTGGGACAGAGCAAGGGACAACAAATGAATAACTCCAGTGCTAGGTGAGAAGAGGGTGGAGACATAGTACCTCTGTGCCAGTGGTACTAAGCTCTGTGGACACTGGGAGTAGAGCAGTCCATCTGCATGTTCTGGGACACGTTGAATGGCCATGAGCCCTGGTACCTCTGATGGGCCCTGCTTCTGGTACCCACCTGCAGCTGAGGCACCTTCTTGCACCATGGGGAGTGACCTTTTCCAGAGCCTGGGCCTGGCCCTGGGCACCACAGAGCAGCAAGATGCTGGTGGAGAGGGGACTTCAGTGAAGGGACTGAGCAAGGAGAACTTCTCTGTGCAGAAGGGCTGCCTGGAGTGAAACCATGGCTGTCCACCAGTGAGTTGGCTGGGAATTATTCCTGGCTAAATTTGGGCAAGCAACCTGCAAAGAACAGGAGGTTGCGGGCTGGGTGTTTATTTCTGCATTGGGGTGGTTTATGTCTGAAACCAGCAAGTGCAGATTTGCTGGAGATGTACAGGAGCAGCAGCAGCCTCTTTGACTTGAGTATCTACAGGTGGGACCTTGGACGACTCCCTGTGGAAATGTCCTATCTGAAGAAAACCACAGTGCAGTGCTGTGGGGATGGGGGCAGCTTGCACATCAGGTACACAGGGATGGTGTAAATATGTGGGGTGGGGACCTCCCTGCAGGAGTACCTTTGCTCACTTGCAGAGGCATTGTCCAGTCCCACCAACACCAGGAGGCACAGGACATGGGTCACCGTGCTTGGTGTTAGGTGGCCCTTTCCTTCTAAGTGTAAAGTGTAAGACAAGAAGATGGTTGGACTTGATGATCTTAAAGTTCTTTTCCAACCAAAATGATTCTGTGAGTATCAGGTTTCAGGGAAAGGCAGATTCCAGGTCCCTCTGGGATTCCTGTTTTGTCATCACACCAAAGGGCAGCAGTGGCTGGCAACACTTGAAGTGATCTTAGGTGACAAACTGCTGCAGACCTGCCCAGGGGGACCTGAGATCAAGGGTGAAGTCTGTATTGCCTAAAACTACACCCACGGTGCAGCATCCCTCTCTGACATTGTCACTAGGGCTCCCCCAGAGACACCAGGGTGGTCAGTGGGGTCAGTGGTGCAAGAAGCCCCACCCTCAGTAGACATTGACAGTGTGGCAGGTGAGTCAAGACCCAAAACAGCCTCTGCCTCTCAGGCCCTGCACCCCCAACTACCTCCTGCGGTGGTCTACAGTGTCCAGCATCACTCATGTGGCTTGAGGGACATTGAGATCTCATGTGTGACACCAGGGGACTGGCCTTCACCTCCAGAGGGATGCAGACCTGTGGAGGCAGCTAGAGGTGGGCAGATGTTGCTGCAGCTGTAGTCTGGTAGCGGTGCTGGAAGGGAAGCAGTGACCCGAGATCAGGGGCCAGGTTGGGGAAGAGGAGAAGAGGTGAGAATGGAGTGACCAGAGACAGAGAAGGACAGAGGCCAAGAGAAACGAACAGAGATGCAGAGGATGGCTGAGCTCCACAAACCAACATACCTAACTGACAAACCCCATGCCACTAGAAACCTCCAACCAGGCACACGTGGAGATCTCCATAAACAACCTAACCCAGCAAACTCTTTTGAGGAAAAACTGGAAAACTTTGATCATTGTTGCCATGGCGATGTGATTTGGAATAAGTGTGGCAGAGGATTTTTTATTGTCAGCCTTTGTCACAAACAAGTAACCTGTTGTAGGCTTAGAAAAAAAGGGATGGAGCTGGGCTCAGGCCATCTAATCATCAGCCCCAGAGGCTGTGCTAATAAATCAAGGAAATAGGAAGATTGTAAATCCCACTAGAGGTCACTTGGTTAAACAAAGTGCAGGCATGGGAGACAGCTGGGGTGGGTGGGTGGGGAGGGAACTGACAGCAAGGTCTGCTCACTGTCAGTTAGCATTCCACTCCTGGTTTGTGGTGACAGGCACCTCATCCCCAAAAGCCTTCTAGGAAATACAGCCTGTGTACCAAGCACAGGTGAACTGGTGGGACTGGGGCTGGTTTGGGGAGGTGTAGTCCTGCGGTTTTACTCTAGGGATGTAGGCTGCACTCTGCCCTGCATAACATCATCCAGTAGTTTGCCTCCAGTAGAGGCATGAGCAGATCCTGACCTGCCAGAGATCCTAAATCACTCCACTGGTGAAGGGTGCTACCCCACAAAGTTTGTTAAGCAACAGGCTTAACCTCCTGTGTGTGGTGGCCCCATGGTCTTTGTGCCTCATTCTTATCTGGGGCTTTTAGTGCACTCCTGGTGTCTGCCAGGCATGGACAAGCAGTAAATATCACTCATGCCAAAAGTTGCACTTCTGCTAAAGAGGCCTCATACTGCTCCACATTGGCTTAAAAAGTGAGGGGATGAACATAGAGCTTGCAACTCACCTCTTGAGGGCTTTGATCTCAGTGCTGGCCATGTTGCAACACAGATCCACAACCTAGGGTTAGTTGCACTGGCTCCCTGTCAGGACCTGATGACCATCAATGCTGGTGAATGGCACCCTAGGGAGAAAGATGCCAAGATCAGAAAACAGGATTGTGATGAGAGGAACCGTAGCTTTCCCCATGCCATGCCATGCCATGCCATGCCATCCGAAGATCTTGCTGCCTGTTGGACTGATGTGTTAACCAAAAGGGAGAGGGAGATGCAGGGATCTGCTCCTTTCCAGGGACTATAAGAGTGAGGCAAGATAAGCACCTTGAGGAGCAGCACAACTTTCCCCAGGTAGGGGTCCCTTTGGGGGATGTGTGCTCCAAGCACATCATCCAGACCTGGCACACAATCATGCTGCGTGGAGGCTGGCCTCCACTGGGGATGCCCTCAGGGCCAGGGGTGAGGCAGCCCTGGATGTCTTGATGCTCCCAAGAGCTAGAGCACATGGGTGCATAACCCAGGGAGAGAAGAAAGCCCAGGTAAACCTGGCAGCCCAGCAGAGCTGTGGGAATGTCCTGCCTCCAGGGAGTGCCTGTGCTGTGCAGCTCTTTGGATTTGTACTGGAGTCATGGTTCCTCTGGCCTCCATTTCCCAGATTTGCAGGTGTGCCCATTGGACAGCTGCACTGAGCAGGAACCAAAGCTATGGGCTCACAGACAGGGGTGTTTTGCTGTGTGTCACCTCTACATGCAAGTACAAAGCATCTCATGGAGTTCCCCTGCCCCTGACTTTTGGCATGGGCAAAATGTTGTGAAATGCATCCAGCAAACTTTGTGTATGAACACAAGATACTTCCTAGGCTTCTGCCAAGTTCCTGTGGGTCCCATCTACTCTTCTAGCAAACCTTGCCCTCTGTGGTGTGGAATCTCATCCCACATCATTGGCATCCCACAAGTGGTGGCTGTGCAAAACAGGTTGGCACTGAATTTCCAATACGAAGCTCCAACTCTGACCCATTTTCCTCTTGAATTCAAAATACCTTCGACCTCAAATATCTTCAGAGCTGTGGTGCTTCCATCTTTCTGAAGCCCAGAGGAGTACCACATCGTTTGGGTTTATCCAGAGGGAAGCTTGAACCTCTGTCAGTCTAATTAGTGGCTGTGAATGCAGCACTGCTGCCTGACTTTCCCTAGGGATGCTGTGGATCAGGCTGCCTGCGCTGGATGATGCTTGGTGAGCCTTTCCTCCTGCCTCACCCCGGTGTTCCCAGCAGAGTGCTCTACTTTCCCTTCTCCTCACTCAGGCTTAGCCTGGGGTTTCGTCCTGCCAGACAAACCCCTGCTCCTCACAGCCCGGTTTCACTTCACTGGCACTGCCAGCCTGAGCAGTGCCCTCATCTCTGTCCTGCAGAAGACAGAAATCTGATGTGACATCTTCCGAGAGACAAAGTCCCTCTCCGTACATCCCTTTAGACCCCACATCTCCAGGTTCTGCTCATTCACCTCTTGAAGAGTTTCTCTCTCCTGCTCTCCCTGGGGTTACACAGCCTGGCACATCCTTTGTGTAAAGCTCAGCCTGCTAATGAACATCTCAGAGCAGCTTTCTGTGTGCAGG
The DNA here is from genome assembly GCA_013398125.1 of Aegotheles bennettii. Taxonomy (NCBI): domain Eukaryota; kingdom Metazoa; phylum Chordata; class Aves; order Caprimulgiformes; family Aegothelidae; genus Aegotheles; species Aegotheles bennettii. The sequence goes on along the minus strand of VZRW01001269.1, from coordinate 303,107 downwards.
AGGCCACTTAAACACCACATCTGTGTGCGTTAAGGTTGCAACCTCTGAAAGTGGGAAATGAGACGTGACAACTCTTCTAGGGATTGTTCAACCACTTTATGGTTCAGTGTCACCCAGTTGCTCTGCTGTGTATGGGATTTAAACTCCTGTTCTTCACTGAGGGCAGGCAGAGAAAGAAGTTACAATTTTGGTTTGGATCAAGCAGAAGTCATGGGGAGGTGGCTGCAGAGAAGATGTTGCTCGAGCAGCAGCAGAACTCACTTTTTCAGCTTGAGCTTGGAGTTAATTTTAAAATTAATTACCTCCTGGGAGTTAATTTTCTAGAAGCTTGGTCTGAGTGGTGGTTTGGAACTCCTGTATTTGATTACTACAGCTCTAGTCCTGGGGCAGGTATGGAGATAAAACTGTCATGTAAGAAGTGAGTCCAACATTGCTCCTGCACATGGAATCTGGTCTGAAAACCTCCAGAAATGTGCACCCCGTCAGCAAAGGTGACTCTCACCCCCACTGCTCATAACAGGACAGCCCTTCCATCCACAGCACGGTTGCTTCAGGTGGAGGACAAATCCCCAGCAAAGACAGAGCACCTTGCTGAAGAGGCTGTTCTCCAGTAAGTGATATGAACACACAGGACATGGCCACTACTTTCATAGCCATGACACAGGGAACCAGAGGTGATGTCCTGGGCTGCCATTACTGAAGTTCAGAGCAGGGCCATGAGTTCTGCCATTAGCGTGACTGAAGAAAGAACCTCTGGTGATCAGGACACCCTTGCAAGGGACAGGAGACAGGCAAGTGCCAATGCTTTGAAGAGCCTGAACCCCCATTGTCACAAGCAGGTTCTGCAGCGCAGGCAGCACCAGAACAAACCACGATGGCCTTGGATGCCTCTCTTGAAACATTTCCCCATGCCTGTGATACATGGGCATGCACACAGGTGCACCCCTGGCACCTTCTGCAATGGAGGTAGCCACTGCTTGGCCAATTCCTGTGGTGCCCTCTCAGCTGTAGCAAATAATCCCTCCCTGCTTTGGCCAAAAAAGCCTTACGCAGATGAAGTTGTGCCCAGCCATGGCACAGTGGAGAGCTGGACCATCAAAGAGCTCTTGCAAAGTGTGAATTTGCCTCAGTATCCAAGCAGCGAAGCACCTAACTCCCACTGGGGCCTTCCAAAACATCTTCCCCCTGTTACAGTTGTGCAGAAGTCTATCCATCCTATTACAGGAATGACTCCCTGCTACTAGCAATGGACCCAGGTGAGAAATGCAACTTTTATCCTTGTTTGTCAGGTTGTCTAGACTTTTTCTAACCTCTAAGGCATTCTGTAACTTCTCCTCTTAGAGCATGCACCTGTTTTGATAAAAGTAAGTTAGTAGTAGAATATTAAATTAATGTAATGATACCATCTGACTCTTCCCCTACAGGAACCCTGCTGTTTATTGGAAGGGGTTTTGGCAGACAGCAGAAGGGAAAACATTTCCTAAGTGCAGCTGGAAAGAAATCTCAGCATCTGCAGAGAGGGAGGGGAGGATGCGGGTCTGGACCATGCACCAGCATCTGCTCACCCACATCCCAACCTCTCTGCAGAGGCTCTCTCACAGCACTAGTTCTGGGCTGCAACTCATAATCCCAGGCTGAGCACTTTAGCCAGCCCCCTCAAACACTTTGCTGACTGAGTTTGCTCATTTTCTGCATCAGATCGTTTCTCCCTCATACTCAGAGAGCCTGCTACCACCTGCCAACTGATTCTGAAATTACCCTCTTCCAGCACGGGCTATCTGGCATCCTGGCCTGTATCAGGCACGGTGTGGCCAGCAGGAGTAGGGAGGTGATGATGCCCCTGTACTCGGCACTCGTGAGACCACAGCTTGAGTGCTGCGTCCAGTTCTGGGCACCGCAGGATGGGAAGGACATTGAGGTGCTGGAGCGAGTCCAGAGAAGGGCAACGAGGCTGGTGAGAGGTCTGGCAAACAAACCTTATGGAGACCAGCTGAGGGAACTGGGGTTATTGAGCCTGGAGAAGAGGAGACTGAGAGGAGACCTTATTGCCCTCTACAGCTACCTAAAGGGAGGGTGTAGTGAGGCTGGGGTTGGTCTCTTCTCCTGAATTGCTGATGACAGGACAAGAAGAAATGGCCTCAAGTTCCATCAGGGGAAGTTTAGGTTGGATATTGGGAAGAAGTTCTTTCCTGAGAGGGTGGTTGGGCACTGGAATGGGCTGCCCAGGGAGGTGGTGGAGTCACCGTGCCTGGGGGTGTTCAAAAAACAGGTTGATGAGGCACTTGAGGCCATGGTCTGACGGTCCAATGGTCAGGAATATGATGGGATAAAGGTTGGACTTGATGACTCTGGAGGTCCCTTCCAACCATAATGATTCTATGATTCTATGTTCTGCACCCAAGTCACCCTGATTCACCCCCCTCTTTGCTTCCAGCCATCACCCAGCCATTTGCGTGGGATGCAGGAACAAAACCCTGTGACTTAAGTGATGAAATGTTCACCCTGAATCCCATTGTGGGAAGTGGTTAACAACCAGCTGAACTCTTCAAGGCACTCTGAGCCTCTGAATTACTCACCCAAACTAGTCAAAAACTGCTTTTAGGAAATGACCCAGTTGAAGAAATCAGAATCTGCTCACAAACGATTTGCTAACCAAAGAATGAGTCCAGGGAGCCTGTTCCTCATGGCCTGACTCATCCTCAGTAGTATCCTTTTTTTAATTTTTTTTCAACTTTTCTTTGAGCAGTTCAAAAAAATTTATATGGAATTGCTTGAGTATGTTATAGATATTACTCACCAGCTCAGCATGATTAAATGCAACCTGTAACGTATATAAAGAGGGTAAAATTTTCAAAAACTGTCAGCCCAGCTCAGGAGCTAAATTTCCCAGGAGCCTGGAGTGCTGCAAACACTGAGGATTGCAAGGCATCATTTTCAAGCTGGGTGCCACCCAGGAATGTTTCTCCTCAGCCCTGGGGGCTGTGTGGCAGCACCGTGGAATTTGCTCTCTTCAAGTGCAGGCAGTTTTGCCAGCTGCAGGGAAGAGTCTCTTTTAACCTAGAGCTCTCTTTTAAGGTGAAACCTTTAAATCTGGATAACCTCAGTGGATAGAGTCATCCTTCAGCCATTCATTGATGTGGAGGGACTTTGTGCACTCAGTGTAGGAGGGCTGTAAGCTCCCTCAAGGTACATGCAGCCTGATTTAAAGGCTAAAGTTAGACCCGTGGGATCTAGTTTTTCCTTCTGAAACCAAGGAAGAGGTCAGAAACCACATCTCCAAGAGGAGAAGGTGACTAGGGAGGGCTGAACCTCTGTCACACTCTCTGAAGAGCCTCTCGGAGCTGAATGTCTTGCTGTACGGGGGATCAGAGCCAAAGAATTGGAGCCAGAGCTGAGAATACAGGAAAAACACAGATCTGCTCCACTGCTTATCCCTGAGCAGAGCCAGCTTAAGGCTTGATAACCCTGGAGGTCCCTTCCAACCATAATGATTCTATGATTCTAGGATCAGGAGCTTTGAATTTTTACCCCTACAAGTGCCAGGGACAAGAGCCCAAGTGTGATGGGGACAGAGGGAGCCCTTGAAAACCTGGTTGCTCCTCTGGCTGCTTTGGGGATCACCCACCTGCCCCCCAGCCACTACCCCCTCACTGCCAGAGGGGAACTTTGTCCTCTTTGCTCCAGGCATCCAGCACAGGCAAAAGAACCTTTCTGGCCAGAGCAGCTCTACCTGAGTTGTGCTTGTAGCTGATTCTGCCTCCAAGAGATTTCTGAACAACACATGGTACGGAAGGCAAAGCAGCTCAAGGGAACACCTGGGCTGGGAAAGCATTTCTAATCCCCTTCAGGGCTGAAACTCAGGGAACTTGAACACCCACCAGGGAAGGCTTGAGCAGGCTTCACCCTGCCCCTGCAAGCAGTGGGTGTTTGCAATGAAGAGGTAACTCAGCAGCTCCCTTTCTGTATGGCAGCAGTAATCCTGGCTTTTAATAGCTCCCTGTTAGCTCAAGAAGAAGGAGCAGCTGACCATGAAACAGCAGCAAGGACATCTGAAGAGGCCTAAAAATGTAACACGAGAATGATATTTTTTTTAAAATAGAGTACACAAAGGGAAAGGGAGAGCTTGGGATAAATCCAAAGCTGAAAATCCCGTCTGGGGGAGTAAGGAAAGACCAAATTATCACTTAATCCTCAAGTGAGAGGGAAGAGTTGAGCTGTCAGACCTGGACCCGTTCCTGGGAAAGGGATTAAATATTTCCAAAGAGAGGATGCTTTGGGTGGGAAAGGCACATGATAGTCTGTACCCACCAGGGTTTCAGCTCTCGGGATGTGGTGCCCTCTCAGTTGTCCAGCTGGGTCAAATCCCAAAGCATTACAAAGAAAATAAAACATCCTTATCAGAGTAGACGTGGTGCCTAGTGCTGTCTCCCCTCTCAGCAGGTCAGCTACTCCAGCAAAGAGAGGAATGAGCCTGGCCTGACATGATTTGTTCTTCAGAAACCCATACCTAGCATTTTATTACCTTACCTTTTGGGTGGCCAGAATCTAATTGTTTAATATTGTTTTCCTGAAAAATCTCCAGGCTCTAGACTCGAACCATAATTTGGAGCTGCTCTGAGATTTCCACTCACCTCCTTTCTGCCTCTTCTAAACCCAGATATTATACCTCTGCCTCAGCCTCTTCTCACCTCTCATGTTCCTATGGCTCCCTAAAAAGCACAGCAAACAGTTCAGAGGCAGCTTCAGCCAAGTAGTTCACTACTCCAGGGGGATGTGTCCAGGTGCTGTGGATCCGAGTACCTCTGTTCTGCTTCAGTCATCTCCAACTCACCCTTCCTTGCACCTGGCCTGCCCAAGCCCTTTGTGGAGCCCGTTGCCTCACACAGCTTGTTGCAATTATTTCTTTTTTCAAAGAATAAGCTGAATGCTTCAGCCTCACCTGTGTCATCTGTTATTTGCTGCCATGGTCCCCCCGGGGCCAGGCTTCCCATTGTCATTTTCTTCCTTTGAAGGTATTTCTGGAGCCTTTTCTCGTGCCCTCTGTGCTCCTCACCAGCCTGGCGCGTGTTGGCTGTGCTGTTCTGTGCCAGTGTGACTGTGTTGCTGCTCAGCTCTCACGTGTCCCCACTCCCATTTACTGCACAATTCGTTATTTTTCAGCCCTAAAGAGCTCGCAATGCAGCTGCAATGGCTCTTACAATTCTTCCCTTTCCTCTGCATCTTTTGCTCTTAAAAGTAAATAAGTTCTCTTGAAAGTAAAAAAAGTAAAATTTGCTCCTAAAAGTAAAAGGGAAACTTTTTCTGCTGCAAGCAAAGGGGAGAGATCTGGGGAGATTTTTGGTCCCTGGGTGCTGGGGGGCTCAGTGTGAGACAACCTCCTGGTGAGAGGATGGGTGATACTGGGGGGAGCAGACAGAATCCGAGCTGCACAGTGGGCTCCTCTCGGATCTGCACTCCCTTCCATCCCTTTTGTTTTGCTAATCTCACCTCTTGTCAGTGCCCATCTGGGAGCAGATTTCCTGCCAGGCTAATTAACTCTTATGCACTGTTTTTCTGCATCATTTTTTGCTGCTTGATGCAGATACTGGTGGGAGGTGCTGTTAAGGTGAGATGCACTGTGCTAGTGGGACATGGTGCCTCTGGTGGCACTGCACTAGCACTGGTGATCTCGTGTCCCCCCCTCTCTGTGTCAGTCCCACAGAGATCAGGCGTCTGCAATCTCAAAGGAAATACGGGTTGACCTTGCCTGAATGGAGGATGAGTGGAGGAGCAGCTCCGTGTGCCCTAATTCAGGGTAACAGCTCAATTTTATTTATATTATGTCATAACAGGGATACTTCAACACATGACAGAACTTCCTTGGAAGACACCAGCAATGGGATCCCTAAAGTCACAGAGAAAGCCATGCTTAAAGGCACATGCGAAGGTCATTTAAGATTGTGAGATCCAAGAGAAGGCTGGAGACATTTTGTGCCAGCTTCAAAGAAACAGTTACTGAGGAAGCACTGGAAATTTTGTTTCATGCCAAAATGCAGCTTAATAAAAGAGCAGGAGATAACAACAGGAGACCTGGGTAGCTGCTGCCCAGTCGCACATCAATACCTGTTAGAAGTTGATGTGTCCTTTGGGTGAGTTAGAGCTGAGCTGAGCAGGTCAGAAATGGAGCCAGAGATGCAAGTCCTTTAAAATAGGAACATAAACACTTAAAACCCTTTCTACCTTAAAGAGACTTCCTGGAGTCTTCAGCTGGGTTTTCTTGAGTTGGACTCAGGTCAGGCTTGGCACGGGAATGCTCTGAAATCATTCAGCTGCTTTGTGTCCTTGGACAGAGTAGATGTTTTTCTTGGGCCAAATTTGAATCCTGCTTGGCCAGGAACCTTTAATAGCTGGCAACCTTTCAGATGGTCTGCCATAATAGAGGCACAGGAAAGAAGTGCTGCTTTTCAGTAGCTTAAAATCCAATACGAGGTGGCTTTTTGCTCACCTTGGTAAACCCAGTGTGAAGGTCACCAGGTCAACTTCTGACTTGCAGCAGTGTAAACCTTGGTAATCCAGCTTTCAGCAGGCCAATTCCAATTTTGTCCTAGTCCCATGTCCAGCTCATGCTCTGAGACCCCCATGATGGTTTTAGCACCATCCTGCCTGGCTACTTTATGGAAACAGAGGAGACTTCTGCAGAACATCATCCTTAATTCCTTTGGAGGCAGCTTCTGTGTTATGAAATGTCCCAAATGACTGACTGTGAAGAAACTGTGACATAATTTCAGTGCATCAGAGTGTGACCCAGGACATATATCAGGTTCTTAAATGATGAAGTCCAGTTCTTGATCTAGAGCTGGAAACTGGGGCTTGAACTTCCCAAACTACAGACTGTGGGCATTGCCCCATTGCCTATTGCTGTTCTGGTTGTTACTGCTGAGAAGAGTTTGGCTCTGTGATTTCTGTTACTTCCCTTGCAGTAGTCACAAGGCTGCTCCTACATCACCACGGATTCACCTTTTCACTGGGCTAGACCAGCCTGGCTCCTTCATCCTTTCTCCACAGGACGTGTGTCTCTGACCATGATGGTAGCCTCTGCTGGAGCTTCTCAGGTTTCTCCAAGTTCCTCTAGAACTGAGAATCCTGCAGTAGGACCTGGGATGCCAGGCACAGCTCTCTCAGCACCATGTAGGTGATGATACCTTCCTGCGGCCTCCTGGCCATGTTCTCCTGATGCACACCAGCCTGTGGCTTCCCTTTTTTGCAATGACAGCTCACTGTTATCTGAACAGTCAACCTGGTGTCCACCACTGTAACCCCTAGGTCCTTTCCAGCATTTGTAGACCTGATTTTGATGGAAAATTGATACATTGGACCAGATATGAAATATTCAATCTCCCTCCAAGGTGGGATTTCATAAGTTACGTGCTTGCAAAATCAAGGAGCATTCAAATCTTTTTCAGCAAAGATGTTTCCCCCTATCAGGAAACACAGCTGGGGTGTCATTCTTGGAGTAAAAACCTAGAAGACCTAGGGCCACCAGGGCTCTTGGAGTTGCAAGCCAGTCCACATTGCGAATGTGTGGACTGGCAGCTACATTTATTAAGCACACAGTGCAGGTGCTGGTGTAAATGCTGCTTTTATCTGGTCCCAGTATACAGGAAGCCTAAGAGTGGCTCAGTGTCACCCCTATCAGGACACACATATGTAGGAAGTTTGGTTATGGATTCAGGCTTAGCTAATGAATGAAAACAAGGCACATGCCCCCCCGCTCTGAAGGGTGCTCTATTCAGCTGTCAGCCTCGCCAGCGTCTCCTGGGCTCTTGGCTGTTCTGGCTCATGTTGGCCTGCGTGTTTGCAGGCAGACTGTCAGTCTGGATCCCTCGCTGCCAGCCCACTATGAGTCACCCTGACCCAAACAACCGTTTGGCCCATTATCACTTTTCTCTATTCCCATCAGACTGGCATCTTCATTTCAAAAAAAACCACCCCATGTCTTCTGACAGTCTCATCATTAAACCCAGTCAGAAATCATTAAAAAAAAAAGACAAAAGAACAATGCCCAAACTTGTCCTTCCCACCACCCTGCTGTGCTACAGAGAACATAGAATCATTATGGTTGGAAGGGACCTCCAGGGTCATCAAGTCCAACCTTTATCCCATCATATTCCTGACCATTAGACCATGGCCTCATGCACGTACAACCCAGTGCTGAACTGGGCAGGCTCCAGGATGCTGAAGGCTCCACTTGATTTCTTTTCTGCATTACCTTTTCTTCTGCAAGCCTACAGCAATGCCCAGGCTGCCTGGGAGTGGATGTGTGAGTGCATTTGTGGCAATAGGTTTCATGACAATACTGGTGTCCCAGCCGTCCCTCCATGTTCCATTTTACTTCCCATGGGAGGAGGATCTCCCATGCCTCTACAGCACAGCCTTGCTCTGTCCTCTCCCCTACAGCTGATGGGCAGCTTCAAAATGATAAGCTGAGCTTTCCTGTGGACACTTGCAGTTTTTTCACCAGCCTTTTGAAAGCACGGTGTGTGGAACTGAGCACAGCCCCTTCCTTTTGCCCTGCTGGCTGCTGGCTGCACTACCCATAAGATTGCTCTTCCCAGTGCTCATCAGTCATAGAACCATAGAACCATAGAATGGTTTGGGTTGGAAGGGAACTTAAAAATCATCTACTTCCAACCCTCCTGCCATGGGCAGGGACACCTCCCACTAGACCAGGTTACTCAAAGCCCCATCCAACCTGGCCTTGAACACTGCCAGGGAGGGGCAGCCACAACCTCTCTGAGCAACCTATGCCAATGTCTCATCATTCACACAGTAAAGAACTTCTTCCTAATATACAATCTGAATCTATCTCCTATTAGTTTGAACTTTCTTCCCCTTGTTCTATCACTGGATGACCTTGTAAAAAGTCCCTCTCCGGCTTTTCTGTAGGCCCCCTTCAAGTACTGGAAGGCTTCCCAGTTGTCCCTGCTGGTCGGCACATGGGAGCTCTCTGGAGCATCCCTGGAGAACCTGGTAGAATGCATAGCAGGAGTCTTTGGGGTATCTAGACATTCCAGTGCTGGAAGGTCTTCTAGACATGGCCTGAAATCAGAGTGTACCTCTCTGGAACACCTGGACTCTCCCGTACACCCCCCACAAGCAGAGTGCTGCAGCCTCTGCTCACACCCTCAGGGCATTGGGACCTCTCACATACCTCAAACATCATCAAAAAAATTGCCAGCATAGGCTGTACAAGTAGTTGTCTTGTTTGTCATGATGTTATTGCAGGACTCATAGGCCATGGCAGGCTCCAGGCATCTTCAGCACACCTGGGCCACCATGATGCATGTCCAGAAAGCCAACGTCCTAGGAAGGGGAAAGGTGTCAGCCCACCTCTGGTGAAGAGCTCTGACTTATGAAACATGGCTAGGGGGAAATGGTGGAGATCTCAGGCATCCAGCAGTTTTATCAACAAAATTAATGTATCAATTTCTACCGGCTTGACACAATGGAGAACTTGGACTACTAACAATGGCTTTAAGCAAGATTATTAATGAGTACTGGGACAAGAGCTAATTACACAAGCAAACAGTATGTTGATTATCCTTACTAAAATAACTTAACCCATGTCTGTCATTCCTGGGTTAATGTGTTTGTGAAACACAGCTTCTCCCCCTCAGCTAAGGTTGGAGGTTCCTCCTGCCTGAGGGGACCTCTCTGCCCTGGACTGTACCATTATGCCGTGCAGTTCTGCCAACAAGAAGCATTACAGCTGTGACCTGATTCTCCATCCTGCTTCACCCTCATCCAGGACACTAGCAGACAACTATCAATATTGGGTCACCAGAGCTCTTTGATAAGCATCTTCACTGGTGCTGTGCTAAGGCAAGAATGAGGTGTGGTTCAAGTGGTTTCACTGATGTTCACGTGCACAGTGTGCCAGGAGCTGTGGGTGTAACCCTGGAGCAGGGTTGGAGAAACCTTACTCCTGGGGACAGACAATCCATGTGTCCTGCCAGTGTGGTTTGCACAGGGCTCTGTCATTTCTGCCACCAGCTGAGGTGAAGCCCAGGACATTGTAGATGCTAGGAGGGATAGCAGACCCTATGATAATGAGCAGGATTGTGCCTGTGGGATTTCTTCTCTCCCCTGAACTGGCAGCATTAGCAGAGAAGGAACCGTTCGACCAGGCAGATACTATCAGGGTGGACGGTGACCTTAAATCAACCACCTTGAACCTCAGTCCTCTCTTGTGAGAGATAAAAACATCTCATGAATGAAACCTGGAGGGTCTGCAGACAGTTGTGCATATACATGCAGTAAAGCTACAAACAAGCCAATGGAAGGTGGTAGAGCAAGGTGGTCCTGGTCCTTGACTCTCTGGGTTCTCAGGTCTGGGACACTGTCTTGTATGCTAATGGGACTCCTGTTTTATTCCTTTCCTGGTGAACCACCAGAGGTCAGTAGCTTTTGATTAGGGAGATGCTTTGCCAAAACAGTACCCAGAGATCTCTGCAGCCTCTGCTCCTACAGTGAGGACAGAAGACCAGAGCAAGCATCTAGCACACCACCAATGTTTGCTCTTGTCGCTGACTGGAGTTGTGCTTGTCAGCAGCACTTCTGGTCTCCAAGGTGTCCCTGGCCACATGCAGTGTACGGTGCCTGAGGCTGCAGCACTAAGTGTGGGGCAGTGGCTGTCACTGACTCCAGTTCTAGTGCTGGAAGACTCCAGGCACATCTGAACGAGCTCCTCTAGTCCAGGTGAGTGGTGGCAGTGAGGGTGAGGATGGTAAATCCCTTGCCTCCACATCCAGGAACAAAACCTGCACCTGGGAACCTCCCCTGTGCGTGGCCCTCTCAAAGCACTGGACCTGGCTCAGCACGCACAAAACTGTGCTTGGCCCTGAATTCCCATGGAATAAGGGAAGGGTGGTTAGGTTTTAGGATTGCAGTTTAAGCAGGTGACCAGGGGGAGAGAACCAGAACAGCTTAGTGTTTGATTAAGGAGCAGTAATTATCTATTTGACCCTGGTCACCTGCCATGTGCCACCATAGAGCAAGCAACTAATGCCAATAAAACACAGAGTAAGTAATTGGTGGTGAGGAAAGTCTGTAGGCCACAACCCAACTGTAGAAATGGCTGAATTAACCACGTCAGGTTGAATTCCGGTAGGATGCTCTCCTCTGCCAGAATCAGAGAGCAGAGGATGGAAACAATCCCCAAAACCTTCTATACCAGGAGCTGTGGCAGGGCACAGGACAGAGGTGTGGTGGGAATGTTCTTTCTCTGGCATCTCCCATAGGAGGTGGACATGGCTGAATATGAGAGATGTCAGAGTGCATTTATCAGACGTAACTTTAGATTCTCACAATGTAGATGTCTGCAAATGAGCTGGTCACCTGGGGTTCTGGCAGGGCAGGTGTCACTCGATATTAAAAGTCTCTTTTAGAATGAGAACCACATTTATTTCTATCTCCCAGCTACAAGGGAAGGCTGTGGGTCAGTTCCAGATGGTTATATTTGATAGATGAATTCATGAAGTGCGAGAAGAAAGAGGGTAGATAAACTCTTTGCATAGCTAAGGAGTCATATAAGCTTGCTTTTGAACCTGAAAACCAGAGAAGACAACCAGATTGGAGGCTCTCAGCTGAGATTTACAGGCTGGATAAATGTAAGTGAGAATGATCTCTGGTAACAATAACATCAGAAAACTAATGGTAGAGGAATGCAGAGTGGAGATGTGAAGTGTTTGCACAAATATTGGAAGGGAACAATACTGTGAGGGAAGAGGATCCTTGACTGACTGCGAGGCTATGGAGTTACCGACAGCTTCACAAGCTGAAGCAGCTGCTGTTCTCACAGCTTTGTCTGTAATGGGGAAATGGAATAAATCCAGGCAACAAAGAAACAGCAGCAGCTTTACAAAGTGATTTGTTGGAAAAAGCAGGTTTGGAGATCCTGGGAAAGTGCACAGAAATGTCTGCCTGAATGGGTTTTGGAGAAGGTAGAGGAAATAACTGAATCACAGACTGACAGAGTCACAGAATGTCAGGGGTTGGAAGGGACAAGTGAATGAAGCAGCTCTGTGCAGGTGAGAGGGGCACAGTGTGTGTGTGTGAATATTTTTGACTCATTATAAGCTAAAACAATGAATCTCTATTGTCACAGACCAGGAACATGGCCTGAAATAACTCACAGGACTGCAGGGCAAAGAGGACTGGAGGAGGTTCTTGGGAGTTGTCCAATGATAGGACAAGGGGCAATGGATGCAAACTGGAGCACAGGAGGTTCCATGTGAATATCAGGAAGAACTTCTTTCCTGGGAGAGTGCCAGAGCACTGGAACAGGCTGCCCAGAGAGATTGTGGAGTCTCCTTGGCTGGAGACATTCAAACCCCGCCTGGATGCGTTCCTGTGTGATGGACTCTAGGTGACCCTGCTCTGGCAGGGGGGTTGGACTGGATGATCTTTCGAGGTCCCTTCCAACCCCTAGGATTCTGTGATTCTGAGTTCCTGCCTATGGCAGTAAATACAACAACCCAGGCTTTTTGGCCAAGGAGGCCAAATGGCACAGTGTGGCTCATGTGCCCATGGCTCATCAGGTTTTCCCTCTGCACAGGATGGCTGTGCCTGACCTCTCCAGGAGCTTTCCCTCTCTTGCTCTCAAGTTTTGTGGTTTCTGAGCACGTGCTGGTTGCACTGGGCCAGACCTGTGCCAAGATCCCTGCAAGCTGTTCAGTAGTCTGGATGTACGTGGGACTGTGCTGAGACTGGGTCTTCTTTTATCTACGAGTAAAGAAAAGCTGTGGAGTGCAGAGCCTTGCTTCTTGCACCCACGCAGTTTGCCAGGTATCAGCACCAGCAGCTTTCAGATACGGGTAGTGCAAGAGATGTGATACAGAACTGGTAAGCTCATCCTCAGACTCTTGGCCACATACAGTGGGGCTGTAGCACAGGGTAGCAGTGAAAACACTCTAAGCCCCTGGCTATTAAGACATACGGGTTTATTCCCACGTGGAGGTGGTAAACTGGAATATTTCTGTTCTATTAGCATCACATCACAACCTAAGCAGGCACAGTTACACCAGCACAAACTTGGAGATGACTCCCCAAAACATTTAATCCAAATCCACAACACAGGGAGGGAAAGCAGATATGAACTGGGAGAGGTAGGAAGAACAATAATGGGGTACACACAGCCTGTACTGGGAGAAATAGCCAAAGAGCAGCACAAGAAGGAATTTGGTGTAGACATGAGGCTGGATTTGTTCTCATATCCAATAGCCCAATGGAGACAAAGCAACTGAAGCTCTTTGTTCCCAGTTTCAGGCAGCAGTGTGTCTGATCAGGATGAAATAACAGGAGTGGAAACTTTACATGTATGCATATATCTGATATGGATCCCTCCAGTAGCTGGGCTCAGGCAGTGCCTAGCAGCTGCCACTGGATCCTGGGTCTCCCCATATTCTGGCAGCTGGAACATATGAGCTCCTGAGACGCACAACCCCACTCCAGTTGCTCAGACCCCCTTGCACACAGAGGTGTACAGGCATGCACTGAGGACTCATGCACTCCCTCCCATTCCCTGCCTTTTGTTACTCCTCTAAACATCTCCAAATGTCTTTTGCAATCCCTAAATGCCCTTCCTGGCATCACATACCATGCCACATGTCCTCAGGCAGTGATCCTTCTCAGCCTGTGAGGCTATCTGGAGAGCTGCTCCCATTGACTCATCTGGTGGGTGTCCCACCTGAACCATGAGGCTGATGGTTCTGCTCAGGTAGGCCTGGGAGGAGTTGGGGTAGGCTGCTGTGTTTGCTCTAATTAGGTCATTGGGGTGCCATGGACTGTTACTGTTCTTTTATGTGTGTGGAGATGAGCTAACAAGAACTGCAAAGCTACTGCTCCTGGGGAAAAGTGGCTTGGAAGAAAATGTCTCAGAGAACAGCAACAATGAGCAAGACCTTGAAGAGCTAATGGATGGGAAATAAGACAAGAATAAGGAGAAAAGGTTAAAACCTGTAAATAATCAGTGCAGACAATATTAACAGAAACACATCAACGCACCTGCACTTCCCTTTGTATCTGAGACAAAGTGACTGGGGTGTTGGAACACTTGGCAACAGCTTCTCCGATGCTGGGCTGAAAGCATCTTGTTGATAGGAGCTGCTGAGAACTAAGGGCAAAAATGGTTTTGTCTTCAGCAGAAGATTTGCAAGGAAATGAAATTCAGAGACAAGTCCAGGTGGCAAGCAGGGGTTTGCCATGTCCTGGCTGAGGAACACCTTCCCAAACCTAAAGTGATCCAGATCTTGAGAACAATGACAAAGAGCCTCACTACTATTCAAGGGGTTTCTGGAACTATACAAGTGCATTGAATGTTGTCTAACAAGTAGATGAAGTTGTTCAAGAGGAGTGAGGAGAGTTTGTCCTCACTGGGGCCAGGTCTTTCCTTCTTTGAAAATGCTTTGCAGATGACATCCTTCATTCCTAAACTTTAGGCAGCCTCCTCTTGAAAAGTGGGTTATTACTTTGACAATGGAAAGAATATATTCAGGAGATCACCTGGAATAATGTTTGTATCTGTTATTTCACTGAACCCTGTTGCCCTGTAAATAATCCTAACAAAACCACTGCTGGGTGTTCAGATCAACCAGTCCTTTCTCAGCAAGCCTCCTGCTCACTGCTCTGGGATCATATTAGTGATCATGAAGCCTTCACCTTGGATGGCTGGCATGGTCCTATGCATTCCCTTTGCTATGACACTACTCCTTCCTCAGGTACTACAGCTACTACTTTGTGTGCATCTGTCTGCAGAGATCATGGTTTACCTTGGTACCTAGGGCAGAAGTTGGTCAAGGTCTTACTTCAGAGCAGCATGGAGAATCTCAAGGTACTTGACTATAAATTGAAGCAAATGAGAGAGAAAGGTTCCTACATGGGACAAGTTCTGATGTTATAGCAAAGGAAGCAAACACTAGCAGGATCTTAATGCAATAATGAACAGCAAAAACTATTCAGAAGTGCTCCAGCTCTGGCCCTTGCTATCACAGGCTGCACAAAATCATAGAATCATAGAATCGTTCTGGTTGGAAAAGACCTTTAGGATCATCAAGTCCAACTGTTAACAAGCACTGCCAAGGCCACCACTAACCCATGGTCCTCAGCACTACATCTACACGGCTTTGAGGGATGGGGTCTCTACCACTGCCCTGGGCAGGCTGGGACAGGCCCTGACAGCCCTTTGGGGCAGGAATTGTTCCCCAGATCCAATCTAAACCTCCCCTGGGCACCTTGAGGCCGTTCCCTCTTGTCCTATTGCTTGTTCCTTGGGAGCAGAGACCGACCCCCCCTGGCTCCAACCTCCTCTCAGGGGTTGCAGAGAGCAGAAGGTCTCCCCTCAGCCTCCTTCTCTCCAGGCTGAGCACTCCCAGCTCCCTCAGCTGCTCTCCATCAGCCCTGTGCTCCAGACCCTGCCCCAGCTCCGTTCCCTTCTCTGGACACCCCCAGCCCCTCAATGTCCTTCTTGGCATGAGGAGCCCAGAGCTGACCCCAGGATTTGAGGTGCAGCCTCACCAGTGCCGAGCACAGGGGGACAATCCCTGCCCTGGTCCTGGGGCCACACCATGGCTGATACAAGTCAGGATGCCATTGGCCTTCTTGGCCACCTGGGCACACTGCTGGCTCATGTTCAGCTGCTGTCAATAAACATCCCCAGGTCTCTTCCTGCTGGAGAGTTTCCAGCCACTCTTCCTCAAGCCTGGAGCATTGGGTGGGATTGTTGTGACCCAAGTGCAGGGTCTTTTCACTGAGCCTTGTTGAATCTAAATGATGTTTGGTTAGAAGGTCTTCAGGAAACTGGTGTCTTGTGGTCCATATAAAATGTCTAAGAGATTGAGAGTCTTCCCTGGGCATCATCATGGAGGGGATATCCCCAAACTCCTGGAGTCTCTTCCCTATGCCAGAGTCCAAAGAGCCCATTGGGTGGGATTCCCCAGCAGATGCCCAGATGGCAGTGTTGGGAATGGGGCTGCCCCAGTTGGGAGCACATGCCTTACAGCAGAATGACTGCCTTGTCAAGCATTAGAGTCCAACACGTCGTGACTGCTGTGATATTGGGTGAATGTGAACTCAGAAGGTTTCTGATCTCAGTTTTATTGCCTTTTCTTTCATTTTTTTTTTTTTTTATGTTTCAAATGGGAACTCTGCAGAGAAATTGAGCTCCAGGCTGTTATTTTTATAAAGTATTAGTACTTTCTATCTGTTAGCCATTCTGACATCTTCCAGCTCCCTTTCATGTCTCTCTTTGTATTTCCTTGCCTTCTTTGTTGGCTTTCCTTTCCACACCAAGTGCTAACTACGGCCCAAAGTTGCGGGTGACCCCGTGCTTACACTCTCTCACACATCAAAAATTATTCCTCCCTCCTGGCCTTTCATTCCTCTGTACCTCCTCCAGCTGAAGCAGGGGTTAAAAAACCCAAACCTTTAATGCACGCAAATAGGGAACGGAATAGCTTAGTACAAAGAGAGCTTTGTTCCACATGGAGAACAATGCCCTCAGCTTTCAGCTACTTCAGGGTTTCATGAGTTAAAACGTCCAAAAGTGAGACATTTCACAATCCATGGAGAATTCGAGACACTTTAGATTAGATTCCCCAAGTTCTTAACCCCTCGTGCACTCAATACACCCAGATTTCCATCCCCTGGCATTTCCCTTCCCACCTCACAGCAGCAGCTCCACCATCAAGCCTGCACGTACAAGCAATGATTTCTCCCATCCTCACTTAAACCCTGGAATAAAATCAGCAGCAAGAAACCCAGCATCTGCACTCCTGGGAGCAGAGCAGCATGCCCATATGGGCACTCAGTGCTTTTAAAGACATGTACCTATCTGTGCAGTTATCCTATAAAGTACACACTGCTTTTTGTTGGGGTTTATGTTTCACCATAAAGCTGGTATTGCTGCCTCCAATTAAGATTTTTATTATTTTCTCTATTTGATGTTCATTAAGGTTTTTATTGACAAAGATTCAATAAAAGTTTATAAGTTACACAAATGCCTTCCACCAAATCGAATGAGCTTTCATAAAAGCTCTGCCCAAAGCTTGGGGAATGTTCCTGCAGCTCCTCCTCTCAGAGGCAGAGCACCCACACCTCTGCTTGAGATTTGCAGCAGTTTGCTGGAGGAACCTCTTGTAGTGCTGAAGGTCTCACAGGAGGGAGGGTGTGCTCCTGCCAGCACCATCATCTTCACTTTGCTCTTCCCTGTGCATGTCTCAGTGCTCATCTTTAATTACCTTGGGTATTCTTAAGCTCTCTCTTCCCTCCTGTCTGAGTGTCCAGGCAAAACCTTCATCAGCCAGACACAGAGGGCATTTTCTCCTAGAAGCCATGAAATTCCTGCCCTGAGAACCCACAGGGATAATGGGAATTTCTGACTGGAGAAGCTGCAGCTGTTTCTGTATGTCCATTGCCCCATCACAAGAGCACTGGGGATTCACCAGCCTTGGAGGAGCACATTTAAATGTCGTTTTCAGTGTTGAGATCCACAATGGAGAAAGAACAAGCACGTAAATCAGATCCTCCAGTAAGAGGGAGATGCTACAGAAATGCAAATATACTGAGAACCACTTTTCTTTCCCAGGCTCTGAGATTCACTGTTTCAAAGACAGGATGGATTAGACCCTCTCCTGGGGACAGGAGCCATGTTCCTTTGGCTTTGGGAAATTTTTCCCTCAGCCACAGCTGCAGAGGACCGAAGCTGTGCTGGGCTATGTGAATCTTGTCTCTGCTGTGGTGTGATGGATGTCTCAGACCCTGGAGGCAAAGGGAATGCTTCAGGTTTGGTTACACAAAATACTTCTTCTGCCCACAAATGAAATTTCTTCCTTTTAATCTGAAGTGGCTTCACCCTTTCAGTTCTAACTTCAAAGTGTCCATGTGGTGAGTGCCAGAGCATGAGGCAATGGGTTTGCAAGTGCATTTAGCATGACCTAAAATACTTAGGGAAGAGGGCTGTTTCCCTGGAAGTCCATCCTTCACTGTCCAGATTGTCACTCAACGCTGCACGGGCACCATGGGTGGAAAGAGAACTTCTCCGCTTATTTAGACAAGTGCTTCAAAACACTTGTTAAACTACTGAAGCTGCAACCATCCTCTGAGGCTGCTGGGAAGAAGTATGCACTGATATCAGCCTGTGTATTAACAGCAACACAGCCATGGAAAGACCTTTCTGTCACCAGTCATTTCATGCAATATTGCCAGGAGGACGTGAAGGTCGCAGGGGTCGCCCTGATCACCAGAGCCATTTCAAGCAGTCACTGCTCTTAACATGCAGGAAGACATCTGTGGAGATCCTGGAGTTTGTGCTAAATCAGCAGATAAAGTGGTGCACTGCTCTTCCCTGATTTGAATTCTGTGCATTTGTAGAAAGAAAGACTCCTCGAACACTTAATCTAAGTCGTTATTCATGTTTGGTTTACTGTTTGTCTTTTTTTAACACAACTGAAATGATCATAAATGTTTCAGGAGCAAACAGCAGCGTTAATCTATTTGTTGAGCATGGCTGCTGTTTGCAGTGCTGCAGAGAACATGACCCCAAAAAAAGTCCTTCTCTGGCAGCAGGGTTAGGCACACCCCAAAACCCCCCTCCTGCCTGCGTTTGGGGACGTGGAAAGGTCAGGGTTGGTACAGAAAGAGTATGAGGCAAGACCAGTTGGGGGAGTGTTGGTGCAGCCATGGAGGAGGACACGTTGTCAGAGTCCCAAGGTGTCTTTCTTCAAGGTTTCAGTGCTAGGGCACAGTGTGTGTAAGAATATTCTCACACCACATGGTGTGAGAACAAGACTCGTGCCCCTTACACCTCTGTCAGATGTTCTGCAGGAGACTGACTTTGTTGTGACCCCAAACAATGTGGTGTGATGTGGGGACAGGGAAATCATTCTCCTTGGACACCCAGTGCTTGGCCAGGACACCCGAAGCACCTCATTGCTCGTGTTTCATTGCAGGGTCTGTCAGATGTTGCACCAAGGAGGGACAACCTTGCTGAGAAAGGAAGTTCCTGCTGTTGCTGCTCTCCAGGTGAGAGCAGGTGTTGCTGGGATGGAGGGGTTTGCTTGGATGGAGGGGTTGCCCCTCCTTTAGTGGGGCTTGGTGAGACCTTATGCCCTTGTCCCCAACAGGTACCCAGCAATGCTGTGAGGTGTTCAGCATCCACAAACCTTGCAGCGTAGAAGGCAGCATGGCCCAAAACTCAGGGACAGCCTGAGACTGAGCCTGCCAGGGTTGTCCATGTGTGAAAACACCCATGGCCAGGCTCAGCATGCAGAGGAGACCAGCTGCTTCAAGGTACCTGGCCTCCAGCCTGGCCTAAAAATATCCTTCATGTGAGACAGCAGCGACCTGTTGGTGTCTCTTCCAGACACCCAGGGGCTTACCAGCACCAACTTGACCACCATTGTTCTTCAGCTGGCCTTGTGCTCTTTCTAATGGGGTACCCAGTGCCCGGGTGGGCTCAACATTCTGGCAGAGACACTTTTCACCTAAGACTGAGGCTGTCCCCTGGGGATGGCCAGGCCAGAGGAAAGCCCAGTCTGCTGTCTGGCAGCAGCAGCCCCTTGTGCCCATGGAGGAACCCTGCAGAGCATCTCTAGGACACCTCCTCCCATGCAAATCCCACTCCAGTCTCCAAGAGTTAGAGATGATCTCAGCCCTGCTGTAGGAGGTTTACTAATATCCTTTCCAAAACACATTAGTGTTAACTCTGCTAATTGGATATCCTCATTATCCATATAAATTCCAATCCCACCAGGGTTCTGTGTTACGGATGTGCAAATCCAACTTTACAATCCATTGCTCTGGCATTTCTGGGCTGTGCTCAGCATGATTTAAATGAAGAACAGTAGTGGCTGATGACTGCAAAGGCATCTGAGTGTGCTGGGGATTTAAACCAAACCGCTCAGACACATCACTTTGAAAAGTGGCTTCTCTGGGAAGGAAAGGGCTTTTCGGATAGAATTTC
The DNA here is from genome assembly GCA_013398125.1 of Aegotheles bennettii. Lineage (NCBI taxonomy): Eukaryota > Metazoa > Chordata > Aves > Caprimulgiformes > Aegothelidae > Aegotheles > Aegotheles bennettii. The sequence continues at coordinate 283,111 of VZRW01001269.1, read as the reverse complement.
ACAGAGTGAATATTAAGTCAATTTTGTTTGTAAGCTCCTTGGGAGAGAGAATATCTGTTCCTCACGTTTGTGCTGCTCACAGCACTGTTGCCTGGACCCAGCCAGCACAGCCATTTAATGGCTTTGTGACTGCCACTGATTGAGCGCTGCCCTCCCAGCTCATTTCCTAGAAATTACTTAAATAGCCCAATCATCTGCAGTCCTTGGCCGGCTGAGGGCTGAATGTACCTCCTCATATTTGCTCTTGGATGTGAATCAGTCCCCGATGTATCTTATTCTTGAATGGGAAAGCATTTGGAAATTCCCCATATTGTAAGACCAAGCCAAGAAATGTGAAGCTCATGTAGATGACAGAAACAGAAGGAGCTGGAAGGCTCAACATGGCTCGGTTGTTACCACTGTGTTGGCAGATGGAAAGGAAGGGGCAGTGACACCTTCAAATGGGATCAGAGAGCTCTAGGTCTGTTTTTCACTAAAAAGTGATTTTTTTCTTCATAAACAAAAATCTTCAAAATACCCGAATGCGCATATGTGTGGCTGGAGATTTTTCAGATGTAGGTATTTGTTTTCAATAAGAAATTATCATCAATTATGAAGAAGGGGAGAAAAGGGAAAGGGAGGTCACAGGGGTTTTTGCAGCCTAATTTTTGAATCAGCTGCAGAAAGCATGTCTTCACTAAAACAAATGGATGCAGGGTACCTTTGTGTGGCTGTTTTGAAATACCTGTAATTTCCCTCCTCCTGTTTATAAAAGCCTCAGAATATGATCAGGGAACAAAACAAATAAAGAGCAATTCCAGCCAGTTCCCTCATTTATGGGATGAATCTCACACTGTGAATAATGAAGAGTGAATAGCTGAAGTAAATCGTTCACAATCAATCTTCCTTGCCTGGCACAGCAAATGCAATCAAACAAGATGCAATGTGATACAGCTGGATGCAAGGTCACTGTCTGGGAACACAGAATGCAGGTCACAATTACACAGTGGGGAGCTGCATCTTGGAGAGCACGGAGGGAGCGAGGGTCATGCTGGAAAACAAGTGAACCGACAGTGTCATGCTTTGTACTGCACGGAGAGCAAGGGGAGGTCAGGTGCTGCTACCAAAAAACTCAAGCAAAAGCACAAGATTCAAAGCCATGGCATTGCCACCTGTGGGGGACCTCAGGCAATGGGGGACATTGGTCTTCAACGTCTGCCAACACAAGACTAAACCCTGGCCTTTGACATGTCAAGAAACCCTGTGGCAATCGAGGTTTGCCAGGTGGTGGATGAGCTTCATCTCTTGGGTGTCCCCCTGAAAATCCAAAGGTTATTGACTTAGTCAGCAGAAGACAACTGACACTGTCTGAATACTCCTGAGAAGCAGCTTTTCCTTACCTAGAAGCAAGATTTCCACTGTTCAACCAGGATGAGGAGATGAAACAGACCAAGGTGGGCAAGTGGGAGTGCTAGACTTCAGGAAAGGGAGTGGTTTTGCACTCTGCCTTGTTCCCACACGGAGCTGCTGAGCACCTCAGAGGAGACACCATGGAGATTCAAGACTCTAGAAAGAAGCCCTGGAAGTGTCCTGAACAATGCAAGAGTACCTGCTGTAGCCTTTCAGCTGCATTTGGCTGTCTGGGCAGGCAGGACAGGAGCCATCGCTTGGACATATTGCACTCTTGGCAACTCTACCCCTCAGTAAATCCAAGATCTTCTGCCCACTATTTCTCTGCACCACCTCTGAGCCTGAAAAGAGGGACATGACTGGTGGGGCTGAGACTCAGAGATGGGGATGGAAGGAAGTGGAGCTGGTGACGCTGTGTGGTGGGAGGCTGGTGGACCTAAAGGAGTCTGATGAAAGGGATGCATGGCTCAAGAAAGCAAGCTGGGATGTACAGAGAGAGTGGGCACAGATAGAGAAGAAGAAGAGGGATATCCACTGGCTTTGAGAAGGAAAGAGAGAAGCAGGCAAGGAAGGCATGAGGAGCAAGGATGTAGTTGTTGAAGAGCAGGGAATAGACAGGACAAGGCTCCTGGCAGATTCGTTCATGGGCCAGTGCATTCAGGGGTTCTCTTGGCCCAGAGGAAGGAGCAAAGGGAAAGGTCTGGAGGTAGTATGGCCTGGGGACCATCAGTCATCAGAAACCAGCACTGGTCATGCCAGTGCTTCCGTGATCCCTCTGTGGAGCTGCAGCCTGGGAAACACCTGGGAAAGCAGAACATGATGGCAAGGGTGTTCCTGGAAATGCAGCCACTGAATGCAGGTGCTCACGGGTTGTTTATAAAAGAAGTGTTTGCACAGTGCTCAGTGTTGGATGTGCCCATCCTCGAAGGGAAAAAACCAAATTAGAGCTGAACATTGCCCTTCAGGGAGGTCACCAGGGTTGTCTTTGTTACCCTAAATTTAGGTGCTGATGACTGCAGGTGTAACCTGCTGCCAGTGGGGCCACAGAGCCAGCCCTGGCTCTGAGCAGTGTTCACACACCGCAGAACGTGATGAGTCTCAGAGCAAGAAGCATCAGGCTGGCATTGCCTTTTCTAGGAAAATTGTGGATTCTTGGCAGCAAGCTAATAAACCAATCAACACCAATTAGCATCTTTTGAGGAATGAACTATCTGGTGGCATTCAAGGAATACAACACCTTGCCTGAGTGAAATGGAGTGTGAAAGAGCTCTGCAGCAAGCTGGGTCTATTGCTATGGTGCTCTCCTCGGAGGCCCACTACCTCCAAACCTATTGCAGAGGAGGGAAGCCTGGACTGATGGTCCAGACTGCACACACCACTTCTTAAACAAATCACCTTCTTTACTTTCCTTTCCAAGCTGTGATTTTTTATTGCAGGCTGCAGCCCTGCCTTGAATGAAGTAAGTTACCCTTGGGGCACACTGAGGCATGGGGATGGCCCAGATTTTGATCTATTGCTAAAATTTTCTTGTTCCTTTGTGAAATGCCTGAATTCTTAACAGAATCACATAAATCAAAAAAGCAAAATCACCAGTTCCAGGACTTCCCATTGATGCCTTCCTTTCCTCGCCAGCAGACTGAAATCTTTGCTTTCTGTGCTCCCATGTGCTCTCAGGGTGGTTGCTCCTCTCCAGCACACATTAGGGAGATGATGCTGTTGTACCATTATTGCCCTCTACAACTACCTAAAAGGAGGTTGTAGTGAGGCTGGAGTTGGTCTCTTCTCCCAAATGGCTAATGACAGGAGGAGAGGAAATGGCCTCAAGTTCCATCAGGGGAAGTTTAGGTTGGAGATTAGGAAGAAGTTCTTTCCTGAGAGGGTGGTTGGGCACTGGAATGGGCTGCCCAGGGAGGTGGTGGAGTCACCGTCCCTGGGGGTGTTCAAAAAATGGGTTGATGAGGCACTTGAGGCCATGGTCTGATGGTCTAATGGTTAGGGATATGATGGGATCAAGGTTGGACTTGATGACCCTGGAGGTCCCTTCCAATCATAATGATTCTATGATTCTATGATTCTACCATGAGATGATGCTCATCCTCAGATGAGGCGCTTCTCCATCAGGCTTCTAGAGCTGGACCTATCACAAGAAAGGAGTAAAATCATTCCTTGTTGGCTGTGATGGTTTCATTGCAGCTACATCAGGCAGAGTCCTGACAGATATGGCTGCAGCAGTCTCATGGGCTGTGTCTGTCTCCATGAACGTGGTGGTCTGAGGAATCTGAAGCAAAGAGCAGTTCAGGCTGTTGAGATGAGTAGGGGCAAGGAGCAACTGGCTGCTTACAGTAAACAAAATAGCAACTGCAAATATTAAAAGGCAAAGGACAACTGGGAAAGAGAAGAGCAAAGAGAATCTGTGAGACTGAAACATCACTTGGAAATACTCAGCTTCTGAAGTAAGGTGACTGCTTTCTGGCACTGAAGTCTGCCAAGTTCAACCTTGTGCCTGTCCTGCAGCCACAGAGGCTGGACTGGGCTGGGCTTGGCCTCTGTGTGTCTCACCAGTGCAGGGAAAGGGCAGCCTGAACTGGCCAGTGTGTGCCATGGGAAGAGGGAGGCTGAGGTTTAAGGGCCCCCACCCCATCAGAAAACATTTCCATGAGAAAAAACACTGGACCAAGCAAGTTCAGATTTGAGCCAAAAGATTTTTGTAAGAATGAAGCATTCTGGAGAAGCTTAGCTTTTTTATTATGGAGGAAAGTTTATCTTGAGAATTTACATTCTGCAGAATGTAATCCTGATCCTGATCCCCCCATCCCAGTGACCAGCTTCCTTTGCCCTGTGCATGTTGAAAAAGGGAGGACAGGACACCTTGGCCAGGTCTCTGCTACCTATGCACAAGCACTGCTCCATTCCTGAGCCCCAGATCCTGTATTTCCAGAGCTGGAAATACAACTCCCAACCCCATGGCTTGTTGGTCTGTTGACCTGCTTCTCACATTATAGGCTCCACGTAGAGGCTGGTGGTTTCAGCAAAGTGTGTCGGGTCGGAGCTGCGATAAGTGGGTGAGAAGAGGCCCCTCAGGATGGCAACATGGAACATATGGCAGGCATACTGTGACATATTGCTAACAGACCTGCACTTCCAGGTCCATTAGTCTCAATTAAAGTGGATTGGAATATTTAGCACAGATTCAAGTCAGAGTGACAGGGAATGGTGTATTGGGGCTCATCAGTGTGGCTGGTGGGGCTCTTCAGAAGCCAACAAGAAATGCCAGACTAGCACAAAGCGCCATGGCTGGGGGAAGGAGCATGATATTGCACGAGTCTTTATCGATGACCTGGATGAGGGGATCGAATCCACCCTCAGTAAATTTGCAGATGACACGAAATTGAGTGGGAGTGTCCATCTGCCTGAGGGTAGGGAGGCTCTGCAGTGGGATTTGGCCAAGCTGGAGACATGGGCTGAGGCCAATTGCATGAGGTTTAACAAGGGTAAGTGCCGGGTCCTGCATTTGGGCCACAACAACCCCATGCAGCTCCAGGATTGGGGCAGAGTGGCTGGAAAGCAGCCTGGCGGGAAAGCGCCTGGGGGTGTTGGTTGACAGCAGCTGAACATGAGCCAGCAGTGTGCCCAGGTGGCCAAGAAGGCCAACGGCATCCTGGTCTGTATCAGAAACGGTGTGACCAGCAGGAGTAGGGAGGTGATGGTGCCCCTGTACTCGGCACTGGTGAGACC
>VZRW01001269.1:252434-277675 GCA_013398125.1 Aegotheles bennettii | reverse complement strand
GGGTTGATGAGGCACTTGAGGCCATGGTCTGATGGTCTAATGGTTAGGGATATGATGGGATCAAGGTTGGACTTGATGACCCTGGAGGTCCCTTCCAACCATACCTATTCTATGATTCTATGATTCTATGATTCTATGAGTGCTGCTGTCAGGGCACCTCTGGAGCTCGTGCAGGTTGGTGTGGCTGTTGTGCAGCCACCTCCCAAGGCTCGTCTTGAAATAAATGCTGTGCTGGAGGTACGTAAAGAAGCACAGTCAGGGGGTTGGCCACCAAGGGGTGGGTCTGAGGGAGCAAACAGGTCTGTCCAGCCTTGACCCCTGAGCCCAGGAAGCAGCAGCATTGCTGAAGACAATCAGGCAAGAACAGGTAACTTTCTGACTTCTGTACAATGGAGATATGTGCCAAATATTCAGCCCACCTTGCCCTTGCACGCAGGCTGCAAGCTCTCCTTACCCTGATGCCACAGTCCTGGCCCTGGCAGTAACTTACACATTTCCATCCAACTCTCTCCATAATATTGGTCTGTATATAACCACAGCTCTGAGGTTTGCAAAGCATCTTGGAGAAATTGTGACCCAGCAACAGTAGTTAGTGTTGGTCCCACTGACTGGGAGGATGGGACAAGGACATATGGAGGAGCCTCTACCAAAGGCAGTGATGAGCCCAGACCCAGAAAAGACCTCAGCCAGGAAACCATCATTAATAATGCCCTCATGGAAATGCAGACATGCTGAGAGCCCTGCTTAATTCCCCACTCTGTTTAATTGTCTCTGTGGGACACTGTAAGAAAAAGAAAAGTGAACATTAAAATACACAGTGGGATGAGGATGACAGTTGCTACCTCTGCTGTGATTATGCAGAGAGAGAGAGATGAGAGTCTGGCCAGAGGCTCTGTATCTCCCTACCCCAGCGCAGAAGTGGCTACAGGTTTGGTCTTCTTCAAAACCAACTACAAAGTTCACTTCTTAAACTGTAATTTCCTCTCCATATATTATTTCTGTATACAAACGCAAACATGCATGGACCTGGGGAGAAGTTCTGGAGCAAAGAGGTAGGCATGTGCATAAATTATAAACTAATTAAACTTTTCCTCCAAAAGCTAGAAAGAGAAAGAAAGTTATTGTGATGTTTATATTCAAATGCTTCATGCACATATGGAGGTGGTAATCAAGAAGTACCTGGAAAAATCACATTTCTTTCTTAAACTTCCAATGAACCAAAGACTTGAGTCAAACCATTCCTTATGCACAACATGTTCCTGGCCTGGATGAACTGCTTCCTGGGAATTGCCTCTGTTTCTGCATCAAAATGCTCAAAGTGGATCCTCACACGTCTCAGACATGTTGGATGTCTCAGTCACATGTTTAGCCCCTAAAAACTTCAAGGAGAACTAGAGTACTTTGGTGGGCCTCATGCCCCCAGTGTGCCACCTTGGCCTGGGGAGGTTGAATCACCCTTCTCAGGACCCAAGAGGATTCAGGTTGTGGATGAGGTGGCAGGAACTAAACAGGGCTGAGATGGGGAAGTGTTTGGAAACCTTCCTGCATGTCACACAGCAGCCACCCTGGTCTCCATGCCTGGTGAGTGTGAACATGTGTGCATGCAACATGGAGCACGAAATGGCCTCTCCTGAAGGTTAAGTGTCCTTCGAGCAGATGTTCCCTGGAAACATCAATGGTGGTACTGAGCTTCTGGATGGTGGCTCATTTGATCTACATGTGTTGCCATTTTGCTTAATGGCAAAATAAGTAGCAAAATGATTGTATTTGATACAGTTAAAGCAGAAGGGTCTTGGTTTTGTTCATCAAGTATCTGTTTATGATGTGCAGACTCGGCAAAGAAACTACCCATTATGTTTAGGTTAATGTATGCTAATGAGACATGAAGATAACTGGCCAAATATGATTTCTAGAGCAGGTGATTGGAGACCAGAAAACACTGTATGGACACTTAATCTACCTCCTGAGACACTTTAATGAAGGAAGGGTGTCTGGAGCCCTGTTAAATCCATGGAGACACTGTTTTCTCCAGAATCTGAACTGGTTTTGTGTTTTCCAGACTGTTGTTTAAGGGCTAAAGGAACAATTTTTACCAATGCATGTAATATCAGATATTGCATTGCCTGGAGGGCACGTCCCCATCATCTGCTCACTGTTGTGTGACCCATTGTCAGCTGTGCACACAATGCTTAGCCAGGGACACAGCACACTCACAGAACCTCCTGCAGGCTGGCACATGCAGTACGGACTGGCCAGCCCAGCCCGGGTGTAAATGTGTGGCTGGTGCATCTTCTTTCTCTCAAATGACAGCACAGAAGCTGTAGAATCTTAGAATCATTTTGGTTGGAAAAGACCTGTAGGATCACCTAGACCAACCATTAACCCAACGTTGCCAAGGCCACCACTAACCCATGGCACCACATCTACATAGTTTTGAGATCCCTCCGGGGATGGTGACTCCACCCCTGCCCTGGGCAGCCTGGGCCAGGTCCTGACAGCCCTTTGGGGCAGGAATTGTTCATCAGATCCAACCTAAACCTCCCCTGGGCACCTTGAGGCCGTTCCCTCTTGTCCCATCGCTTGTTCCTTGGGAGCAGAGACCAACCCCCCATGGCTCCAACCTCCTTTCAGGGAGCTGTAGAGAGCAGAAGGTCTCCCCTCAGCCTCCTTCTCTGCAGGCTGAGCGCCCCCAGCTCCCTCAGCTGCTCCCCATCAGCCCTGTGCTCCAGACCCTGCCCCAGCTCCGTTCCCTTCTCTGGACACCCCCAGCCCCTCAATGTCCTTCTTGGCATGAGGGGCCCAGAGCTGACCCCAGGATTTGAGGTGCAGCCTCACCAGTGCCGAGCACAGGGGGACAATCCCTGCCCTGGTCCTGGGGCCACACCATGGCTGATACAAGCCAGGATGCCGTTGGCCTTCTTGGCCACCTGGGCACACTGCTGGCTCATGTTCAACTGCTGTCAACCAACACCCCCAGGTCATTGGCGTCATGTCTGGTTTTTATTTGCTGGACCAGTGACCAGTCTTCGTGACCTTTGGTGCTGAATAGAGGGTAACTGAGCATGTCATGAAGATATTTTGTCTTGCTAAATTTGAAATAAGGTCTGGTGAGAGTGTGAAGAAGGTTAAAAAATCAGAAATCACATTCAAAAGCACTGAACAAGTAGTATTTGGTCTTTGTGTCTGAAAATACATGGAGATGCTGCAGAGTTACCAGCCTAGAGAGAGGGATCGAAGGGATCTCCAGCCCTTTTAGATGGCTTGTTGAAGACTTTCCTGTGTCTTTCTTTCTGATGGAGTGTATAATGAGTAAGGACTTGCTTGGATATTTACTGACTTTGAAAGGGAGTTTCTGATGTGCCTGTCTTCATGAGTCCTTCACAGATGTTCTCTGCAAGCAGTCAGGCATGCTGGATTTACATAAAACAAGAAAAAAATTGCTCCTGAATAAATTCAGAAGACAAAGCCCTGAATGTGGTTCATTCCTGTTCATAGGTGTTTGATAATCTGAACAAGAATTTGGGTATTCAAACATATTAAAAAAAAACCCATCTTGATATTTACAAAGCTGTTTAATTTGAATGATTATTCAACCACAAAGCCTCTCTGTGCATGCCTTGGTTGCTCTCTGTGACAATCCTGATTAAGAAGTGCAAGTTATGTAAAGAAATAAATAAAAAAATTAATTCAACTAGCAACCCGAGACAGAGTGCATAGTTAAGTACTTTGAATGTTAACAACAAAAACATGCCTGAAGGGGTCTGTCAAATTTACCACCCATTCACCAACTCACAGAAAAAGTGAATTACTGAAAGATTATTGCTGTAGCAGCTAAATCAAACAATGTTGTTTGCAAAAGCACCTTCTCAGCCCAGATGCTGCAGTGTTCACCAGACGGATTTCAGACCTTATACTGTACTCTAAAGCCTGCTCTTGACATTGCAATTGCAAAACATCAGATTTTGTCAAAGATCTGCACAGGGAAGCTGGCATGCAAGGTGCCAGCCTGTGAATTTACAGTGCATTAATCCTGGTACAATAACTCTCTGTGTGCATATGGGGCTTGGGATTCATCTCCGTGAACCCCAGCCCTCTGAAAAGGAGCTGTCGAGTTTAATCTCCTCTGTATGAGGACTGGGAGAAACAGGCACCTCCTGGGCCAGCCCATCCTGGGGGTGTTCAAAAAACAGGTTGATGAGGCACTTGAGGCCATGGTCTAATGGTCTAATGGTCTAATGGTTAGGAATCTGATGGGATAAAGGTTGGACTTGATGACCCTGGACATCCCTTCCAACCATAATGATTCTACGATTCTATGATTCTAAGATGAATTTGAAGGTGATAATCAGCTTGAGTGACGCCTTGTGATCCATTAGGAGACATTAAAGACACCAGACAAAGCTTCTGCTCAAGATGAAAGGAAGCTGTTCAGAATTGGATATGCGAGTCCACAGTGTGTGGAGGGAGAGGAGAAGAAATCAGGACTAGAGCCATGAGGAACTTCACAATGGAATGTAAAAGAACCTCTGAAGGAAATGCTGTGTGAGCAATCAAGAGATTAGAAGAGAGCTGGCAGAGGGGAGACCTGGCAGAAGGCTCTGCAGAAGGAGGAAGGAAAGTGATGGGAGGGGGATGATGGAGCTGCATTTTGTCAGTGTCTCCTAGGAACAGAAGAGGGCTCTGTGAACCTGATTAACCATGTGTTAGCTATGGAGCACGTACCTGGACAACTCAACCAAAATAGAGCAGCTTGTTGAAGCCACACAAATTGAATGTATTGATAAGCCCAGAGTCATCCTCTGGCAGGGGAGGGGATAGGGCTGAGCAACGATGGTGATGCTCACATAGGAGACTGCAGCACCAGAGTCAGGGACAAAGAATGGGATAAAGGTGATGGACCAGCTCTTCTGGTCAAGCCAGGACTGTGAATCAAATTAAGAGGTGGGGGAGGGCAAGCAGGCTGACAGGGGTCTGTTGTGTCCCTGATGTGGGACAGTGGAGTCTGAGGACGACAGAAGAGGCACCTGAAACAAAATCAGGCAGGATGGCCCCTGGAGAGGAGCAGAAGGGAGCGCAGAGATGCTGAGCAGAGAGCTGGAGAAGAAAGAGCAGGAAGAAGAGGGTAACATTGAAATCAAGAAAGAAAGGTCAATGACAGCAGGGGAAAAGGTGCTTTCATTCTGCAATGAAATGCCATCTACTTAGAGGTTGTGGAGATCCCTGCCACTTCATGCCCTGCTTCTGTCCACCGCAGAGTGGGGGGGCTGTGCTGGTGAGGGGGCAGGGGTGTATTCAGGAGCTCTAATGCCTTTTGTGACCTTGTTGCACTGTCAAAAATTGCTAAAATGTCCTGTTGAGCTTGTTTGGGTGGTGAAGTATGGTCTTCCCTTTCAGCTCTGTGAGGAGAGAACCAAGCCATGCAAAGAGGACACAGGTTCCCTTGAGCCCTGGCTCCTGGGTATCAGCCTGCAAAGCTGAGCAGGAGCTGATCCACACTTGTTCAGGCCCTCTCCTGAACACAGGATGGCCCCATTCACTAGAAAAGTCACCCCACTCTCCTCACACCAAAGACAGCGAGGGCACATGGGATCTCCAGGGTGGTGGCAGGGTCTCCTGTGAGTCCCAGGACATGACAATGATAACATGAAACCAGATTCATGGGCAGCATTTCCTTGCACTCATGGTGTCCTGCCTGCTCAGTGCTGCTCATGCTGGGGAGCAGAGCAAACACTCATTCCCCTGCTGAAACACCTCCAACGGGCTCTGCACCTCTGACACACCTTGTCTGCCAGAGCTTCTCAGGCTGCTGAGGTCCTTCTGGATTTTCAAACGGTCCTCTCATACAGCAGACCAAGGAGACTGCAGAAATCCCCTCCTCCTCCAATTTCAGAAACTACAGGTCTAACAGTGACATGGGTGAAGAGGGGCACATGGGTACCAACCACACCGAGGGTGCTGCTGGTGGTTCCTGGAGTGTCTCGTGGAAGGAGCTCTCCTCCACTCTTACTCAAAGTTTCTTTCCTGTGTGATTTTTTTACATCTTTCCCTTTATATATCGCTTCATCATCCGTGTGGAGGAGAGGTGCTCCAGGACCCCTCAGCAGCGTGGGCACAGGCCCACACACCTCTCCATCCAAAGGTACGGTGACATTTCATCCATCCAGCACTGCTGTTCAGTGAAACTCTTTGTTTCACTGTGATAAATGGGGCAGGCAGGGAATCGATTTCCTTCCCCTGCCTGCAAGGCATCAGAGGGCTGCTTTCACCAGGAGGCCTTCTCTCTGCATCAGTGCTCAGATTAACTTATTAAGAGTTAATTAATCAGGCCCATTGATTGACTGTCACGTTGCTGGATGGTTAGTCTGCTCTCGGGTCGGGAGGTCATATCAGAGTAGTTCCTCTGTCCTCTTTGCTGCCTGTCATCACCAGGAGAGGCTGAGCAGCAAGGAGGAGGAGGAAGAAGAGGAAGATGAAGTTTGGCTTGTTGCCCAAAAACACGGTCAACGGAAGGATGGAAATCTGGCCACCTTCCTCCATGCATGGTGTTCACACACGATGGGATGGGGGTCGCCTCCACAGGTCCTCTCTTCCAAAATGAAGGAGGGACATGAGACAATGCATAGTCAGATGGAGCCTTGGATTGCAGCCCAGCAGACCCTCCCTCACTGCTGCCCTTGGGCATCTGATGCTGTTCATGGATATAGAAAGCTGCTGTGGCCCAGGTGGGAGATTACCCACAATGGGTTACTTGCTTGAGCAAGTATCCATGAGGCAATGAGCAGTGGAAGTTTGGAGTGTAAAGACTTCAGGGAATCAACATTGCACAACAGGAATGAGTGTATCCATCTATGAAAAGTTAGGGAAAAGCTACATAAAAAGAAAGGGATCACCGTCAATGGAGTTAGGTTGAGATTTTGAGGCCAACAACCCTGGACCTTGTAACTGATGGGATTTTTAATGACCATATGTTATCAGCATCTCAAATTTTGTCTGAGGGGTCGCCACCAACAGCAAAACATATTTATTAAAAGGTGCTGTTTCCAAAAAACCTGTGTTAAAGCAAAGCACTGAGCAGGTTTATTCTGTTTTTCTAATGAAGAAGGACATGAGGCAGTGACCTGGTAGATGTTTGTATCTATCTGCATGGGAGGGAGATTTCTGACAGTAGAGGGCTCTTCAGTTGCACAGAAAAATGTCTAATTCAGTGTCCAGGATTGTGAAGCTAGAGTGATAGGAAGTCAGGATAGAATTAAGATGCAATTTTTTTAAAAGTGACATGAGAAGTGGCCATTTCCTCTCGTCTTGTGACTGTGTCCTGGAAAGAAGAGGTGAGTGGCAGACAAGAGCTGGATGAAGATTTTGCCCTCTGTTACACAGTCTGAGCTTCCTGACTGTGACCTTGGAGATCTGTGGACTTGAGCTGAGCTGTGACCTCGGCTCAGAGATCTGCTGGACCTACCAAGCATTTAATGACACTGCCCTGTCACATTTGGCATCTGTTCTACCTGCTGAGTGACCCAGAATTGTGGTCCTTGGTGGCTTCCATGTTCCTACTGAAAAAGCTAGTGGTTACAGCCAGGATCTATTGATACCATCACCACCACCAGATCCACACTGGAAAGCTACCCACTCCCAGCCCAGCCCTACAAAGCATTGGCTCCAGCAGGTCTTGCCACAGGGAACGATCACACTCCACTGCCTACAAACCGTTTTCTTAAGATGATGAGAGGAAATGATGAGCCATACCTGGCAAGGGATGGTGAAACTTGGTTGGTCAAGGGACAGAAAAAGATTGTCTTCTGCAGAACACATGAAGCAGAGGAGATTTATTCCCTGGATAATGGTATTTGTTCACTTCTTGAACAAGACAGGCTTCATCTGCAGAGTGCACATCCATTGCCACTTCCTGTAATGCTTTAAAACTGAGTGTGCATCTACTGGACCCATTGGGAAATCAGCCAAAGAGCTGAGCTGATTATTTCTTCCTTTCTCTTAACCCCTGTGCCAGCTTCAGCCTTTTTGGGGATCAGCAGCAGGCAGTGCTGCAATTATTCCTGATGCACGATGTTAGCTCAGCCTCTGCATTTCTTTGTCTCCTCCTGGAGCACCTGTCCCATCAAGTCTGCTGGTGCAGATATTGGCAGGGGACCCACAGGGTTGTGCTCCCATCGCTCATCTGAATCATAGAATCATTATGGTTGGAAGGGACCTCCAGGGTCATCAAGTCCAACCTTTATCCCATCATATTCCTAACCATTAGACCATCAGACCGTGGCCTCAAGTGCCTCATCAACCCATTTGTTGAACACCCCCAGGCACGGTGACTCCACCACCTCCCTGGGCAGCCCATTCCAGTGCCCAACCACCCTCTCAGGAAAGAACTTCTTCCTAATCTCCAAGCTAAACTTCCCCTGATGGAACTTGAGGCCATTTCCTCTCGTCCTGTCATCAGCAATTGGGGAGAAGAGACCAACCCCAGCCTCACTACACCCTCCCTTTAGGTAGCTGTAGAGGGCAATAAGGTCTCCTCTCAGTCTCCTCTTCTCCAGGCTCAATAACCCCAGTTCCCTCAGCCGGTCTCCATAAGGTTTGTTTTCCAGACCTCTCACCGCCCTCGTTGCCCTTCTCTGGAATAGTTCTCTGAGGTCCCTTCCAGTTCACTTTCCTGTGCCTGACATCCAAGGCTGGAGAAAGCAATGTGATTTTGCAGTATCTGTGCTCTGCTCTGGGGACCTTGTGTCTCATCTGGAAATAGAAGTGCAGGGGGACTGTCTGGGCCTCTGATCACACACTGGGTCCAGTTCCTCAGCCATTTACTCCATGAAAATCTTAGAGGAGCATAGATGGAGGGTTGTCCTTTGTGCCACCTCGCGCGCTTGCTCTTCTTTCACCACCGGTGTCCCCAGTTGGCTGTGGCCATTGAGATACCACATATTCCCTCTCATAGGGAGGAGAGAGACTGAATCGTTGGGGTGTTTTCTAGATGGGAGAGGAAGGAACCAGCCACAGCTTTGAAGATGCAGTGTGGAAACATATCCATGTGGAGATGTTCAGTTCGTGATTTTTTGACAGAAAACGTACATTTTCCTCAGCAGGCAGACACACGTATGGGAAAACACAACAGCACTGCTTAGCTTAAAAAGAGACACTCCAAACCTGAGGTTTTTTCCAAATCCATTTGAATGAAAATGCTTTAATCAAAGTGGTGCCACAGTATCAGGGGCTGGAGGGTGCCAGTGGGGGACTTTATTTTGACTTATTATGTTTCTACACAACCAAGCGTGGTGAAGGCTTGCTGCTGAGCTGCACTGGTGCTGAGTTCCCACCCTACCTGCCACTCTGTTTCTCCTGGGACCACTGGATAAAGATCTGACCTCCTGAGCTCTGCTGAGGAAGCACTGACAAGGGTCCAGTCCAAGGGTGCATGTTTGGTGAATCCTACCTGAGAGCTCATTGACCGGTGATCAAGAGCCTTTTCAATGCACAGTAAATGAGCCAGGCTCCCAAACACATTTTTCTGCAAAGAAAACCAAAATGTCTTGATCATCAATCAGAAGGACCTGCCACACAACAGGAGCCTGCAAGCAGAACGCAGGGGCAGCCTGGGAAGCCTTGGGTTCCAGCAAATCCCGTGCTTCCAGCCGCTCTCCAGGTGTGGGTGCAGGCACACGGAACAGTCCATGGAGAGCTTCCATCTGGACACGCCTGTCCTGTGGGATGCCCTCTCAGCCCAGTTCATCCCAGTGCACTTTCCTGTTTCCTCTGCTTCCCCAAGACTTGTGTCTGGGCAGCAGGGGACTGGAAATGTCGGAATTTGGGTCTCATACTGGTACCTCTCACTGGGAGGGAGGTCTTTGCCACCTGAACCTGCAATAGTGCAGGGAACTGAAGGATGCTTTTTAATGCTGCCCCCATGTTATTGCAGTGACCCATCCATGAGCTTTCTCACCTTTGTGTGTGCTCAGAAGTGAGTTCCCACCTAACAGTTCCCTATTAAACTATGATCTTCCTTTGGGGTCCCATCTCTCCTCATATGATCAGCTGCATTTTGAGGCTGCAAGGAAGAAAGACACTGAGCTTCTTTAGGTTCTTTTGCTGCAGTGTTGCTCAGCTGTGGTTGCAGGAGGTGGTTCTCAGGTGACTCCCACAGCCCCATGTGTGCACAGCCCCCGATAACCACATGCACCCTGTGCAGCCATGCATGCCTGTAGGCTATGGCCTAATCCTGATGAATACTGCCTGTGCCTGCCCTTGGTTCACCAACGTCTTCTGTTGAGTTCAGTGAAGCTGTTCCCATCTTCTCTGTCCACGCTAACAGCCCAAGCCTCAGCAGCCAAGTCCTGTCATGTTGCACACAGAGCCTGAAAAACAGCCCTGAATATATCGCACACAGGGAATGTCTCTGGAACCATACCCATTGTCTCTCAAGAGATGATTTGCTTAGCTGGTGATGTGTGAGTCTTCACCTGTCCCTGGACCCTGAGCTATACTGGTTCTGCACAACACCATTACCAGCGTGACGATGTCTTCTCTGTACCTCTCTAAAGATCTTGCAGACCGTTTCCCTTTGGACGCTGGGGTTGCTCTGCAGAACAGCAGCTGGGCTGGATTAGTACCTTTGGCAGATCCATGACTTAAGGTCTGCACTTTTACTTTTTACAAAACACTCCCTGTTTTGACATGAAGATGCTGTCATGCCTGAGTCACATATGTTGCCTTGGTCACATTTCCATGTGTTTTTTTCCCAGCTGCACAACAGCCATCTCTGATACACGCAGCAGCTTGTGGCAGCCATCTGCTTTCAGTCTGTGGAAATAGAAGAAGCCCTTGGCATGTGTCTGGTTTCTACAGGCCTGTGTTGATCCCACCATCCAGCTTAGCAGGCTGAGATGGTCTGCGTGACACTCTCAGTCACCCCAGAAGGAGGTGCTCCCTAATTACAAACATGGAATCACAGGGTAACTCAGTTTGGGGGGTGGCTTCAGGAGGTCTGTGCTGCACCTACTTTCCAACATCAGCAATTAAATCAGACCAGGCTGCTGAGGGCTTTCTCCACTTGGGTCTTTTAAACCTCCAAGAACAGAGATGTTACAGCCCCTCTGGGCAGGCTGGTTCTTAGCTTGGCTGCCCTAACTGGGAGAAAACTTCCCTTACATCCGTTCTGAACCTCCCCTGTTTCCACTGTCTCTTGTTTTCCCACCCTGCAATACTGTGGAATGCCTGGCTCTGTCTTCCTGCTGACCTTCTCAAAGGCACTGGCAAACTGCTAGGACATGTCCCCCGACTTCTCCTGGCTGAACAAACCCCATTTCCATGCCCCCTCCTCACCAGGACAAGTCCCTGAGCCCCATGACCATCTTGGTGATCCTCTACTGATTTCCCTCCAGTTCATCAGTATCCATTACTGGGGGGCCTGAAACTGGACACAGTATTCTAGATGTGGTCTAGTAAGTAGTGAATACAGGGAAATAACCACTTCTGGTGATCTGCTGGCCTTCACCTGTTAGTCAGCCCAGGATGCTGTTGGCCTTCACTCTTGTGGTGCACTGGAGGCACATCTGGAGGAGGATCAAGGAGAACAAATGCAAGGGCTTATGCAGGACTTGGTGCAAATTTCAACCTATCAGAAAGCCTATTGGTGACTTTACTGGGATGTGGAATGGACCCTTTCTGTCTAGACAAGATGGTGACAGCCAGTCTATAAATGTTACCAACAGGTAGGGAGATGGAATAGGTCACATTGTACTTTTCTGAAGGAAATTACATTTTGGAGTCTGCCCCGTGTTACTTTGTTATTACCAACACATAAATCTGCAAGTGCACAGCTTATTGAGGCTCTCTGACAGCCAGGAGATGGGGAATTGTTACCATGACAGATGGACTGACAAGTATACTCCTATAGAAAAAACTTTGTTGAGCTTGGAGTTAAGGCTGTAAATATATAAACCTTACATAAAGGGAATGTGATTAGAACAGTGAGGATGGGGGGATGAGGCATCCCACAGCGGGCAGTGCTGGCAGGAGGAGCACAGCGAGTGCTGGATGCAGGCAGGACTCAAAACTGGGATGTCTTCTCCCCCTCTGCTTCCTATATATCCTATATATCTTATATATTCTATATTCCTATATATCACATAGTGTCACATGAGTATTGCCAGGTTAGAAAAGGTGCCTCATCATCCCATGATCTTCCAGTCCTGACTTAAGAACAGCATCCAGGCTTTGCTTTCCTTTGGCTAATTCATGGAGACTTGTAGGGAATGGTCCCTATGCCCCTATGCCCTTTCCCTGCAGACACAGGTGGTGGTGGCTGAAAGGCGTTGCACAGGGGGTCAGCGAGCCAGACCAAGCACCCCATGGAGCTGGGGACCCATGTCCTCCAGCACTCGCCCTGCCACCTCACACAGAGCCGTAACTGCAGCTCAGTGTCTGGCCTCTTGCTAAACATCTGTGACATTTGATTTGAGGAATAAAGGTCAGGCTCCTCAGGGAATGGTGTTGTGGGTTTAATGAACAAAACCTGCCAGTCTGCATTGCTGCTGCCTTTCTGGGGGGCAATGGAGTCTGGGAGCTGTGCTGCTGCTCAGGCAGCGATGGTCTCAGCAATGGTCCCTCATCTTTGCACATCCACGGCTGGTGGGGATGTGCCTGGGGTATAACAGAGACACAGGCCCTGACCCAGCTCCTGCAGGTCGTGCTGACAGAGGGGAGCAGGCTCCCTCTGCACCTTCATGCCCCTCTTAAGTTCTCCTCTTAGAATCATAGAATCATAGAATCATTATGGTTGGAAGGGACCTCCAGAGTCATCAAGTCCAACCTTTATCCCATCATATTCCTAACCATTGGACCGTCAGACCATGGCCTCAAGTGCCTCATCAACCCATTTTTTGAACACCCCCAGGGACGGTGACTCCACCACCTCCCTGGGCAGCCCATTCCAGTGCCCAACCACCCTCCCAGTAAAGAACTTCTTCCTAATCTCCAACCTAAACTTCCCCTGATGGAACTTGAGGCCATTTCCTCTCATCCTGTCATCAGCAATTGGGGAGAAGAGACCAACCCCAGCCTCACTACAACCTCCCTTTAGGTAGTTGTAGAGGGCAATAAGGTCTCCTCTCAGTCTCCTCTTCTCCAGGCTCAATAACCCCAGTTTCCTCAGCCGGTCTCCATAAGGCTTGTTTGTCAGACCTCAGTCTGTTTTCCAGACTCTTCCTGAGTGAATCAGGAGAGCAGAGGAACCTTCTTCTCCTGGAGCTCATCCTACAGCACTCCTTAACTTGGAGGCAGTGGAGCAGCGAGGGCACAGGACAACCCAACCCTGGTGTTACCCAATGCCTCACATCTCCAGCATGGCCCAGTTTCTGTGGCAGCATCACCAGCTGCTTTTGTCTCTCGGGTCAGGGGTACCTTAGTCCCACTCCAGTTGTTACACCCAAATTTCTTGTGTAATATGGGGGAGTTTAGCTCTGGCACTTTCTTTCTCGGCACCAATAATGAAGTCAAAAAAGTCTTTAAAAACAAAGAGGTCACACATACCCAAACAAAATATTCTAGCACTTCCAAAATTAGAAACTGAATTCAATTTGGCCACATTTTGTCAAATTCAGCACAAATTCCAGCATTGTTCCTGCCTTGCCTATTTTCA
Organism: Aegotheles bennettii; assembly: GCA_013398125.1. Taxonomy (NCBI): domain Eukaryota; kingdom Metazoa; phylum Chordata; class Aves; order Caprimulgiformes; family Aegothelidae; genus Aegotheles; species Aegotheles bennettii. The sequence goes on along the minus strand of VZRW01001269.1, from coordinate 264,030 downwards.
CACCTTTTCCCCTGTTTTCTGCAGTGTTTTGCTGGCTCTGTAGATCCCCTTGCCCCTGCGTACCCATGTCCCTCCCCCATTCCTGGGAGCCGCTCTCACTTCTCTCCCTGCTGAGGGACATAAATCTTGCTTTTGTGACTAATAATGTGCATCCCACTGCAATTTCATGCCTTCACACTCACAATGTGCACAGAGAACACGACTCTTTTCACATACAAAATTGCAAATACATGGCTAAACCATGACGAATTTGGGATTCACAATGAAATACTCTCTTCTATAGATGTGCGTGTTTTCTGGCCACAAAATACTTAAACATTGAACACTTCTTGAAGCTAAACAATCTTTTTCAAGAAAATTTAGGAGCCATCAGCAACTCTCAGGCTTCCATAGCTGGAAATAACTGATGAGGTGTCTTTCCTCCCCTGCTTTGCTTTCTTAATGAAGGGTAAATGTTAGATATTGTGTTTACCTCTGCAAGATAGCAGTCAGTCAGCTCCCTGTGGCCTAAGCATTAAGGTTTTCTTCCTCTTTATTTGTGGAATTACATTGAAAAATTGACTCTAAAAGTACACTGACACTCTAAAGTCAAGTGCTTCAAAAGCACCTAAATTAAGGCTGTCCTCTGCTCCAGCCTCTTGAGCAGGATCCTTACAATGCAGTCTTTAATTACATGATCATATACTCGGTTTTCCACAGAATCCCTAACTCATTCCATGCCTGGGTAGCCATTCAATATTCCTCTTAATCCTCCCTGTTCAGCGTGTGCCTCAGGCTGTATTTGCTGCACACCATCCAAAGCCTCTGTTGACTATACAATTATTCATCTCCTCCTGGGTGTTTCTCTGGGGTTTTTGTCAGGGTCTGCGAACACTTCTCAAGTGCTAATGAATTTATTTCCACAAAACACCTATAGAATGACCTTGCACTTCATCCCTTGAGGACTGAAGCAGTAAGATGAGCACCAGTACGAGGGAGAGTGTGAGTTTGGATGTTTCCATCCCATCCCACACAGCAGACTCTGGTGCATGATTTCCTGTGGACTTAACATTTCTTTGCATTTCATCTGTTCAAAGCAGAGCTCCTGTTGGCTTCTGTTTCGAGTGCTCAGCACTTCTGTGAGCCTGACCCTAAGGATCTCCCACTGGGGACCCTGACAATGAGAAAGGCATAATTAAGCTTAGCTCTAAATTCTGGAGGAAATGCAATGGTAAGAAGGAACCCCCACAAGAGTGTATTTTCTTCTCATGCAATCCCTCACTTGTTCAGTAAAGCTCTTCTGGTCTTGTCAGGGAATGAGGGAAACTGCTTTGTTATACAGCCCCTAGAGTGAGCCCAACCCATGCATTGCATCGAGCCTGAGTGAGAACAGAACATGACTGTGTCATTAAAACCAGTAAAAAAGTCACAGCCTTTCTTGCTCTATCCCTCACCATCCCTCTCTCATCTCCTCTGCACTTCCTAATCCCCCTTGAGAATGGCTTTGTCCTTGTGTGTTGGTTCTTGCGAACCTCTTCCACCAGACTTTTCAATTCAAAGCAGTCCACTCTCCCTTCCTCGCTCCCAGGAGCACTATTCTGGCCTGGACAGTATCCTCAAACCATGGTTCTAAGGCTGGAGCAGGGGTCTGGCATCATGGACAATTTTCATCCTTATCCATGGAGACAAGAACTGTCCTGTGTCAGAGATGTGGGATCTCATTGCTCCTCTTCTGCCCCTTCCTCTGGGAACATGGGTTCCAGCCTGAGATCAGAGGTCTCATGTCACATCAGAAACCTACAGGTCAACAGCAGCATCAGTCCCCAGACAGCATTTACCTTGAAGGTCCCAGCCAGCTGCTGACCAAGCAGAGGTTGAACTTGTGCAGAGGCAGGGGTGTCTGGGGCCATGGTGCTGCAGGGAGTGAATGGATCAGGAATGACGTCAAGACCACAATGCAAAGGGAGAAAGAAGCTGCCAGGGTCCATGGGATGGTGTGCAGGGGCACAGTCCCGGCTGACCTTGTGACACCTCTGATCCCAAATTTGCCATGGTGGGGGCAGCTTGATCCCATCCCCATGTTGTGAGGAAGCCCTCCCAGCTCTGCCCCAGCTCCTGCTTTTCCCAGGATCATTCACTGTGCTCTTTCTACACTTGGCCATATCCAGCCTTGGTCAGATGTGGGTGCAAGTGCTGGATGTGCCTGCAGGAGCTGAGTTAGCAACCTGGCAGTCCAGCACCCAGGCTCCAGCTATGAGTGAGAGCCAAAGCAATGGCTTAAACCACTAAGATTTAACCCAAGTTGCTCCACTTCTGTCTCATGATGGAGCTTGGCAGGGTGCGTTTCCCATTTTTATTTCCCAGCCGCTAACAGCACTTGGCATCTGTGGCAGCTTGTAACACCAGGGCTCAGGGTACTTAGGAGGAGACCAAAAGGACATTGGAGTGGAACATCTCCCTAATGAGGAAAGGCTGAGGGAGCTGGGTCTCTTTAGCTTGGAGAAAAGGAGACTGAGGGGGGACCTCATCCATGGTTACAAATATGGAAAGGGTGAGGGGCAGGACGATGGAGCCAAGCTTTTTTCAGTGATGCCCAATGATAGGACAAGGGGCAATGGATGCAAACTGGAGCACAGGAGGTTCCATGTGAATCTCAGGAAGAACTTCTTTCCTGTGAGAGTGCCAGAGCACTGGAACAGGCTGCCCAGAGAGGTTGTGGAGTCTCCTTGGCTGGAGACATTCAAACCCCGCCTGGATGCGTTCCTGTGTGATGGACTCTAGGTGACCCTGCTCTGGCAGGGGGGTTGGACTGGATGATCTTTTGAGGTCCCTTCCAACCCCTAGGATTCTGTGATTCTGTGTGATTCTGTGGAGAGCTGGTTACCCCTCTGCACCGCCAACCTTGTGTTGTGCCCACTGGTGGGTGCTCTGTGGGGCTGGTGATGTGCTCTGGGAGCCCGACACTGACTCTACACATAACAGCAGCCCTCCCACCCTGTGCTTGCACAGATCCTGCTCTTCCCTGGTTGATGGGATCCCCAGGGATGGGTGAGCAGCTGTCTGTCCCTTTCCTTGTCGTCCAAGCAGTCTGCACTTCGCTTCTCTCTTTGTTTAGAAAAGGTTTCATGTTCACCTTCCCAAACTCCCAGACAACTGCTCTGACATATTTTCCCTGTCAATGCAAAGACAACACAGTCTGGTGAAACAGCTGCCTCTGCCTCCCAGGTTACTGCGTTCTTGGTATTAAAAAGCTGTTTTCTGGGGGACTGGCAGGGCAGTCACGAGTCCCACGTGGTCCAGACGGGCACTCCAGCTCCTGTCCCTTGAGAGTCACAACACGCTCCTGCTTCCAGACCTCCTTTTCTTGAGATGCTTCTCTCCAGACAACATGGATCAGCAGCTCACTGACCCATCTGCTTTTCAATGTGCTTTTCAGCCATGCTCTGTACTCACACCAGCACTCACCTTTGCTGCCTTTTTTGGACACATCACCAAGTTAACCAAGTGATACAGCTTCTGGTACTGAGCTGGCCCTGATCAGGGCCAGCAGAAACTCAGGGCCATGTGCTGGAGGAGTGCAGGAGGCTTCACAGTAGTCCACAGAGGAAAATGCAGTTCCTGCAGCAGTAGTCTGATTGTTCTGCAAGAGGTCCCCTGCTGCTGTATCTGCCCTGCCCATACTTTCAAAATTCTGGTCAGGAGTCTTTTAACTGAAGCCCTGTGGTTGGAAATCATGTCCAGAGACTTCCAGTAAGAACCACCTTTTCCGTCTTCATATCCAAGGACTTCCAATATAAGACCCAGGCTTCTATTCAGAGTGTGTACATCTCAGGGTAAAGCTCTTCCAGGACCCCTGAAGCAGGAGCTTTGGGTTCTCAGATCTTAGAATCATAGAATCATCGAGGGTGGAAGAGACCTTCAAGTTCACCCAGTCCAACCCCCACCTCCATCCCCACTCACCCACAGCACCCAGCGCCACATCCAGACACCTCTTGAACTCCTCCAGGGACGGGGACTCCACCACCTCCCTGGGCAACCCATTCCCACCCCCAATCACCCTCACAGGGAAGGAATTGTCCCTCATGTCCAACCTGAATCTCCCCTGCTGCAATTTCAGGCCATTTCCTCTCGTCCTTTCACTGTGGGCATGGCAGAAGAGATCGACCCCCCCCTCACCCCAACCTCCTCTCAGGGAGCTGTAGAGAGCCATGAGGTCCCCCCTGAGCCTCCTCTTCTCCAGGCTGAACACCCCCAGCTCCCTCAGCCGTTCCCCATAAAACATGATTTCCAGGCCTTTCCCCACCGTTGTTGTCCTTCTCTGGACACCCCCCATCTCCTCGATGTCTTTTTTGAAGTGAGGGGCCCAGAACTGACCCCAGCACTTCAGGTGCAGCCTCACCAGGGCCTATGACACTGCATTTCAGCTCATGCTGTTCAGCAAGCTCATCTCCCCGGGACAGCCAGATTGCTCTGCACTGCTCAGCACACCCTGCTGCTGGTGATGGATCAGCTGTCCACCCTCACTGCTCCTTCCAGACATCTGGTAATGCTGCTGAACAGGGTGGTCAGAAGCAAACCCCAGGGAACCCTATTAATCCATCCTGATTGATGGTTTCTCATGGTAGCTCTATGTTGAATGCTGACTTAGGGCAGAGTGGGGCAGGTTTGCTGGCAACAGAGCCAACTGGAGCCTCTGCAGGCCCACAGGTGGTCCGTGACAGATGGGGCCTTGCAGAGGGTGCATATTGACAGGAGCAGCTCTGCAGGCTGTTCAGTGGTGTTGAAAGCGATCAGCTGGACTAGCCCAAAAAGACTGGAGAAGAGAACCACTGTGGCCTGTTGGCCTGAAACATGGAATTTGGTAGAGCTCTTCTTATGAGGAACCCTAGGGCAGATGCTGTAGGGTGCCAAGGTGCACAACAAGCTCTTCATCCACAGTGAGTTCACCCCGGGCTGAAAATGGTCCTGCTTCCACATCTTGCATGTCTTCTCAGCTTTAATGGGTTTGGCAGGTGCTGATTGCTATTACCTCCCCAAAACCATGCAGACCATGTCTGTACTTTGCCATTTCTGCGGCCAAACCTCAGCCCAGGCACACCGGTGTCTGGCTCTGCGTATGAGAACAGTAGTTCAGAGGGCTCGGTGGTGGCCAGCGAGGCTGGCTGTCCTGGAGAAGCTTTCCCCAAAATATTCAGGCTCTGAATCTTCCCATCTGCATCTCCACAGTCAACAGATCTGTGTGCATGTGCTGAGTCCAGGGATCCAGCTAGGACTGGAAAGATTAAAGTGCCTGGAGAAAATTAACTCTCCCTCTGCTCTGCTCTCGTGAGACCTCTCCTGCAGTGCTGGGTCCAGCTCTGGGGTCCCCAACACAAGAAGGACACGAAGCTGTTGGAGAGAGTCCAGAGGAGGCCACAGAGATGCTCAGGGGGCTGGAGCAGCTCTGCTCTGGGGACAGGCTGAGAGAGTTGGGGGTGTCCAGCCTGGAGAAGAGAAGGCTCCAGGGAGACCTTAGAGCACCTTCCAGTGCCTGAAGGGGCTCTAGGAAAGCTGGAGAGGGACTGGTGCCAAGGGCAGGGAGTGATGGGACGAGGGGGAACGGGTTCCAACTGCCAGAGGGGAGATGGAGATGGGATGGGAGGGAGAAATTGTTTGGTGTGAGGGTGGTGAGAGCCTGGCCCAGGGTGCCCAGAGAAGCTGTGGCTGCCCCTCCCTGGCAGTGTTGAAGGCCAGGTTGGATGGGGCTTGGGGCACCCTGGTGTGGTGGGAGGTGTCCCTGCCCATGGCAGGGGGTGGCACTGGATGGGCTTTCAGGTCCAAACCATTTGGTGATTCTATGAACTTGTTTGCTCATTCAGGAGGGAACTGGGATGCTTGTACCAACACACCAGCACACTGCATGACAGAGAGCTAAAGCTGTAACTGAGAAGAAACAGAGATTTTACAGTGTCGTAGGGGAATAACGTCTGAAGCTCACCGTGAAGTCTCGTAGCTTGTACCAAACCTTCAAACAAACCTTGCTGAAATGCAAAGAATCCCTTTTCCCACCTGTGAAGGACTGCAATGCCTTTCAGTGTCAAAGCTGACTTGAACTGCAATGAAACAGTTGAGTTAGAAAAACACCAGGATTCTGGAGAGAGTTTAAATGATTCATTAAAGGATTTGTTATTGCAGGGTACACAGAGCAAAGCCAAGCAAGGTACTGGCTGGAGTGGGTGACTTCTGAGCATGCACGTGAAATTGCTGTGATGTGCTGCTACAGATGCTGGGGAGCTAAATCCACATGATGGGGCCTGTGCAGCAAACAAAATGAATGGTCAAGCAAAAAGGCACAGCATGGGAAACACTCAAAGGCTCTGTGCTTCGTGTGTGCAATATATCCCCATGCTGCAGAACTTCTCAGCTCAGGAACAAACCCTACAGCGCCGGTGACAAACTGGGGTAAATGCAGAGCTAATGTGCTCACCAGCATGAAAGCCAAACTCCCCTTCACGACTGCAGATAAAAAGATGGAGCCCACTGAGAATGCAGCAGCACCTATGAAACTGTTTAATTAGGCTAAAGGAAACAAAGGGTGAGCTCTGTGTTTCCTCACAAGTGGTAAGTGAGAGATTTCATGCCAGTGAATGATTTTGTACGTGGCCTGCAGGGTCTCTCATTTCACAGCAGGGTTACCAGAAGCTACTCAGAGAGCTGAAACACTAGCAGGTCTTGCTTGTAAAATGAACATATATGAAAGATATCTTTGCTTCCCCGTGCTTTAAAGTGACAGTAACACAGGTGCTCTCTCACTGAATTTCTGGTCTGTTGACACTTGGAGGGTCTGTGCTTATTGCACAGGATGAGTGAGACACCATCTGTGTTCCAGCAGATGGAGGACCCTGGCCCTGTAATGGATCATTGTTGATGACAGGACGAGAGGAAATGGCCTCAAGTTCCATCAGGGGAAGTTTAGGTTGGAGATTAGGAAGAAGTTCTTTCCTGAGAGGGTGGTTGGGCACTGGAATGGGCTGCCCAGGGAGGTGGTGGAGTCACCGTGCCTGGGGGTGTTCAAAAAACGGGTTGATGAGGCACTTGAGGCCATGGTCTGATGGTCTGATGGTTAGGGATATGATGGGATAAAGGTTGGACTTGATGACCCAGGAGGTCCCTTCCAACCATAATGATTCTATGATTCTATGATTAGTTAAATGCTGCTAATAGCTGGGGAACACAGAGAGACACAGAAGTGGCTTCAAAACAGGTATGCTGTGGTTACTAAAGTATCAGAGAGTGGTGCTTGGAAGAGCGTCCTCCTGAGGCACCAGGGCCAGGTCCAGTATCCCGACTGTTGGTGTTATGTGGAGGATACAGTGATGAAGAAGCCAAAGATGGACACTGACCAAAGCTGCATCTGCCCTTGTGCTGGGGTGGCAGCACTGCAGCCATACAAGGCTCTCAACGCACTTGGCAACATGATGTTCAGCATTGCTACCTGCTCACCACTCATCTCAGTTGTCAGTGCAGGATGGCTCCCCAAAACCCCACTTTAAACCATCCTCAGAACAACTAAATGCAGCACTCTCTTTCTGAAGATGGAAATCTGAGGATCATATGGAGAGCATGGATACATGCATGATGACCATGAGCCAGCAATGTGCCCTTGTGGCCAAGGAGGCAAATGGCATCCTGGGGTGCATCAGAAGGGGGGTGGTTAGTAGGTGGAGAGAGGTTCTCCTCCCCCTCTATTCTGCCTTGGTGAGGCCACATCTGGAGTATTGTGTCCAGTTCTGGGCCCCACAGTTCAAGAAGGACAGGGAACTGCTTGAGAGAGTCCAGCGCAGAGCCACAAAGATGATGAAGGGAGTGGAACATCTCCCTTGTGAGGAAAGGCTGAGGGAGCTGGGGCTCTTTAGCTTGGAGAAAAGGAGACTGAGGGGGGACCTCATCCATGGTTACAAATATGTAAAGGGTGAGGGTCAGGACGATGGAGCCAAGCTTTTTACAGTGACGACCGATGATAGGACAAGGGGCAATGGATGCAAACTGGAACACAGGAGGTTCCATGTGAATCTCAGGAAGAACTTCTTTCCTGTGAGAGTGCCAGAGCACTGGACCAGGCTGCCCAGAGAGGTTGTGGAGTCTCCTTGGCTGGAGACATTCAAACCTTGCCTGGATGCGTTCCTGTGTGATGTACTCTAGGTGACCCTGCTCTGGCAGGGGGGTTGGACTAGGTGATCTTTTGAGGTCCCTTCCAACCCCTAGGATTCTGTGATTCTGTGATTCTGTATGGTGCTGGACAGGATAAACCAGACAGAAACCAGTTTTAGCACATTTTAACCTAATGTGATAAGCCCTACAAATAAAGACAGTAAATGGAACCTGTATTTCCATTTCAACTTGTTGCCTAACTTGGCATTTCTCCATATTTTGTGTGTATTATGTATGTATTCATGCAGAGCAGCATTGTTCCTGTAATAACCTGGGACAAGGATGCATTGCTGCTGCTCAGGCTGCTGGACTGGCACTCCCAGACATGCCCTTGCTGCCTAAGTTGGACAGTCGAGGTGGAGAGATGGGATCTATAGCCAGGTTGCAGCAAGAACCTGGACAAAATGGGTATGGGGAGCCTGGACAACTGTGCTGATGATGTGAGGGGAGGAGGAACCTGCCTCTCCCCATGCTCAGAGCAGCTCTCTCCACTGCTGCAGATGCTGTGAAGGCACATCTAGATGAAAACATTTGTACTGAAAATATGGGATATAATTTTCAAAAGTCCTTGTCGTGCTTGTGAATTGGAAGGGAGATGTACAGGACCTTTGCCTGCCTGTTGTTTTCATTAGTGGGTTGCATGGTGCCTCACATCTTGATGTCCTTCATGTGTGCAAGGTTTCAGGTCAGGACAAAGGGAAGGTGAGAGGCTGCAGTCCCTGTTCTGGTAAGGAGGACCCCAAACCCTAGAGCTAGACATCGATCCCTACCTCAGGATGAGAAACTGGAGCAAAAATTGGCTTTTCAAGCTTTCTATCTTCCCCCCAAACTGCCAGGATCTTGTTTTGGAAATGGCCAGCTGCAGCTGTCAGATGTCTGCTGCAGGCAGGGAGTGCTAAATGAAGCATGGAAACCATCTCCACAAGTGTGGGAAGTTATTCAGATTTAACTATTTGCTGCAGAGAGCCCTCAGTACCCATCACTGGCCCATGAGGCATTGGCATACACCATGCAGAATGAACCTTTCCAAAGTAGCTTCTTAGGAAGCAATGGCACTGGAATGGGCTGCCCAGGGAGGTGGCGGAGTCACCGTCCCTGGGGGTGTTCAAAAAATGGGTTGATGAGGCACTTGAGGCCATGGTCTGATGGTCTGATGGTTAGGAATATGATGGGATAAAGGTTGGACTTGATGACCCTGGAGGTCCCTTCCAACCATAATGATTCTATGATTCTATGATTCTGGCATTCTATGATTCTATGAAAAGGTCATGAGCTTCTCCTCCATGTGTGTCCCAGTTCATAACTTGGCACAGACTTTCACTTTCTTGTGGGTTGGTAAAGTGTTCCTGTGGTACCTTTCTTCATGGGAGTGATGACCCTCTGCAAGTGGACTTGCAGATTTGGTGCCAAGGTGTTCAAAGCTGCCCACGCTGGCGTGTTGGGGAGAAGGTGTTGCCTGCTGCAACCTCTGGCTGTGTTCAGAGGTTCCTGAATTTGTGAAGAAGGTGTTCTGTGGTTGCATCACCTCGGGTTTATGTTCTGTGGCTGTTTTTTCTCTTTTTAAGCATTGTGTAACTGAAGGGCTGATGATTCCAAGAGCAGTGCTGGTGGGTGAAACAGACAGCAGGAATTTAGCAAGGCAATGAGGTGGCATCAGCAGGTGAAATTCACCCACTGCAAAGCCTCCTCGGTGCTGCACGCTCCCACTTAAAGCACAGCGACAAGGTGGCACACGTGCCCACCACCACAGCCCACTCACCACTCTGGCTGTGCTCAGTTTACCCATGCCTGCCACCAGAGACGGACCCTGCCTGAGGACAGTCCCCAGCTCACTGGGACGGGATTGCCCTGAAATAACCAGCTTGCAAACATCTCAGAAACATGACAACAGAACGAAATGCACGGTTGGGAGGCCCTGGTGGAGACATCTTTCCTTTGCCGAGTAGGCCCCCTGCCCACCCCCACACTCCTCATGGGGGGGATGGAATCAAAGCCAGACCGTGAGCAGCAGCAGAGGAGGGCTGGGTGAATCAGTGCAGATCCGTGGGTGTTTGCCTGGGCCCCCATGTGCATGGCAGAAGGTTTGAGTCCCACCCCATGCTGTGGGCCCCTGGCCAATGCAGAGGCTGGGTTGAGGTTGCTCTCCCATAGAATCCCAGAATCCCAGAATCCTAGGGGTTGGAAGGGACCTCGAAAGCTCATCCAGTCCAACCCCCCTGCCAGAGCAGGGTCACCCAGAGTCCATCACACAGGAACGCATCCAGGCGGGGTTTGAATGTCTCCATACGTTGTGTTTTAATCTAGGGTCTTGTAGTTCATCCCTGAAAGGTGGCTAAGCCGTGGCTTTGTGCTGCTCTGGAGCTCTGGGACCACTGAGCGTCAGAGATGCTGATCCTGCTCCCAAGGACTTTGCTGTTGGTCCGGGCCACCAACAGGGAGCACTGCAAGGCCAGGGTTCGCTCATGGACCTCGGAGTGTGTGCTGCAGACCATGACTTCCAGAGCACTTCAAGGTATGAGTGGGATTTAGGAAGAAATCAATTACTGGATTAAAATAATCAAGGAAAGCGTTTGAAATGAACTTCAGAAAACTGAAGTGTTGGTAAATTCACTGCCGAGAGCTGCGGGGTAGCAACGCCTCCTTCCCTGTTTTGCCTCCAGCTGCAGAGTGCAGGATGGGCAAGGACTTTGCTCTTCACGCTGCTCTGCTGTCCTGCTGGCAGGGCTTGAATGTTCACCTCCTCTCCTGCCATGGTGGCCAGGCTGAGTCTGAAGTAAAGCAGAAGAACGTGAGCTTCAAAAGGTCTTTAAAAGCACCTGGGTCTCCAACAGCTCTATCAGAGTGGGTTTTACTTCTGTTGGGTGAAGTGGTACAAAGTAAAGCTTAACGCAGAGCTTAACTCCTGCAGTGCTTGGTATCTCCTCCAAGGTTGCCTGAACCCCAGCTGCAGCCCAGGATGGACATTGTCCTGCTTTGGGTTGCAAGGAACAACTGGCTCAGGCAACCTGTGGCCAGGAGTCAGCTGCTGCCATAAGTCACCCTGCCCATATATCCCAAGCTGCCCCTCAAAGACCCGTGGGTCTACCTGCTCCAGGGAACGTGGGGGAGCAGAGGGGTATGTCCCTGAACAGCCACATCCCAGGTGAGACCTTTTGGGAACATGTCCTGTCCCCAGTGCCAAGTCCCAGCAGAGCTTATTTAGACTGGTACAGAAGAGCTGAGGGGTATCTCAGTAGACATGCACGATGTCCTGAGTATTTGTACAGGGTTTGTCCTGTCCCAGGAGAGAAGGCTGCTCCCTGGGTCCTCCATAACACACTGTGGGGACAGACCTGCCACTGAAGGGACTCAACAGCAGGGCAGTGCCAATGGGGTTGTGCTGGATGTGAGGAACTTCCCTGGCCAAAGAGCTGAAATGGCTGGAGAG
>VZRW01001269.1:207909-248464 GCA_013398125.1 Aegotheles bennettii | reverse complement strand
AACGCATCCAGGTGGGGTTTGAATGTCTCCAGCCAAGGAGACTCCACAACCTCTCTGGGCAGCCTGGTCCAGTGCTCTGGCACTCTCACAGGAACAAAGTTCTTCCTGAGATTCACATGGAACCTCCTGTGTTCCAGTTTGCATCCATTGCCCCTTGTCCTATCATTGGTGAAGACGAGGATATTCTACACCAATCACCTTTGAGATAAGGGATTGTAAGCACTAGTAAAAATCGAGTGATCAATGAATATGTTAAATATGTTAATTTATAGTGTATAAATATATGACTGCCACAATGCTCTATGTGCTAGCTTTGTGGGAATACCCCCAGCACCCCTTTCTGTGCAAAACTACCAATAAATTGGTAACACCTTGACTCTGAGGCTTGCACACAAGGGGACCCTGTTTTGGGACAGCAGGATCCCTGGGTGCCTGCCAGTGCAGTGTGTTGGGGGCTGGGGTAGCCATGAGCTGCTGGGGTAGCCATGGGCCATCCTGCAGGCATTGTGACAATTGTCAGGGATCCCCATGAATGCTCACGTCCATTTTGATGGCTTTCTTAGTGGAGTCCCAAGGTGCATAAGCCAGTCAAGAACTTCCTGCCAAAACAGCTCTCGTTAGAAAAATGTTGGCTTGGAACCAACATGTGTCACAATGGCTTTAACAAATTAATGATAGAGATTAAAAAAACCCAACCATAATCATGATGTAACTTGGGTCCAGGGTGGAACTCATCATGCAGGGCTCCCAGGACAGCCATGCTGGGAAGAAATGTTTTAAAATACGTTAGCATCTTAGATCTGAATCTCACTGTTGCTTCAGAGGCAGCTTTTTGAAGAATAACCTCTGGGGCTCCTATTTGGAAACCGGCTGTTTTTCATTGCTTCGTTTTTCCATTTTTTTTTGGCTCTCAAAACCTTTCCATGGATTCCCTCAGCTTTTTGGAGTGATTTCCAGACATCACCTTTGAGGTCTGCGGTGTCTTCTGGCCAGCCCTGGGGCACCCCCGTTTGCCACATGCATCATGACTGGGGCTGTCCCAGGGTCCTGGCACAGCCATGCTGGTGGGGTGGCACACGCTGGGACATGGACATCTGGAAATGCAGGCATGCAGAGCATCTAGGGACCCCATTGGTGTGAAGGTGTGGAGGGTAGGGCTGAGGAAGTTTACATTTTAAAGTATGGTGTGGTTCCTGAAGCTGTGTCAGTCCTTGTAGCCTCCTTCAGCTTCTGCTCCGCTCAGGTGACAGACTGAGCTGGGGGTGACAGTGATGTCTCTGCTCATGGGGTGCCTTTGGGCATCCCTGTGTTATCACCTTGGCCTGGATAAGAACAGATGGTGGATCCATTTCTTGTGCTGTATGGAAGGGTCAGTGAGCACCATGGGGCCTGGACTTTGAGACATAGAAACAAAGTGTTGATATTTGGAAGGGGAAGACTGTTGGGGTGGGACCATGTTTCCACCATAGATCAACTCAGCTTTTCCCTTCAGTCTGTCGATGACCCTGTCTTCTGACCTCTGTGCTGAGCTGTACCAGGAGGTTTTCCTCATTTGGGACCCTTGGAGTCAGAGAGAAGAAGGCTCGATTTTGCGAGATCTTGTCCACCTTTCCCTGATGAAGGGGATGCTGCAGCCTGGGGCTGGACAGGACATGACCCAGGTCACACTAGCATGCCTTTCTGACCATTTCTATTCATGGCCAAGCCCAGAGCATGCAGAGGGCTGTCCCCTGCTCCATCTAGTAGGTGTCTGTAGTGGCTCTGGATGTCTGCAAGTCCCATTTCCAGGTTGCAAGTGATATATTTGGTTCCTTCCTAGATGGACACCTAAGCCAACTTCTCTATCTTCTGTCAGTGACAGGAGCTGGCTGCCAGGGCAGGCAGCTCACCTCCCAGCAGGGAGGCTGGGCACATCTGTGCTGCGAGTTGATAAGGGGTTGAACATTGTGAAGGGCCAACATGGGCTTCTCATGGGTGCCTTGGGATGCTGCACAGGTCTATGCTTGAGCACAGGTTTACTGGGACACACTGCACATGTGGGCTAAACTTCATCTGACCATCCCAGTGCCAAGCCCCCGTGAACTGGGTAGATATTTCCTTTAGAGGTCTTAACACCCCCCTCTGGCTGCTTTCCTGGAGCACAAGCTCAGATGTCCATGTCCGGTCCTGCAAATCCACCCAGCCTCCATCACACCACGACAGAGCTGATCAGAGAACCTTGATCAGCTGGAGGGCTGGCGCTGTAGGCAGCAACACACATCTCTCCTCCAAGTTTCTGAAGTGCACAAGGGCACTGGTTAAACTCGCATCCCTGTGGGGTAGAGCTTCAGCAGGATATTCTGGTTTGAGCTCTGAGCTCTCCCCTGTCCAGCTCAGTCTCTGGATACTCAGCCTCTGCAGAGCATCGTTCCTGCAAAGGTTCAAATTCCCAGGCACTTACCCTTATCGTCCTGCTCTCCTCTTGGGTGCCTTGTTTTGCTGCTGGGATTTACAGCTCCTCTCTCCATCCCGGTACCCAGTACATGTTGTAGCTCCTCTGCCTGGCTGCTTCACCTCCGTGGCTCCCGTGTGCAGCTCACGTCCCTGGTTTAAATCTCCCTTTAAGCACACACCTGTTTTCTATTGCTGCTGCGGCATGATTTTAACTGTGTGTGTATTACATGTCTTTAAAATTTATGCAATTCATTTTTTTATGTGCAGAGCTTTGCGATGAGCTATGAAAGCTGTGCTATAAAAACCTGTAATTGCACTGTATTTTTTTTTCCTCGACACATGGCAAAACCATAATTTTTTGAGAGAAATACGCTTTGGGGGAAGGGAGGACGAAGAGGGGAGAAGCAACAGCAATCGATCGGGCAGAGGCAGAGTGCAGAGCTGTCCTGTTCTGCATTCACCCCGGGTTTTGAAGGAGAAGGTTTTGCAGACAGCTGGATGAGGGCTGCTGGCTCTACAGAGCATCCTCAGCGCTGCGAGCCCTGAGCTGACACCTCAGCACTGACCCTTGGCTTCCCCTCTTGTCAGTGCTCCCCAGTAAATCATAGAGCCACGTGGTTCCTCAGCCTCCCAGCAGAGATAAGAGCTTAGAGCAGAGGTTAATTGGGCTACAAAGCAGCAGCTTCTCACGCTGTTCTTCCCCTGCCTGCCTGGTGAGTGGTCAGAAGTGCTGTGCTGGGCGAGGGATGGCGGGGGGGGGACACAGCTGAGGGTTCTACAGACACATCCCAACCCGGTGTGGAGAAGTGGAGCATCTGGTGAAGGAGTGGTGTGTCTGCCTGGACAATGGGAAACTCCCTGCTCGTCTCTCCTGAGCTGTTTATGAAGTGTTCAGCTCCATTAATAGGAGTTCCTGGAGCAGTGTTGTTGTGAAAGGCCCTCAGACGCCTCCCTGGTTGCAGAACCCAGCAGGACCTGCCTGGCTGGCCAGCGTTCCCACTGGGGAAAGCAGGGCTCCCCTGGGGTTGGAGGGGTCCCATCACAGGTTGGGCAGCATTCAGCATGGCAGGCACTGCAACAGCTCATCCTGATTCTGTCCTCTGTCTGCTCTGTGCCTGGGTGATCTCCATAAACAGGACTGGTGTGCTGCTCGGAGGCTTGCAATGCTCAGGTGAAACACAGGACCAAGAAGAGCTAGGGTAACTGGCACCTCTTCCTTTCCTGCTTGCCCCAAAGCTGTGATGTCCCAAGCACTGGGTTGTCTCTGGGCTGTCAGATACATGAACTTCTTCCAGCACGGGGAGGGGGAGGAGAAGATCAATCTTCAGCAGCACGTTTTGCTGACTGCTACCAGCAGATGGTACCGGCAATTTTCACTTCTCTGCCTGCTTCAACATATTGAATCACAAACCAAACAAAACAAAACATAACCCCCTCTAAACAAACAAACACCAACAGCCAAACAACCTCTGAAGAGTAGGTGAAATGTCTCTGCCATGGGCATCTGCTGTGGCCCGTCAGAGGGAGAAGCGGCGCCTTCCCCACCAGCGCCCACTCTCCACACCACCACTGGCACGAGATGTCTTGTCCAGTTTGGGCTCCTGGTGCAGTGAAAACCCAGCAGCTTTCCAGGCAGGAACAGCTTTTGGAAGGGGCACGGTGACTCACAAATGTTGCTGTCATGGTAGTCATAGGAACTGAGGAGTATGCCTGTAGATGGCTGAGAAACCTGTTGACTCTCCATCTTTGTTTCTGCTCTGCTCTGCCATGTGCAGCCAGGGAGCATCCTAACTGGGAGCTCTTCCACCCCACATGGTTCCTACCCATTGCTCCTTCTGTTTAAACAGGAAGAAGATAAGACACACACACAAAAGACAAAGAGAACTGCTGAGTATCCATCCCACATGGTTACCATCTCCCAAGACCTGCCCAGAGGGTGGTTCTCTGGTAATCCCTGCCCACCCCATGGCTCCAGAACCAGGTTGGATTGCTTCCTTGGCATGCCAGGTCCCAGGGGAGGTACCACAATGAGCAAAAATGTTCATGTCTCAGAGATAGGGCAAGTAGCTGGGGGTACAGGGAAGATGGAGCAGAGAACCAGGCAGCAAGGTGGTCTTGGGCACTGCTGTGCCACCACTTGGTAAAATGTTTCCATTCTTTCCAAGGACAAGAAACACTTATTCAGCCTTGAAGAGAGGTGGTTGGAAAAAGGCCGAGCTCTAAAAGCCAGGTCTGTGCTGGAAGACCAGGAACTAGGGGAAATATCTACAAATCAGCCAGCTTTCTCACTGGGGCAGCCTCTGCTATCCAAAGTGCACTCAGAATATATCTGGGAAGGCAAGATTTGGTCAGCTCAGATTGGATGGGACCCTTGCACTAATGCATGAGCCCTCCTTGCTTCAGAGAGGTTACCTGGGCTCAGCTCAATCGTGCCAGGGTTCAGGGGATGCCAGGCAGAGGACTGTGCAAATGCTCAGAGGTGGAGCAGAAACCAGGCCCTGCTCTGGCACAGACCCTTGCTTGGTGGCTGTGGACCTCTCACTGCCTTGCTTGTGCCTGTTCTTCAGCACACTTCTTATGGTGCAGCTATTGCTGTGGGTGTGATGGGACCATCAATGGGATGTCCAACCTTTTGGGGCTGGAAGGCAACATAAATTTGTGGATGACACTCAGTTGGGTGGGAGTGTTGGCCTGCCTGAGGGTAGGAAAGCTCTGCAGAGGGACCTGGACAGGCTACAGCAATGGATTGAGTGAGATTGTGTGAGATTGAACAAGGCCAAGTGCTGGGTCCTGAACTTGGGTCCCAACAACCCCAGGCAATGCTGCAGGTTTGGGGAAGAGCAGCTGGGAACTGCTTGGAGGGAAAGGACCTGGGGGTACTGGCAGACAGCTGCTGAACTTGATCCAGCAGTGAGCCCAGGTGGCCAAGAAGGCCAACGGCATCCTGGCTGGTATCAGCCATGGTGTGGCCAGAAGGGCCAGGGCAGGGATTGTCCCCCTGTGCTGGGCACTGGTGAGGCTGCACCTCGAATCCTGGGGTCAGTTCTGGGCTCCTCATGCCAAGAAGGACATTGAGGGGCTGGGGGTGTCCAGAGAAGGGAACGGAGCTGGGGCAGGGTCTGAAGCACAGGGCTGATGGGGAGCAGCTGAGGGAGCTGGGAGTGCTCAGCCTGGAGAGAAGGAGGCTGAGGGGAGACCTTCTGCTCTCTGCAGCTCCCTGAGAGGAGGTTGGAGACAGCAGGGGTCGGTCTCTGCTCCCAAGGAACAAGCGATGGGACAAGAGTGAACGGCCTCAAGGTGCCCAGGGGAGGTTTAGGTTGGATCTGATGAACAATTACTTCCTCAAAGGGCTGTCAGGGCCTGGCCCAGGCTGCCCAGGGCAGGGGTGGAGTCCCCATCCCTGGAAGTGTTCAAAAAAGCTGTGTATATGTGGCCCTTAGGGACATGGTTTAGAGGTGGAATTGACAGCCCTGGGTCAATGGTTGGATTCAAAGATATTGAAGGTCTGGGATAATTTTTTCCATCACTGAAAGCAACTGATTCACTTTTGATGTTTCTTTAGGAACCCTTCAAATTTCAGCCTCAGCCTGGCAGCTGTCCCCACTCTGCCATAGACGAGCTGTACCATCTGGGCTGTCATCTCCTCAAGATGTGTCTGTCACAGTCACCTTCCCAAAACCCTAGGACTGCGTGACCACAGGGGAGGAACAGCCAGGACTTCTGCTTCATGTGAGAGCCTCATCTCTAGTGCCATCATCTCCTTCATAGGCTGCCCAGGAAGGTGGTGGAGTCACCGTCCCTGGGGGTGTTCAAAAAATGGCTTGGTGAGGCACTTGAGGCCATGGTGTAATGGTCTAATGGTTAGGAATATGATGGGATCAAGGTTGGACTTGATGACCCTGGAGGTCCCTTCCAACCAGAATGATTCTATGATTCTGTGATTCATTTGGAGAGGGTCTGCTGGGGTGCCGGGACAAGTAGGGCAAGCCATGCCATGGGGCCGTTTGAGGTACATGTGGATGAGGAGGCAGCTCCAGGGGAGTTGTGGGGTCTATAGAGCTTTCCTGCTTGTGTACCAGCTGGGATAACCCCTGGACAGTCAGGGGGTGTGCGGGGAATTGCACACCATGGCCAGGCTTCACACGTGGCCTGAGAGCTCTGCCAGGTGGCTGTAACAAGCCCTGCACGTGGACACCAGAGGTGTAGAGGCCATCAGACACCTGGCAGCAGGAGACCTGGGGTGGTCTGCTGTGCAAGGGAGGCTCCTGGGCCACTGCCCACAGAAAATACCGTGCTGCCCCGGCACACAGCCCTCCTCAGCACTGCTCCTGGCTCATCCCTGCACTCCCCAAATCATAGAATCATAGAATCATTTTGGTTGGAAGGGACCTCCAGGGTCCAACCTTTATCCCATCATATTCCTAACCATCAGACCATCAGACCATGGCCTCAAGTGCCTCATCAACCCGTTTTTTGAACACCCCCAGGGACGGTGCCTCCGCCCCCTCCCTGGGCAGCCCATTCCAGTGCCCAACCACCCTCTCAGGAAAGAACTTCTTCTTAATCTCCAACCTAAACTTCCCCTGACAGAACTTGAGGTCATTTCCTCTTGTCCTGTCATCAGCAACTGGGGAGAAGAGACCAACACCAGCCTCACTACACCCTCCCTTTAGGTAGCTGTAGAAGGCAATAAGGTCTCCTCTCAGTCTCCTCTTCTCCAGGCTCAATAACCCCAGTTCCCTCAGCTGGTCTCCATAAGGCACAAAGGCCATGAGGAGCGGAGGGAGCATTTCTGCTGCAGCCAGGGACAGGACCTAAGAAGCAAAGCAGCCCCTGTTCTAAGTGCAGAGCTATCCCTTCCCCACGCAGCACACCACAGACATCACCCCTTCTTGCTGTCCAAAATCACTCACAAATTACGAACCAGCAGCTTTTTTCCCCCTCCACTACTCCCCTAAGACACCCTCATGGTTCCCAGGCAGTGTACAGTCAGCAGAAAACCCCGCCACTCCCTTCCAGGCAGATTTCCTCAATGATGTCCACCCCTTGAGAGGTTACAAACCCTTCTGAAGGGGCAAGGCCAGCCTGGAGATAGGGATGTTTTATTTTCTCTTTGCTGCTTTCCCTAGGAGAACTACACTGCTTTCCTCTCGTGCTTCACTCTTTGCTGCAAAACTTCAAGCAGCAAGACGGAGCTTGATTAATTGTTCATGGGGATGGTCCCTGTATGGTTTGTATCTGCAATATATGAGCTTTGCCTTCTCTATTTGTGGGATAAATGCAACCCAACAACGACTTAGAGAAACAGGAATTTCCCCCAAGTAATAGCAGCAGTATGGTGAGCATTAGAGGAAAAAAATGTGTTCAGAGCTGTTAGTCAATTTTAGCTGAATGAAATTTTGGTCATACAGCTCCTCACTTCTGGGAATATCTTCTCCTAAGTGCAATAGAGCTGTGATTGCCTTCTACTGTCTCCATATGTAAAAGATTGCTTCTTCAGGAAAAGATGTAATGGGCATTTGAATATCTATTGTGTTGCAGGGGCAAATAAATTGCAGAGGATTGAACTGTCCTGACAGCTGTGATCAACAGTAGAAGGGAAAGCTCCACTCGGACCAAATCTGTGCACTGTTGCTTATAACATCTCTGTCGTGTTAATGTTCCTTTACTGATTTGTCTTCTGATCCAGCCTGGGGCTCAGGACCTACTGGTCACCTGCCAACAGACACCTCCCATTTGTCACATCACTGGGAGCTGAACCCTCTAATCCTTGAATAAAATGTGAAGAAAAAATCCTCTGGAAGCTGCCAAAGCCACGGCTGATGTGAGTCAGCATCAGCTCTGATGGCAGGGAGGAAGGGGGGAAATGCTGTGTGGTGAATGGCTCACGCACTGGGGTCCTGCACCTGCGATGGGACTTCTCCTCCCTTGGGTCCCACAGCACCTGTGTGTCTGCCCAGTGTGTCCTGCAGCACCCAGCCTGGGTTGTCTCTGTCATACACAACGTGAACCTGAGTCACAGCTCATCCCCGCGACTTCCTACTGTCAAAGACACCCACCCTGCACATGGTGAGCTAGAACCACCTTCCCTTCAGCCTGGAGAAGAGGAGGCTCAGGGAGGACCTCATCGCTCTGTACAACTCCCTGAGAAGAGGCTGGGGTGAGGGGGGCGTCGGTCTGTTCTGCCATGCCCACAGTGAAAGGACGAGAGGAAATGGCCTGAAATTGCAGCAGGGGAGATTCAGGTTGGACATGAGGGACAATTCCTTCCCTGGGAGGGTAATTGGGTGTGGGAATGGGTTGCCCAGGGCAGTGGTGGAGTCCCCGTCCCTGGAGGTGTTCAAGAGGTGTCTGGATGTGGCGGTGGGTGCTGTGGGTGAGTGGGGATGGAGGTGGGGGATGGACTGGGTTAGCTTGAAGGGCTCTTTCAACCTCGATGATTCTGTGATTCTATAATTCCCCTATCCAGCACTGACCACCCCATCTCCTACCATGTTCTGGAGGAAGCAAAGCTCTTGCTCAGCTCTTGTAATGTGCCTGGTCGAGCTAACCCCGGGCAACATGCTCATCCATTTCTTGGGAGTGAGGTGACCGCTGCCTGACAACTCTCTTTGGGTTTTGTTCTTCTTGCTACTAGGCAAGATTAAGGAAAATTAGAATAGAGTGCATGCATCAAAGTACATGATTAGGCATTTGATTACAAAATTGGAGTGACAAAAAGGCAAGGCACATGATGCCCAGCTTGCCTTTGTTGTTAACTCATGCCTCAGGATTGATCACGAAGCAGTGTGCCCCATTCCAAATACTGTCTCACAAAAGAACCAAGGCTCAGAGTTCAGCCTAGGAGCTCTTTGCATGCTTTCTATGTAAAAGAACACAGACCCTGCTCTCCAGAATCCCTCATTTTCCCTGTCTTTTCTCATTGTTTATTTTAAGAAAATATGGTAGCATTCCTGTTTTGATAGGAAGATTGAAGCCTTCACTGGATACCTGTCCTCAAGTGCCCCACAAACTGTAACTGAGACCTTCCGGTACAACATGCATCATCTCACAGGGGGTTTTGGTTATACAAGGTTAGCTGTGACCTTAGGGCCCTGGTTTTCCATGGGTACCACCTGGGACACACCATTTACGCAGACAACTGATGTAATACAGGGTTTAGGCAATAAACACTCTCCTCCTTCCATGTAAACAGTGCTCATTTGGGAAATGTCACCTCTGCTATTTAAAGCATTTTTTTTTTGATCACTGCATTACTCTTAAGCCTGTCACCATACTTCATAAATCATGTAAGATGAATTTATTATACAAACATCTCTCTGGTTTTTTAACTTTACGGTTTCCAGATCATCCCTGGCATTATGTACAGCTTAGACACGACACATCTCCAGGGATGAGGCAGACACGAGCATGGGGGTGCATGCTCTCTGAGCCACACCCTCCTCCCCAAACAAGCTGTCACTCGGGCTCCTTTCCACTGAGAAAACTGCCCCCCCTTCACCCAGGTGATGCTGAGTCAGACCCTCGTCCCCCCTCCTGGCCATGCCAGAGGCACAGCACTGTGTGCACAGGTGACCTGAGCCGTGCCATGCACAGAGGTGTTGGGATTGTGCTCTTGGCTGGTCCCTTGTGGATGTGTGTTTCTGTTGTCCTCATCCTGCTGAACCTCATGTTACCCTGGATCACCCTCTGTCCCTGCTCTGGGCCAGTCTTGCTCACTCCTGGAGGATGGCTCCTGGGTGATGGCTCACGGAGACAACCCAGGTCTTCTCCTCCCTAGATCATAGAATCACAGAATCATCAAGGTTGGACGAGCCCTTCAAGATCCTCCAACCCAACCCCTACCTACACCACCACTCATCCACATCACCCAGCACCACGTCCAGATGCCTCTTGAACACCTCCAGGGACGGGGACTCCACCACCTCCCTGAGCAACCCATTCCCACACCCAATCACCCTCACAGGGAAGGAATTGTCCCTCATGTCCAACCTGAATCTCCCCTGCTGCAATTTCAGGCCGTTCCCTCTCATCCTTTCACTGTGGGCATGGCAGAAGAGACCGACCCCCCCCTCACCCCAACCTCTTCTCAGGGAGCTATAGAGAGCCATGAGGTCCCCCGTGAGCCTCCTCTTCTCCAGACTGAACACCCCCAGCTCCCCCAGCCGTTCCCCATCAGCCCTGTGCTCCAGGCCCTTCCCCAGCTCTGTTCCCTTCTCTGGACACCCCCCAGCCCCTCGATGGCTTTTTTGAAGTGAGGGGCCCAAAACTGCCCCCAGCACTCGAGGTGCAACCTCACCAATGCTGAGCACAGAAGGATAACCAGGTCTGTCTCTTATCAGGTGGAAGCATTGATATTTGCTCTCAGAGAACACAGACTCTGCTCAGTGTCATTCCCCAGTTCCCACCCACTCCTCTGGACCTGCCAGCAGAGCCTCTCATGCTCTTTGTGCCACTGCTGCTGGTGGTGGACACTTGCAGGAGGTGAAGATGAGAAATCTCATGCTTGTAGTTATTCCCCATCAACCTTGAACAAAGAGACAAACACAGTCTTGTTAAAGTCAAATCTGGCCCTCTGAGACACTCCAGATTTTGAAGCAGAGCTTTTCATAGCTGAAAAAAATCTCCCTGGAAGCTTCGGGGTGATGAGAACTGGTTAGTTGGTAGGGTTCCTGATTAGTGAAGGGTTAGGTGGTGAGTACCTGTTGCAGCAGCACACTGGTGTCGAATTTGCAAGCTGTGATGGAGCTCAGCTCCTGTGCTCCAACCACTACTGTGGTGGATTCCTCTTCTTGTGTGAGATACAGAAGAAAAGGAGAGTTGTAAATGAATGTTGACAATTATTACAGCATGAAGTTGGTAAGAATTGTTTTGAAGCTTCTGTCTCCAAACCCACAAACTCAGTCCCAGGTGAATTAGATACCCGTGTTACGCCCCGTGCAATTAAGCAATATATAAAAAAGCACAAAAGCTAATAAGTAAATGCAGAAATGGTGCATTAGTATAAAATTTCAGGATCGTGGGGAAAATAAGACATTTCTGGAAAAGCTGGTTAAGTTTTACACACTTTCTGCTGAAACCGCTCTGGTTTACAAATCAAAATTTCCATGAAAACAGAGGTTTTATGAAAGATGTAAAAAAGCCCCATTCTTTCCTGTCTCTAAATCATGATCTGCTCTCCATAGAGAGCCAGTCATTCTGAACTGGTCCCAGTGGAGGTGTGGAGATGCTGTACCACAGACCGCATGGGGTATGTAGGGCTCTGTAGGCTGTGCTGGTTTGGTTCACCTGTTGGATACGTCCATTCATTTAAGAAGCTTGTGACATGATGCTCTCTGCCCTGTTCCATCTTAGTCCAAAAGGCACTCAGGGCAAATCCACTACAAATTCTCCTCTATTTCACCACTAACTCAAATGCACAGTTTCTTCATAGAATATTTTTGGAAAAAATACTGAATGGGGGCCTTGTCCACCTCTTGTCACAGGGCTAGATCAGCTGCTCTTGGGTCATTCCTAACAGATGTTTTCTTATTGTGATCTTAAAACCCACTCCTGATACAGATTCTCTGAGCTTTCCAGACACTGTCTCCATGCCTTACCACCCAGACAGCTGGATTTTCCTAATGTCTGATGGGAAAAGGTACCATTTAACCCCAATGGCTTCTTGTCCCCTCTGCTGTGGGGAACAAATTTTGCTTTACCTTCCTTCACAAAGATCTGTATGTCTCCTCCTAGCCTTGTTCTCTATCTTGCCTAACTCTTCCAGTCTTGCCTGCTGGAACCAGTTTTTCCTGGTCTGTGACAATTCTTGTTGCTCTCTGTTGAACACCCTCTGACTGACCCATTGCTTTCTCAAAATAGAGTCCTCCCACAAGAGGACAGAGCCCTGTCTGCTTTTTGGGCTCTACTTGCATATTTTGTATTAAATTGCCATTCTTGAATTCTGGGTATAGGATCTGTCTCTAGTACAGAGTTTTTCTTTGGTAATCCATTACATGGGCACCCATCATTTTCCTGAACATATCTGTGGTTTGGACTGCTTCATGTGCTCACACTGTGTTGCCTGTTGCTTTCTATGTCAGTTAATAACAGTTTGAAATCATTTCTCTGTGTGGAGGACATGGCCCTTTGCTCAGGATTTGGGAAGCATCTTTGTGCTCAGCTAGTGGAGTGAGTTAGTTGATATTTTTTAAGAATCTTTTTCAAGGGCATTCGTTTTTGGCAGTGGGTGCATAGGCTGGAAAGCTCTGGCTGCTGTCACAGGGGTGAGGGTGAGCTCTGGCCAACACCAGAACTGGAGCCTCATCACCCCTCTGTGGTGCGTGAAGAGCCGATAGGGCGATGGACTGGTGCAGCAATGCTGACATCATCCCTGCATCATCCTTCAGGTGTCATGAGATATATCCCTGGTCCAGGAACTCTGCTAACCATGCAGCTGGCTCAGGCTGGGGCAGAGGATGAAGATGTGCTCTGAGTCCACCCACACCACCGGGCTTTTGCTGTGTGAATGCTCGAGCCTGTTGGAAAGCTTTTCCTGAGAGCTTCTGGTAATTTCTTGCTTGATTTTGTCCCATCTCTCCAGCACGGACAAGGGCAACAAAGACCACATTCATCTTGAGCCAATGTCTCCTAGGAACAATCTAATTTTCCTTCAATTTTCCTAGGATAAGGCTGCAAGGTTCATTAGGTGACCATGTTCACCACTAACTCCTGCAGGAGGATGTCACTGTACAGGGCAAGATACCCTGAGCCTGGAAACCCAGCTACTGTCTGGTGGGAGGTGATCCGGGTGATGCACCAGTGAGGCAGCATGTGCACTGGGAGGTACCAACAGGACACAGCTCTTGTGGGCTCTGTCAAGTTCTAATTGTACAAGTTAATTATTTAGTGTAGCCTTACATAAGGTTAACATGGACAACAATTATAGCCATGGGGTGGCATGTGAGGTCATGGCTGTGACATCCTCTTCCAGATGTTTCTGCAAGTGCACAATAATTTGTTAGAATCACTGAGTCATGGAACATGCTGAGTTGGAAGGGATCCATCAGGATCATTGAGTCCAACTCCTGTCCCTGTGCAGGGCACCCCAGGGTCACCCCGTGTGCCTGAGAGCATCACCCAAATGCTGCTTGAGCTCAGGCAGGGTTGGTGCTGTGACCACTGCCCTGGGGAGCTGTGCCAGTGCTCCACCACCCTCTGGGTGACAAACCTTCTCCTGACACCCATCCTGAACCTCCCTGATTCAGCTCCTGCTGTCACCCCCAGTCCTGTCACTGTCACAGGAGTGAAGAGATCGGTCCCTGCCCCTTCTCCTCCCCTCGGGAGGAAGCCACAGACTGCAGTGAGGTCACCCCTCAGACTCCTCTTCTCCAGGCTGAACAACCCCACTGCCCTCAGCCTCTCCTCACAAGCCACCCGTTCTAGGCCCTTCCCCATCCTCGTGGCCTCCTCTGGACGTGCTCTAGCAGTTTGATGTCCTTGTTGATGCAAGTGATGCAGCACCTCAACAGGCAGTGGGATTCCTGCATCACACATGTAATCTGCAGGCCTGGAATGACGGGTTTATCCATGGGAACGATGCTCTTAGTGTGGGCAAGTGCCCAGGTCTCCTTCGCCAAACAATTTAAAGGACCCAAAAGTTGAATTTTCAGTTAGTCCAGCCTGGGTCTATGTTTCCAAAGAGTAGTTCACAGTAACACTGTGCATGGGTGACCTCTGGGTATCATCAGGCACTTGCAGAGGTTTCAGTACCCAGTGAACAACAGTCGCAGGGCACCACCATGCAGGGCCTGTCCCTTGGTCCACTCCCAGCCCAAGGCTTGCTCTGGAAGGTGAAGGTGGTTATGGTTGCCAGCTTTAAGGAACTGAGTGGGGCTCACAAATAGTGTCGCAGAGCTCCTGAGGAGGAAAAGGTGGCACCAGAGGCACCACCTCTGACAGAAGAGCAGCGTGGGAGGTAGAAAACCTGAGCTGAATCTCATCTGAGCCTATGGGAGTTGAAACCCACACCTCCTGTTCTCAGCTCCTGCCTGATGGGACATGCCAGCTCCAACCTCCCTTCCCTCTCAGGACAAGAAAGGCACTGAACATGATTTCAGCACTTTTGTGTGAAAGCTCAGAATATTAGAGGTAGATTTTTAGAACGATACTGATACACAGAAGGCACTGATGATGGAAAAGGCCATGACTGGGTACTGGGGAGGTCCTGTCCAGTCAGTATAGACATGAACCCTGGGAGAGATCGGCCCCCTCAGGCTGGCAGCTCTCAGTGGTGTCCATCTGAAGCACCCAGACAACCCCATAGGAAGGGAGAAGGAAAAGGAGGGGAGCTGGGCTCAGGAGAGGACAACAGATTGCAGCCCAGCTCCTGTTCAAACACAAAGGTGCTTCTGAGCCACAGCAGGGCCACAACTTCTCAGGCAGCCCAGAGGGTCCTTGGCTCACCCCTGCCCTCTGCCTTTTGCAGCAGCATCCCTCCCATTCTCTGTCAGAAGGAGCATCCTTCCCCCACCCCTGTGCACAGGGGGCACCCAGGCATGGAGGCTGCTGCTCTGCCTGGGCGTGGGCTGATTTTGGGGGATGGACACCCATTCCAAGCAGCCTTAAGACAAACATCAGCTTCACTTTTATACATCAGATAAAACAAACAAAAGGTCTGGCCCATGCCTTGTGGCAGCCAGGCTCTCCCCCAAACACGTGGTGTCACGCTGGGCAGTCCCTGGGCACCAGCCTGGCTGTGGAGCATCGCTGCCGCTACCTCTATTAATTGGATTTTCCCAGCCCTCTCCAGCCCCTTTTTTCCTGGTGATCGGAGGGGAACGGAAAGACAAAGCTGAATGAAGCTGACAAGATTTCTTCTTAAAAAAAAAAAAAAAGAAAAAGAAGAGAGGAAGCTTGCAGTGGCTCCATCAAAGACTTTTATTAAAGCCGCGTGGGGAAAGAGCTGCCCTGTCAGACAGCTTTCTGTATTGAGAAAACATGAAAGAAGCCAACAGCTATAATCAGCTCAAGAAATTTATTGCATTTTTGACCCTGATGTGGTCGTGCGCTGCTCAAGATTTCTTTGAAGGTGTTGCAGGTTTATTGATTGCTAAAAATGTCAATGTGTCACATGCCCAATTAACTTGGCACTTCTTGCGATCAATACCCTAATTGCCTTCTCTTTAGAGAGGCCTTTAATTTAATTAACCCCCTCCCCCCCTGCTTGTTTTCCCAGCTAACGTGTTTTAATAAATAGTTGATCTCGGGCCTGTGTTCTGTTTGTAATGGAGGAGATGAAGGAGAGGAGCTTTCTCATAAAGATGCAACATCCATTTCCAAGGGCCTCTGGAGCTGTAGATGAGCTTACTGGGAACAAGAGATGAGCAGGAGCTGAAGGTGCCTTTTTCCCTTGTCTGTTGCCTGCCTTGTCCCTGCCTCTTCTCGGGTACCAGGAGATGAATCCTCTTTAGCAGAAAAAAGCCATGAGAGAGAGACCTGACCTGGCTGTGAACGGAGCTGACACCAACACGCTGCCCTGGGAAGGTCACTTTGGAAGTGAAATACTTGGTGTCACTTCTGGTGGGGTTTTTTTTAGCCAATGCAATGATGTTTCGTAGTGCTGAGGTGATGCTCCTTCAGACAGAGAACGGAAGGGATGCTGATGCAAAAGGTAGAGGGCAGGGGTGAGCTGAGGACCCTCTGGGCTGCCTGAGAAGTTGTGGCCCTGCTGTGGCTCAGAAGCACCTTTGTGTTTGAACAGGAGCTGGGCTGCAATCTGTTGTCCTCTCCTGAGCCCAGCTCCCCTCCTTTTCCTTCTCCCTTCCTATGGGGTTGTCTGGGTGCTGTAGTATCTCAAGGTGCTTCAGGTGAGTTGGTGCACTGAGGTTGTCAAGAGTTAATCTGGACACCCTTGCTGTGGCTCTGGGTTTATTTACAAATGGATGTGGAATGATCAGCCTTAAAAACTGCTTTAAAAACTGTCTAACCACTAGATCTCAGGATATAATTGTTGGTGCTACATCAGCCTTCAGTGCAGCCATTTCTAATTGGGTCCCACAGGTATCTCCCCTGGTCTCAGTGCTGTTCTGTATCTTTAGCAATGATCTGGAAGAAAACAGAAAATCATTACTGATAAAGTCTGAAGATGACACCGGGAGACTGCTGAAGCAGTAAATAATGACAAGAGTGGGGTAATCAGGTGGTGTTGTTTATATCACTTAGTAAATTGGAGGTGATAAAACAGCCACTGGTTTAATGCAGCTAAATGCCAGGTCATAAATGTGGGGAACCAGAAATACAAATTGTGCTTGCAGGGTGTGGGAGAGGATGTGGCGAGGACGATGTCTTCGGAAAGATCTCAGGTTTGTGGTGGACATCCATCAGGATTATGAGCTACTCATTTGCTGCTGTGATTAAGACTGGAGGTGCAATATGCAGAGGCGGACCAGCTCGAAGTTTAATTTAAAACAATAACATAAAAAAGAAATATTGAAAAATAACCTGAAGGTAATTGTTCCCAAGAATTTATTCCCCTCCTTTACTCCCCCCTTGTTTTTGATTAGCCAAGGAAATGGTCAGTCTTCCAATATCTGACCCTTTGACAGTATTATCTGGGAGGACGGAGAGACTGGAAATCAAATCTTGGCTGGGAAACTCTCCCTCTTGCTTTATGGGCGGCTGTATTTAAATTCAAGATCAAAGATATCAAGTGGAAGGCAGCACAGCCCTAAGTGGGGGCTGCTGTCCGCAGGGAGCAGAAGCGTAGGCAGAGGCATCCACATTTACCCCTTGATCTCAGCCTGTGGAGGGGAAACCCTTAGCAAGGGGATTAAGAGGGAGCAAACAACTCCCTACTCCTTCTGCCAGCCACGGAGCCCTGGAGAGAGGAACTACAAGGAAACCAACATCTTCTCTCTGCCCCAACACACACTGTTATTTAACCAAGCACATCCAACCCAGCAGGAGCTGCTGGATTTCAGCTGCTGCTGGAGGCCCTCATCCAGCAGACCAAGTTTCACCCCTTTGCAACCTTCCTGGCTCAGGCCAGAGATGGGCTCTGGTGTCCCCTTGTCCCAGCTCAGGCTCTCTCCCTCCAGGCAATGTCTTATTTGTGACCCCTGCCCAAGACCTGCTGGAACCGATCTCTCCCTTCCCCTCTCACATCCATGCTGGAAGCTTCCTGGACTTCCTGCTTTATCTGCAGCTTACGTGTCTCGGTCCCATCATTGGAGACTTCTGCTGCCACGGTCCAGGAGGACTTGGTGAGGCTGGTGCTGGGAGTGCATTGCTCTGATTTCAGCTGTCTCCCACCTGCCAAAGTGCCCAGGGATGCCCTGCAGACACCAGAACCGATGCCTTCAGACATCCACAAACCTGCCTCAGCCTTCAGGACAGGGAACAGGTTTCTACCTTGGGCACCCGAGGACACCATGTGCTTGGGAGCCTGGAGCCCATTCATCCACCCTCGGAGCCATCAGCTGGGAAGCATGCTCTCAGCAAGCGCCCACGGATGCTGCAGACACCTACAACACAGCTGCTGGCAGAGGGGGTGCTGCCTGGCTTCCTGCAGGCACCAAGGGATCAGCCTGTGTCCCAGGAACCCCTGAGGCTTCAGGTGGTGTCCCTTGTAGCTTGTCAGGACTCACAAACACACCATGGACCAGCATGGTGTTTTGCTGCCAGGTTGTGGCCTGCAGCAGGGTAAGATGCTCTCTGCACCTTGGGAGCAGTGACAGGCCCCAGGGACAGCATCTCCCCATGCTGCATGGGCTTTAGAATCATTATGGTTGGAAGGGACCTCCAGGGTCATCAAGTCCATTCTTTATCCCATCATATTCCTAACCATTAGACCATCAGACCATGGCCTCAAGTGCCTCATCAACCCGTTTTTTGAACACCCCCAGGGACGGTGACTCCACCACCTCCCTGGGCAGCCCATTCCAGTGCCCAACCACCCTCTCAGGAAAGAACTTCTTCCTAATCTCCAACCTAAACTTCCCCTGATGGAACTTGAGGCCATTTCCTCTCGTCCTGTCATCAGCAATTCAGGAGAAGAGACCAACCTCCCTTTAGGTAGTTGTAGAGGGCAATAAGGTCTCCTCTCAGTCTCCTCTTCTCCAGGCTAAAAACCACCCACTGCAGAGCAGACAGCCACAAGGTTTCTCACAGTGCTTTGCTATGGAGCTGGTGCTTTGCTCAGGGCTTGGTCAAGTGTCTGGGCCAGGCCTAGGCTGGGTGCTGCTGTGCTTGGATGTCACTTTGGGGTTGCACAGTCCTGCTTTGCACTCGTGGCTTGCTCTAGACCACAGCAAAGACAATCTGTTACCCAAAGTGCCCAAGGACAGCCCTGCTATAACCATTCCCCAGGTGACACCATGAGCCCAAGAAGTGGCTCATCCTCCCTGGGGTGACTGTCACTGGGATGGCAGCACAATCTCATGGCACAGCCAAGCACTTCCCAAACACAGAGTGGGTTGTGACTGTCACTGTTTATTTGCAACCCCTTTTTGGAGAGAGACACCAGCAAGAATAGAGGTGGGGGCAAGGCTGAGGGGCTGCAGCATCCTGATGAGAGCCATGGCTCCAGGGGTGTCCATGAATTTGCTCCTGGTCAAGGTGGCACTCGTGTGCTGGTTCTCACAGGCACTTCTGTGCACAATGGGGAGCGGGAGGAAGTGGTGTAGCATCATCTAGGCAAGGTGTGATACCCTGTGTGGACAAAAGGAGGGTAATGGACAAAGGGAGGTAATGGTGGCCCTGTACTCGGCACTGGTGAGACCACACCTTGAGTGCTGTGTCCAGCTCTGGGCACCGCAGGATGGGCAGGACATAGAGGTGCTGAAGCAAGTCCAGAGAAGGGCAACGAGGCTGGTGAGAGGTCTGGCAAACAAACCTTATGGAGATCAGCTGAGGGAACTGGGGTTATTGAGCCTGGANGAGAGGAAATGGCCTCAAGTTCCATCAGGGGAAGTTTAGGTTGGATATCAGGAAGAAGTTGTTTACTGGGAGGGTGGTTGGGCACTGGAATGGGCTGCCCAGGGAGGTGGTGGAGTCACCGTCCCTGGGGGTGTTCAAAAAACGGGTTGATGAGGCACTTGAGGCCATGGTCTGATGGTCTAATGGTTAGGAATATGATGGGATCAAGGTTGGATTTGATGACCCTGGAGGTCCCTTCCAACCATCATGGTTCTATTCTATTCTATTCTATTCTATTCTAAAAACATGGAGATGGCCATGGGAGAAGCAGCTGAAGGAGGCTACTGAAGCATGCAGCTGAGGACAGCCTCACCAGCAGATGGGGAGGGCAAGCACAGATGTGAGCAGAGCCGTTGACGAGCAATTAATATTAATACATCATTCCTCAGGCTTCTCTAAACAGGTCGTGAACAAATGGCAGCTGGAGTAAACCTTTAGTAAGCAACCCCCCACCTGTAGGAACTGCCCCAAAGCACCTCCAAAGGGCTCCTCTCTGCTGCTCTGTCTCTGACAGAAGCAGTGATTTTCCTGGTCCCTTGAGTGATCCCTCAGGACAGATGTCACTGAACTAGCAAAGGCAAAACTAAAGACTCCCAGTCCCTGTGTTTCAGAGCTGCATCTGCCTGCTAATAAGGAATCCACAGTACATCTAAAGAAGCCTGCTCTTGTCTGGGCTTCTCCTGTTCTTAGTCAGTGGTCATCTCCATGTACTGAGCTCAAAAGCTTGTCTGAACTCAGGCAGCTTCTCAGGCCCCAGGGTGGTTCCTTTCCTAGGCAGGGCAGTAACCTCTACTGAGCAATGCCAAGCAAAGGGACAAACCAGGAAAGACACTGGAAGGAGACCTTCAGTTGTGCTCCCAACCAGACTCTGTGACCATCTCTATTCTACCACGCTGGTGGTGGCTGTGCAATCCCAAAATGCAGGAGAGCTCCAGCTGTACCTGGAACACAGGCTGAGGCAGGGGCAAGGAAGAGCTCCCGGGTTCAGAGCAGTGCCAGTGGAGAACGAGATCCTGTGTACAGTGCTGCTGTGGGGTCAGAGGGACCATGGAGCCATGGAGAAGAGTGAAGGGCTGAGACTGATGGAAGGGAACTGTCAGAGTGCCTGCATCCAGGCAGTAGGAAAAGGCTTTCCCAGGGTGCAGGGACCTGGTGTGGCTTCCTGACACAGAGATCTTCTGAATACCCAGAGCACACAGACACGCTGGGGTTAGGGAGAGTTGTAGTGGAGGTTGACACAAACTTCCTGATCCAGGAAGGGTTAATAAGCTGTAGGTATCACTGCCCTGTGGTGCTTTGAGCAGATTTGGGGATGCCATGTCAGCCCAAGCAGTGGGAAATCCTTAGTGCTTCTTCTCCCACAAGGAGCTTTGCTTCTCCTCCCCTTCCCTCCTTTCCTCAAGAGCTGGGTTTTTCTCAGAAGACATTCTCTGCCTGATTTCCAAGGACTGAACCTCCTGCAGGCTGTGGGAGAGCCAGCACGCCTCGCACGTCCCCTGCACGACTGCTCCCAGCAGTGACTCACAGCCCACCTGGGGCTGCTGGAAAATCTTGGCAGAAAGGTCCATGGCTGCCTTTCGGGAGCCAAAGTGAGCTCTGTGCCTGGGCTTGCCTGTGGGTAAGCGTTCCTCTGGCCATATGGTGGGATGTAGCTGCTGATGGACATGACCACCACATCTCCCCCTGCTTCCTGGTAGTGGAGAAAGCAGATGATTTCAGAGCGAAATGAGATTGTCAGCTGGGAGGGGCCCTGTGGTTTCCTCCTGAACTACAACAACAAAAAGATGATGTGTCTGTTTCATGGGTGCCACGTTCTCTTTCTTCTCCTGATGAGGGGAAGGTGTCACCCCTATTCATTTCAAGGCATCGCTGTGACTGGTGGTGAAGGGGCTCTGTGCTGCAGCAGAGGGTGCCTGGGAGAGCGGGGTTGGCAGAGAACCTCACTCTTGGAGCCTCCAAAAAGGTTTCTTCTGCCTGTGTGTTAGGTTGAAAGAAACCTTGTATGTTCCTTGGGCCTCCAGGAAGGAGGACAACTGAATACCTGCATCCCGGATTGCCTCTCGCTGCCCATCCTCTGCCTCAGCCTACTCCTATTCAAACACATTAGGATATTTCCCACCGTGCAGGGGATGAGCATGGCTATTTGAAAGGGGCACTGGCTGTGAAGAGAGCACTTCAACCCTGACTACCCATGGAGAAGAGAAGGATGTGAGAAACACCCCAGGTTAAGCAGGGTGGACACCCTGCTCACCTTCCCATGCCGAGTTACTCTCACATATGAGCTCTCTACTCTTATTTCCAGCAAAAACCACAGCCAGTAGTTATCCTCAAACAGGTTCTTGCTTCAAGCCAGTAGCTCCAAGGCAGAACACTTTCATTTAGAAATTGTAGTGTTGATGAATCCCCCGCAATCCTCGGCAAATTGGCTCCAAATCTCTGTGTTAAGACTCCCGTGCCCTATTGGTAGTTTCAGTGTGGCATCGCTTTGTACCTTGTTAGATCTTGGCTGGTTTGAAGAGCTCTGGGCTATCGGATTTCTGCTCCCTGAGCAGGCAACTGCAGATAATAATCAAGTCACTCTTGACCTTCTCCCTGATAAATGAAGCAGAGTGAGAGTCTGCGACCCTTTCTCCTGATTCCCTCCTCCACCTTCTCCAGTTCTGGTGTGGGATGTGCTATTGCAGCAGTGGTACCACCAGTGCCAATCTCAGAGGAGCAGCCTCTTTCCTTGTATTTGATAATTCAGAACAGTTATTAGCCTTTTTGGCATGATAAATGGAAATCACTGTGAACTGTTTGCCTTCCAGTTAGTTACCCCCAGCTTCTTCTTTGTGCCATGTGGCTCCCCAAGAATCACACACACACACACCCCAACATAGCCAGTCTGAATTATTATTATGGGTGCTTTCACTTTTGGCCATTTTCTCAGGCTCATTACCAAATTCTCCAGAGTGCTTCGGGGGTTAACCTGTCCTCTGCTGTGTTTAACCAGCCCTTCTGGCCTCTGAGCTGGCTGTGTACCTTGGCACGGGTGGTGTGACTCTCTTCTCCAGGTCATTGTTAAAACACTAACTGTTGGATGGCCAAGAGCCAGTCTCACTTTCAGCCCTTGAGAAACACCCCTGCTGTGTGATGCTTTTTCTGCAAGCTGGTCTGTTTGGAGTATGCTGTGTTCATTCTGTTCATCTCAGAAACATGGAGCAGTTGTGGCTCGAGGCAGCATCTGATGATGCTGTGGGACATGAAGGAATAACCTGAGCCCCATCTCACATGCCTTTCCTGCTCTGTTGTCCCATGTGTCCACCAAGGGGAAAATGTCCTTTGAGAGCATGAGGGGATGGGAAGCAGGGGCGTTTGATCATCCAGTCACCAGTCTCTGTCTGAACATGTGGTTCTGCCTCCAAACAAACAAGTGGGAGAAAAACTCTCGATGAAAGATTCAAATACCTTCTGGGCTGAGAGCGGAGAGGGCTCCTGCCCCAGTTCTCCACTCCTCCTAGGAGCTTGCCATCAAAAGCAGAGCAAGCTCACACATCAACAGGCAACACGAGGGTCAGGAGTGCAATCCCTCCCTCTCTGAGTGACGACTCCACTGGTTCTGTTCTGATTTAAAGGATGCCACTGGGAATCTGTGGGATTTGCCTTTGGCTCCAAGCCCACTAGCCAATTTTACAAGGAGATTAAGGAATTGGAATAGAAAAGTTCCAACACCTTGCTGCTCCCAAAGGCAGCCTCCCTTCTGAAAACAGCAGGGACTCCCTGCTCTTTCTCACGAGCATTAACCCCATGTCTGCTGTGCAGGATGCATGCACAAGGTGAATGCCATCATGGTTGACTCACCCTTGGTGTTGATCCCAGCCCTGGTCCCCACTCACACCACTTGCAACTTGTCAGATCTGCCCTACCAAGATTCTTTGAGCATCTTACATCCACATGTGCCAACTGGAGAAATGTGTGCCAAGGCCAGGGGAACAACAGCATCTCAATACCTGCAACAGGGAGTTGCAAGGAGCTCTGTGCTTAGCCACTCTGCATGGTGGAGAGTCATGTTTGACACACTGAGCATCCCTGGACCATGATATCACAGTGTAGACAGTGCTGAACTCAGTAGTCCACAGAGAGGCATTCCAGGACACGGACACATCTCAGGGCCCAGCCAGCTCCTCTCCTGTGGAAAGAACCAGTTCTCTGCAAAAAGCAGGGCAGCTTGCTAAGGTTTTGGTACTTCCCCCTGAAGTGGTTTTCTGGTGAGCATTTTCCTACAGGTGATCTGCATGGAGCCAGCCAGGACACTGAAGATGTTAAAGGGCTGCACTGACAGGCCTGTGTGCAAGCCATGTGATTGTGAGGATCCACCACCTTTGGCCTCTCCTGGATTTGATCTGATCTGGGGACATGTGTTGTTCTTTCACCCCAGCTGTGAGTCACCATCCAGCTGAGGTGCTCTGTGTCAGATGCTGGTTCTGCAGCTCTTCCTGGGTGCCAGGTCCCTGCCTGGTGCTGTGGCTCCATACAGGGCTGCTGAGCTGACTCAGGGTTTTGCTTCATTTTGCCCATCCCTGGGTCTGAACTGCACCTGGTTCCCTGCATTGTATTTTGATCCTGAGGCTGTTTTGACCTCTCTTCCTTCAGGAAACACAGGAAGACAGGTCCCTGGTGACTACGGTTCAGAGCTCTGACCCTGAAGTAACCAAAGCTTGTGCAGATTTGCCCTAAAGGTTTGAAGAGACCATTGTCAGAGAGGCACTGGAGTGGATTGCTTTGGCCAGCCTGGGGACTGGCATAACTTTCTCAGCAAATACCAAGAGATCAGATGCTTTCCAGTGACTGGGGTTGACCATGAGCCTGACTTGATGACCCTGGACATCCTTTCCAACCATAATGATTCTATGATTCTATGAGAGAAGATCCAGTCCTGACCAGGGCTGACCACTTCTGCAGGTGGTGGAAGACGAGGAGATGGTGTTGCACGAGATCAGCCTTCAGCTGAGGAAGTTCCTGAGAAGTTTGAAGCTTTTTGTGAGGGGAGGAGGGTTTCAGGAAAGTGTCAAGAGAACATGAGATCATATCATTGCATTTATTTATATACCAAACCCAGCATCTGCTGCGCCCAAGCTCGCTGCAGTCCTCAGCATTAAACATTTCATTAGCCCACAGCCCCTCTGGCAGTGCTCACACCCGCACACAGGCTGTTTAGCAGCCAATCCATCCATTTAATTTCTCATTAAACTTTAGATGTGATGAATTTTTTAGTGGTCAAATGAATAAAGCAGTTAAAAGAAAAAATGGCTGGATAGCAAAGGTTTGGCCTCCACTATTTTCAGCCTTTAATAATGTTGTGGTGAAGCCAAGAAGTGCCTGTGCTTGTTTGCTGGGTGAGCAGGTCTCTTCTGGGGGAGGTTCTTTGGAAATACCATCCTTCCAGCATGAGCCGAGGCTTTGATCCGAGGAGGGGAAGCCAGGGAATAGTCAGTCTCATCAACAAACATTTTGTAGAAGAAAATGTTTGGAATCTTTAAAGGGCCAGCTTCCTTTTTTTTTTTCAGATGACTGTTTGCAGTTTTTTAAAGACAATTAAGCTGAAAATAAATAGCCACCACCTATCTTTAGCAGAGCTGACAGATCTTCAGATGATTAACAGCTGCTACCATTTTAATTAGCTGAAAAAGCAATGTTTCTGAGAGTCCTAGACAGAAGAGTGTTTTAAGTCTGTGTGCAGAAGCTACCAGGTGCCTGATGGCATTCACGGTGTTGCTCTGTACATTTGGGGTCACTGTGCATTCAGACAGAGGCCTCATCATCGTGAGGAGAATGTGTCACTGCTGGCTTTCAGCTCACAAGGGCCATGGCACCAATGAGGAACTTTGCGGTGCGACCTCTGTCATGGCCAAGCCTTTGCTTTTGGCAGGAAACTCTCTGTGGAAATCATTCTCATGAGCTCTCCAAATAATTTGCAGGTCAGGAGTTGAGCCTGGGAGTGGCTTTGCCCTTCTTAGGGCAAGACATCAGAGAAGGCAGCTTTGCATATTGCATAGCACCATGGTGGTGATGAGCCATCATCCTTCTGTGGTGCACAGCATGCCCCAGGCTTGGTGCTCTGCCAGGAAAGTGGCAGTGAGTTTGGGGTCCAGGCGGAAACATCTGCATGCAGGTGTCTACATGTGGTTGGTTCCATGTGACTCCAGCTCTCCAGTGCCTGGAGGTCCTTCTCTAGGTCTTTCCCACAAGGTCTGTGGTACTAATTGCTGACCTGACTCTCATCCCTGTCTAGCACTGGAGGTCCCAATCTACAGCTGCTCTTGGGAGGGTGTGACATGATCAAGCATATCCCAAAGCAGCCAAAAGCAAAGAAGCAGCAGGAGGAAGGAGAAACCTGGAGGCTTGGCCAGGAGTAGGTAAGGACAGGTGGGAGCAGAGGTGTGTCAGGAACCTGGGCATCTGTTAGAGGAGAGAAACACCATGTGGAGGATGTAGGTGGATTGTTAGGGCCTGGAAGGGCTGAAGAGACAGATGAAGTGGCAGCAGAAAGAGTGAAAATCACTCCCTCGAGACCCAGACTCTTTGCTGAGGTGACACCACCTCCCAGAGAAGGCAAGCAAACATTGAAGGTAGGGAGAAGAGGCTGAGAAATGGAGAGGGTGGGAGCATTGGGCCACAAGCAGAGGCAGGAGGTGGAAATCTGCAGGAGTCTGGATGAAGGAGGAGTTGCCCTGCAAAGGTGGGACGGGAGCAGTGGGTGTTCACGAGAGCAAACGAGGTACAGAGAAGACCTCTGAGCATCTCCCTCTTGTTGTACTCTGTCAGCTTCTCTTTATCTCTGCCTTTGATGAGATTTTATATTTTTTTTATGAATAAAGAACAGGGCCTGAAGTTGTACTACTAAGGAAAAGAAAAAATAAGTGTGTTAACAAGTCTCCACCTTCAGGGTAACGCCTAGTCAGTGGGGACAGGAGGAGACCAATCTGTTCTTATGATGCAGATTTGCACGGTGCAGGTCATTCTGTGTAATACCCAACATGATAATACCCAACACTGGGAGACCACACCTTGAGTGCTGCGTCCAGCTCTGGGCACCACAGGATGGGAAGGACATTGAGGGGCTGGAGCAAGTCCAGAGAAGGGCAACGAGGCTGGGGAGAGGTCTGCCAAACAAACCTTATGGAGACCGGCTGAGGGAACTGGGGTTATTGAGCCTGGAGAAGAGGAGATTGAGAGGAGACCTTATTGCCCTCTACAACTACCTAAAGGGAGGTGGTAGTGAGGCTGGGGTTGGTCTCTTCTCCCCAGTTGCTGATGACAGGATGAGAGGAAATGGCCTCAAGTTCCATCACGGGAAGTTTAGGTTGGAGATTAGGAAGAAGTTCTTTCCTGAGAGGGTGGTTGGGCACTGGAATGGGCTGCCCAGGGAGGTGGTGGAGTCACTGTCCCTGGGGGTGTTCAAAAAACGGGTTGATGAGGCACTTGAGGCCATGGTCTGATGGTCTGATGGTCAGGAATATGATGGGATAAAGGTTGGACTTGATGACCCTGGAGGTCCCTTCCAACCAGAATGATTCTATGATTCTATGACTCTATGATTCTATGACTCACTTCTGGGAGCTACATTTCCTGGACTGTTGATTTCTTAGAAATCCTTGAATTATGGTATTTATTACCATTTCTTCCATGGTTTGCCTTCAGGAGCCAGGCTAGATATGGGCTCCCTGCAGGCGCGGGGCGCGTGG
This sequence comes from Aegotheles bennettii, assembly GCA_013398125.1. Lineage (NCBI taxonomy): Eukaryota > Metazoa > Chordata > Aves > Caprimulgiformes > Aegothelidae > Aegotheles > Aegotheles bennettii. Next base: position 221,351 of record VZRW01001269.1, on the reverse strand, counting down.
TGCCTCGGAGGCAGCTCCCCAGCATCGTGGCAGGTGGCTGTGTGCCCGGACCGTGGCCAATTTTCAGTGTTGCCAGTTTGGTAATTTACAGAAGCACAGATCTTTGTGCCTGCGAGTGAAGAGTCTGATTAATAAATCAATAGATAAATGAATTATGCAGTGGCTTCCGACAAGCCACGGCTGATGGGGTGGGGAACCTCACTTGGCCAGCCTGGGGCTGCCTCTGCGGGAGTCCCCGGCACTGGGATGCACAAAGGGACTCTCCTGCATCAGTTCCTGAGCTCAAGCCCTGGCGTGTAGAAGAAAGGAAACATCAAAAGGACACTTTGACACATACTTAACATTTTATATATTTTGTGTAAAATAGCAAAAAGGAGGATTTTAAAATATTCATCTCATGGGAAGGCAACTGGGTGGATAAAAGCCTCCCAATCTGCAGGGAAAGGTGGGGGGCTGATGGGGGCTGATGTATGTCTTCTTTGACTGGTGAAGGAGACAGCAGGCGATTCCCAAGAGCAGCTAGGGTGTCCTGCAGGTGTGGAGGGTGAGGGGAGCTGGGAAGAGCCCCCAGGTTCTGCCTACCAAAGCACATTTGGAAGGTGCAGCCAGCACTGCCTAAGAGGCAGCAGCACCAGCTCAAGTGTCGTTGTGGGTGATATTCTTAGAATTATAGAATCATGATGGTTGGAAGGGACCTCCAGGGTCATCAAGTCCAACCTTTATCCCATCATATTCCTGACCATCAGACCATCAGACCATGGCCTCAAGTGCCTCATCAACCCGTTTCTTGAACACCCCCAGGGACGGTGACTCCACCACCTCCCTGGGCAGCCCATTCCAGTGCCCAACCACCCTCTCAGGAAAGAACTTCTTCCCAATATCCAACCTAAACTTCCCCTGATGGAACTTGAGGCCATTTCCTCTCATCCTGTCATCAGCAACTGGGGAGAAGAGACCAACCCCAGCCTCACTACAACCTCCCTTTAGGTAGTTGTAGAGGGCAATAAGGTCTCCTCTCAATCTCCTCTTCTCCAGGCTCAATAACCCCAGTTCCCTCAGCTGGTCTCCATAAGGCTTGTTAGCCAGACCTTTCACCAGCCTCGTTGACCTTCTCTGGACTCGCTCCAGCACCTGACTTCTTGTCAAGGTGCCAGCACCTGGAGTCCTGCTACAAAGTGTGGTTCTCAGATTTTATTTCCAGAGGAATTCTTTAAGTCTGCGGCCTTGGAGAGGTTCAAAATCACTATCACAGCACAACTCAAAGGTTTGGAGCCTGGGGTTAAACCATTGGTTTTTTTGGTTCTCTGATTTTTAGTATTCTGTTGCTAAGCTGGGCCCTAGATGGGGGTAGGGGGGAGGGCTGAAGGTCTGAGTTTTAATATTTGGGCCAGTGGTGCAGATACCCAGACGCTGGAGGGGCTGCATCAGAGCTCCTCACTGAAAGAGCAGAATGCCTGCATGCCTGCTCATCAACCCATTTTTTGAACACCCCCAGGGACGGTGACACCACCTTTGTCTTTTCCCTGTTCTACCAATAAACCAGACATTTAGTCCTAGGTGGGTCCATGGATAGCAAAGACCTCTCTTCTGTGGCAAAGACAGACTGGGTGGAGAATGGATTGATAACAGCCATGAGGAGAAGGACTTGGGGGTGTTGGGTGAGGAGAAGCTCACCATGAGCCAGCAGTGTGTGTTTGTAGCTTGGAAAGCCCCCAGGATCCTGGGCTGCATCCCCAGAGCGTGAGCAGCAGGGCCGGGAGGGGATTCTGCCCCTCTGCTCTGCTCTGTGAGACCCCCCCTGCAGTGCTGGGGCCAGCTCTGATGCCCCTAACACAAGAAGGACACGGAGCTGTTGGAGAGAGTCCAGAGGAGGCCACAGAGATGCTCAGGGGGCTGGAGCAGCTCTGCTCTGGGGACAGGCTGAGAGAGTTGGGGGTGTTCAGCCTGGAGAAGAGAAGGCTCCAGGGAGACCTTAGAGCACCTTCCAGTGCCTGAAGGGGCTCCAGGAAAGCTGGAGAGGGACTGGTGCCAAGGGCAGGGAGTGATGGGACGAGGGGGAACGGGTTCCAACTGCCAGAGGGGAGACAGAGATTGGATGTGAGGGAGAAATTGTTTGGTGTGAGGGTGGTGACAGCCTGGCCCAGGGTGCCCAGAGAAGCTGTGGCTGCCCCTGCCTGGCAGTGTTGAAGGCCAGGTTGGCTGGGGCTTGGAGCACCCTGGTGTGGTGGGAGGTGTCCCTGCCTGGGGTGGGATTGGGTGAGATTTAAGGTCCCTTCCAAATCAACCCATTCTATGATTCTATGGTTCTTCTGGGCAGAGTGCTTCAGGATGGCGAATGGCTCACAGAAACAAGTCCCCACTCTTGTCCACAGATACATAGTGTCTGTGGAGTGACACATCTTCCCCCTCCTTTGCTGACCAAGACCTCCCACACTCCCTTGCTGGCTCAATTGACAACTCCCTTTCCACTCCCCTTCCCCTGTCAGGTGAGATGTCTCTTCCTTGCCCAGCTCTGTCCTCCATGCCTGGTCCCACCCCCAGCTGGCTGTCCCTGCACACTGATGCCTGCCCTTTCTCCCAGCAGACACATCCCATCCCTGGCACAGGGATACCTGGGAATGTGGTCATAGAAACCAGAGGACCTGCAGCTGTATCGTGTGGGGAGCACTGACCCCTGAGGCACCGGGGGGTGACCTCAGGCATGGGCTAGAGGAGGACACCATGCTGTGGGGTGCTCTCTCTGCACAAGGAATGCTCTCAGGATTTAACTTAATCCACTTCCTCGATTAAGCTGCTGCAATCTGAAGTCCGTCTACTGTGTGAGTGCCCATTTAAAGCACCGTGGGCTTTGCCTAATCCCTTCCCTTCAAGACTGTTCTTAATTTTTCTTTTATTTTCCGGGGTATGTCTGTGTGAGCCTGCTGTCAGGGGGGGCCAGGGGGGGATCACGCAAAGCATCCCCGTGCCCAGCCTGCAGATGATATGGTGAAGGGACACTGGGTCTGCGTGGAGGGCGAGCAGGGCAGGGGGCTTAGAATAGAATCATAGAATCATTCTGGTTGGAGGGACCTCCAGGGTCATCAAGTCCAACCTTTATCCCATCATATTCCTGACCATCAGACCATCAGACCATGGCCTCAAGTGCCTCATCAACCCGTTTTTTGAACACCCCCAGGGACGGTGACTCCACCACCTCCCTGGGCAGCCCATTCCAGTGCTTCACACCTCCCAGTTTTCTCCCACTTCTCCATGCCAAGTCATCTGCCTGGAGCTTCTTGGGGAAGTATTCCAGCCTTAGCCAGGAGAGAGGTGAGCCTCCTGCTCCTGTCATAGGAAAAACGTCTTTCAGGGCAAAAATGGCACTGGCAAAAAAAAAAGAATAAGAAAAAAGGGGAAATAAAGTTTTTTATTTGAAGGATTCTTTTCATATGTTAAGTTTTGCCCTGAACGTTGCAAAGCTACCTAAAAAACTACCTAAAAGGAGGTTGTAGTGAGGCTTCTCCCCAATTGCTGATGACAGGATGAGAGGAAATGGCCTCAAGTTCCATCACGGGAAGTTTAGGTTGGATATTGGGAAGAAGTTCTTTCCTGAGAGGGTGGTTGGGCACTGGAATGGGCTGCCCAGGGAGGTGGTGGAGTCACCATCCCTGGGGGTGTTCAAAAAACGGGTTGATGAGGCACTTGAGGCCATGGTCTGATGGTCTGATGGTTAGGAATATGATGGGATAAAGGTTGGACTTGATGACCCTGGAGGTCCCTTCCAACCATAATGATTCTATGATTCTATAATTCTACAATGAGAGGCCATATACACAACAAAGGAATTTTCCTCTGCGACATCTAACAAGGAACATGCACAAAGTGCACATTTGCCTCTGGCTTCTCTGCACCTTTTTAATCCCTTCACAGTTGCTACAGTCTCCTGCAAAAAGGCCTGGGAAACCAGCACTCTTCTCCTGCTCCACCAAGAGCAAACCCAAAGGTCACTCCGCTCCCTCCAGGGCAGAGAGGAGTTGTTCCATCAAGGCAGTGCTGGGAGCAGATTCAACACATTCTGGTGCAAAGGAGGCCCATGAAGGGCCACCATGTTCAGCACATGTCCACAGCAACTACCCCTGTCCAGGGAGAGCACTGGGCTGCAGCAGCAGCAGATCCTTTGGCTCACAGGCACAGTGAGCACACCAAGACACGGTCTCTCCAGCAGGGCTCACGGAAGGGGTTTGTCCAGGAAAGCAAGAGGCACCCAGGAGGCCAACAGAGCACCAGTTTGCACCAGCCACTGAGGTTGGCAGCATGTGGAGGCTGAGCTTGTCCTAGAGGAAGGGGCTGCATGGCTTAGGAGATCAGGTGGGGGTATGTGCTCAGACCCCCTGAATAAGAGGAGGGCAGCAAAAGATCCCAGAGAAGGGTGCTCTGACAGTCTCCTGGCTTCCTCCAGCTGCTATCAGATCTTTTTACACCCACACTGGCCTTGTCCATGTCCCATCATAACTTCTTCTGTTTCCCCTGGACACTAGTGACAGCTCCTCTGGTCCCTGTCTTCTCTGGCTACGTTGGTCAGAGAGCTCACTCTCAGCTTGGAGTCATCCTCCTGCTTCTTTCCTGCAGCAGATCCCTGACTGGTCCAGGCGCAGTAGGAGTGCAGTGAGGATGCCTGCCAGGAGGAGATGAGGAGGAGGATTTTGCAGGGGTGTGCTTGGTGCTTGGTGCACATATGAGAGCAGGAGATGGACACTTTCTTAAGGCTGATCTCTAAACAGTGGTGACCAGTGAAGATTTTGAGGTGGAGCTGCTCACTGGAGGTGGAGAACCGTGCACTGAGAGGTGGGGTGGGGGGACAAGGACAGCAGCTGGGCAGGGTGGGTGTCAGGCGCTGGGACAGCTAAAACAGTGCCTTTATTTAGTCAGAAGAACAACATCTCATTTTCTGAAACATTTCTATTCCCATTCTCTATTTTGTTTTCAGTTAAAAATGTGAAAACTAATACAAAATTTCCCATGGAGGTTTCCTGGTTTGACGTAAAATCAATTTTCCATTGAGTAGATATTTTAAACAAATATTTCTGCCTGCTGCATGAGGAATGAAGGGCATCAGCCACACTTGGAGTCTTAGAGATATTTAGGCTTGTAACAGAAAACATCTGCTTTGAGGCCCCTGGGCAGGACTGTGGCGAGAGCTGGTGTGAGGTGGAATGGGATGGGTCACCACTCTTTTGTGTCCAGTCCTTTGCCTGGATGATGGAGAAAGATGAGGATGGTTGATTTACCCAAGAGAGGTGCCCTGAACAAGGCAGATGTGCTGGGACACCTATGTCTCCTCTGATGGCTGGGGGAACCAGAGCCACCTCACCAGATTTCAATGTTGAGTGGAAGTTAAATAGGATGAATCCCTCGCCATGGCATCTGAAAGATAACATGGGGTAGCAATAGGACTGTGGCATTCCCTCTGAACAATAGTGTTTGCTTGGTTGGCTTCTTCCTTAGATGTTTTGCTTCTCTGGAAGAAGAGTGAAGTGGATGAGTAGACCCCCTAGGAGAAAGGAAATTGCTCCTGTCTCGAGAGCAGCCCAGCTCCAGGACAAGGAGCGTAAAGAAGCCACAGCAGGGAGCCAGGCTGCTGAGATAAACAGCTGGGCCTCCAGAGGGGCAGAAAAAAAACTCCCCAGGGATTAAACTTCCAGGAATGAAACTTCCCAGAACTGTGCAGAGTCTGCTCCGACTCTGAAAGCCGCTGAATTGACTGAAAGCAAGCCTGGAGATGGGGACCTGCTTGCAAGGGCTCTGTAGGCGGGGGAGAGCTGTTAATGAGCCTTTTCATGTCCATTCCATCGGATCTAATTCTATTCTGTCACTTTGATTTTCCCTTTCTGTGTAAAAGTTAATGCGTGTTATAAATAATACCTGTCTCTTGAACTGACTGATCTGCTTTGGGGAGCTCATTTTGGGGAAAAAGGCTGGGCAGAGACACCTCAAAGCTGTGTCTAAATTGGGGTCCCATCACAACTGCACACATGGCATCACGCACGAACCAGCTCTCGTTTTCAGGCTGTGAAGAAGAAAGGGTTGAGAACAGATTCATAAAATTATGGGAAACCTTTGTAGGAAGGAAGGTTATAGACCACTTTGCCTACTTTGTCTTTTAGAGAGGAGCCTGGGGTGCAGCTCAGGCTGTTCTTCAAGGTCCTCTATGCAAGAAAGTTTCTAACACTGCAGAGCTCTTACAGTCTCTTGGACAAGGACAGGGTATTGGTGAGAAGCAACAGTCAATAACTTGGAAATGTAGAGGAGCTTACGGAGGGGGAGGCACTGATTGCAGATGGAAAGCCACAAAAGTCTTTAGACACCTCCTTCCAACTCAAGCTGGTGCCTAGGTGGGTGGGTGCTCCTTTCCTCTTGCTCTTCTTCACCAAAGTGAATTCTGCAGTAGCTTGTGAAGCCATAGACCCAGCACTCGTAGGCAAACAGTGCCAAAATTCTTCCTGAATCATCTCCATTATTGTCTCCTTTTCATACACCTGGTCTTGTTCCTCAGCTGAGTTCTGCACTGGACTCTGCCTAGTTTAAACACTGTGGCAGTCAGCCACTGGCTGAGCCAAAGCTTCAGGCCCAACCCCAGCCAAGCACACAGTGCAGGTTTAGCTTGGGTCATCACAATGGCCTTTCTGGCCCCAGAAGCTATGAATGACTCATTAAAACTCCACTTTGGTGCCCACTGGTTCCCACATTAGTCTTCTTCCTAAGGTGGTGACCCCAAGCTACATCGGTGTGTGGCTGTGGCAGCTCATGCTCACAGAACCTGCTGTAGCTGGGGCAGAAGCTGTAGCAAGGTCCAGCAGTGTCTAAACATGGTCTCTGTTCAGACATGTTACCAGCAGGTCAGTGGAGCTTCCTTCTTCCTTCTTCCAAGGACTCTGAGCAAACTGTGAGAAGAAGCCTGAGGCTAAGGACAGCAGCTCCTGGTAGAAAAATAAAGAAAATAGAAGAAATCTTGGTCTTTGCACTTACTACATGGCTGTTCATTTTGTTTCTGCAGAGGGAAGCTCTCCTGCTTCTGCCTATATGTTGTCTCCTTCTCTGCCTCCCACAGTTAACCAGCACAGGCCTTCTCTGTCCTCTCTCATCTGCCATACAAGGGTTTTGCTGATGTTGGTGCACAGCCAGGGAAGGAGAGCATTGCACTGTGTATTTGGTTTGATACAAACGGTGCTGATGCTGAAAAGAAGGCACGTGGTGAGTGCTCATGGAAGTCTCCTTCCATGGCACTTGCTGTGCACATGGTGTGCACGTGGATGGAGCTGTGTGTGCATCAGCCAATGGCACTAGAGGTAATTTAAACTATTAATCAGTTCCTGGAGGAAGAGTTGGTTCCCTATAGCTGTCCCATTCCCTTTGACTAAAGCAGGCTGCCAGGAGCTGGAGCCACCTGGACAAGCTGTGGGTAGGCAGGAACACCAAGGCAGATGAAGGCACAGAGGTTGCAACCAAAATGTGGGTTCTGTGCAGGAGAAGCAACACATGACTGTGCTGCAAAGGGTTGACAGAGGGTGGTATCTCAAAACAGAGCCCTGGCCCCACAGTGATGACAGGTCCAGGACCATCTGGAGATCAGCCTTGGGGTCAGTCCTGGATGGCTAACCCCAGAGAAATCTGTCTGAGTGAAGGAACATATTTCTTCTCATAGAATCATAGAATCATTCTGGTTGGAAGGGACCTCCAGGGTCATCAAGTCCAACCTTTATCCCATCATATTCCTGACCATCAGACCATCAGACCATGGCCTCAAGTGCCTCATCAACCCGTTTTTTGAACACCCCCAGGGACGGTGACTCCACCACCTCCCTGGGCAGCCCATTCCAGTGCCCAACCACCCTCTCAGGAAAGAACTTCTTCCTAATCTCCAACCTAAACTTCCCCTGATGGAACTTGAGGCCATTTCCTCTCGTCCTGTCATCAGCAATTGGGGAGAAGAGACCAACCCCAGCCTCACTACAACCTTCCTTTAGGTAGTTGTAGAGAGCAATAAGGTCTCCTCTCAGTCTCCTCCAGGCTTTTCAACCTGGTGCTGAAAGCCACTGAGGACTCAGTGCCCAGACACACCAGGAAGGCCCAGTTTTGGTTTTTTGATACCAAATACATTAATCCTTTGCTCTTTAATGAGTTGCTAAATGAACCTGTGTGTTTTAGGGACATACACCTGACAATATGGTCTTGAGGGAAGAGCAGACCTGCACTGGGGCAGCAGTTCATTCAGACAGGACTATACCTGATGCTTGATTGAGGTCTCAATCATCTGAGAGAAAAACAGAACTACAGCTGGGGATGTTCTCACTGAACAGATAAAAATTCACAGAGAAGCACAGCAGTTACACCCCAGAGGTGTCACCTGAGCTTCTCAGATTTAGGCTGAATCTGGAAGTGTGAAGAGAAGCCTTTACAGTAAGGTGAGCACTTGGTGAAGTTGGGTAGAGCAGAGCAGAGAGCCAGGCAATAAATCCTCCTGAGGCCTCTTGGCAGGAGGCAGTGGAGTACATGAGCTCTTGGCAGGTTTGGGGTTAGTGGCTGGATGGAGGTGATATCTTGGTAGCTCTTCCCGTGTCAGTGAGTCTCTTTTGCTGGTGAGCACTAAGTCCTGGTTAGACTTGTACTTCAAAGATCTTGACTTGGGAGTCCCAGCAAGTTTACTTGTGCCCTCCCAACACTGTTGCTTTCTTGGAGAAGATGCACTGAGCCACTAGAACCTCTAAGGAAAATCCATTTAATGCCCTCACTGCTCTGGATCTGCTGTAAGCAGGTGAAGGAGTTCTGCTGGTCTCTGCCTTCTTCTTACTGTGTACTGAAAATGGTCCTTGTGCACTTGCTCAGCTGTGTTGCTTCTCTGTCCCTCCCTGCAGTTGGCTGTAATTATTAAGGGTAATTATTATTTGCTGATATCCTGGCAGCATCACACCAGTCCTGCCTCTTGTCTCCCTGCTGGCTTGGCACTCCTGGGCCTTGGCCCATGCTCTTTTCTGTGCTCAGATCAGGCTGTGAAACATTAATTTGCTGCCCTGCAGTTCCTGCAGTGTCTTGGCTTCCCTTCTTGGCTGCCTTTCCCTCCTGTTGACTGCCTGCTGGTTTGGATGATTTTTTCCCAAACTCTCCTCACCTTTATTTACTGGGACAATTTGCCTTTTATGATTTCCTGCCCATACGTCAGAGGTTGCTCATGCATTTCTCTTTCCTCTCCAGGGCTGCTCACTTCTCTCTGTTTAGCATTATCTGCAGGGCTCTGCCCTGTGCAGCCCTGTTTCAGGTTATTTCTTGCTGTCTTTCTGCCCATGTCTGAGGTTGGCCCCACCTGGAGGCTCTCAGCAAGTGACCTGATTTACTACCTCAGACCATTTCTCTATTTAAATCACCTCCACACACATTGGCTGCTCTTGTTCTTAGCTCTGACCTGTGCTCCTTCTCCCATCCCTGCCTCAAGTAGTTTGTGGTTGGGGTTTATTTCTTAATTTTATGTTTATTTTGCCATGTGGGTAGCAGAGGAACAGCTGTTCCCACTGGATTCTCATTCTGACTATAAATGCCTAAATATTTCTAGTTTTTTGGAGTTGAATCCTTTGACAGAATCTCCTTTCGATGTTTTCCTTCAATCTCTGAAGCAAAAGGCTCTGGTCTGATGCACCCTGAGCACATGGAAAACTTGTCTTCCTCAGCCCCTGTCTGTCAAAGTTCCTGCTTTGTTCCCTGACCTGAAGGGCACTTCCCAGCTTCCCAGCTGGCTCTTCAGACTGACAAGAGAAAGAAGTGAGTAAACTGTCAGGATGCCAAAATTGCCTGCCAAGACCAACAAATGTTTGGGACCACTCTGAAGCTCCTGATACCCTGTGCTCCTTGGCTACAGTGGTAGATTTCTGACTGAGAAATGAGCTTTTAAAGCAAAGCTTCCACCGTTGACTTTACCTTGCTTGGAGAGGCACTGCAGAGTGTTCCAGGAGCAAGTGGACTCGATTCCTTCTGGACACCATTAAACTGTCAGAAGAATTTTGGGAGCAAATCTGAAGTGCCCCAGCTGGTGGTGGAGATTCAGCCCAAGGGACTGGGCTGAAGCTGTGTTTGTTGACCCACCATGTGCCATGTGGATGCTGGGTCTTCATCACCATCATCTCCATTCATTGCAGGTGAGGGAACTGAGCTCAAACTCTTGCAGACCCTCTCCAGAGCTGAAATCTGTAAAAATATTAACAACAAATTATTACTATTATTATTACTATCATAATCATTATTATTAATAATAATAATAACAATAATAATAAATAAGTTCACTGGTGACTTCTCAGTATCCCATGGAAATCAAATGGCCCAGGTGCAGTCTGGTCCATATTCTGTACTTGGAACAGAAAGGTCACATTTTTCTAGTTGTAAACTCTTCTTATTGGAAAAAATAACTTTTCTCATCACCATCCTTTTTTCCCCCTTCTGTACTGCTTTTGATTATATGAGCTACTTTTTCAGCAGTAGTTTTACATCCACATTTTTAGTATAGCTTCAAGTGTGTATTTTTAATACTTTTATTTTTGATTCTTGGTTGTTTTTTTTTAATTAAACTCTTAAAATTTTAAACTTTTGGGATTTATTTTTCACTTTTTTTCCCTCCTCCTTTTCCAGCCTGTTGCCTAATGACATGATACTTGATTGGCCTTTTCCCAGACTGTTCATCTGCCTATTTCTCTGCATGTGAGTTTATCACACACCCCTCTCCTTAAAATCTTTTTAACCTTTTTACTGATTTCAAATTAAATTGGTGGGTAGGTCAGGAGCTGAAATGCAGCAAAGATCTTGCTTATAAGGCAGCACCATGCACTCGATTGTGACTCTTCCTCTTTGTCCTCCACCATTGACCATAATCAGGTTGGGTTGCTGCACGTGGGGGGGGTTTGGGGAGGTTGTGGCTGTGGAGGGATTCGGAAGCACTGTTAGACAGGGAATGTGATGGGCAGCATGAGGAAGATCCAATGATATGCAGCTAAAGAAGGATTAGAAACTATCCATAAAAAATAGATTTTAGTTCTGATGTTTGCTTTCTGCTTCCTGCCCTTTAATTTGTGCTGAAAAGGGAAGCGAGGGAACTCTCTCTGAAATATTGCTAAACTTTACTTTCTTCTACATGAAAGGACATGGAAATCAGTCCCGGGCAAAATGAGGTGGAGAAAAGTTTATTCTTATGTTTTTAATTGGTCAGTGAAAGCCATTGGGTTTGATTACTCTGGCATCATTAAATTTGTTCACACTGCTAATCCAAAATACGTAATATAGAATACAAAAAGCACAGTAAAGCTCCAACACTTATCCTAAATTCAATCCAAATTTTAAACCACTCTATGCAGTAGTATTAAAATTACAGATATTAGCAACCACTGATTCATTCACATCATAAACAGCATTTGCATTACACATTTTCTCCTTTCGCCTTCCATTTTCCATGCAAATCAGTAACTAACCCTTATAGCAAAATATTATTATTGTGTAACATATATTCCATTTTTCAATAAGGAAAAAAAAGGCTTCTCAGCCAAACCTGGTAATTTTTTTAATGGCAAAAGAAATGAAACCACAGCCAAAAATTCTAGCTGGCTTGATTTCCACGGCAGAAATGTTTTTATTTCTTGGTCGTAGAAACCTCTCTTTCAAAGAAAATAAAAATAGCAAAGCTGTAGGGACTTGTTTTAACCTCACGCTATTCCCAGTTCTCATATACTCCTCAGATCCAGGATGATTTTAAATAAAGATCCACCCATGGGCACAAACTGATTGATTTAAATTCCATCCTATACAGCTGTTTGTAAATATTTTTGCTTCAATCATACTTAGAGGTTTTTTTTCCCCAACTCAGAATTTTGGCCACTGGGGGAATATAGTAAACTGAGAGAGAAAATGTTTAAAAATTAAAGCTCCTGCTCCTGACACCTGCTTGGGAGGTGATACATGTTCTGTCTGCAAGACTTGAGCATGAGCTCTTCAGTGCAGGGGCATTACGGTTCAGGTGAGGAATAACCCCAGGCACCAGGACAGGTCAAGGGTTGACCTGTTGGAAAGCAGCTCTGGGGAGAAGGACCTGGGAGTCCTGGTGGGCAAGAAGTTGACCATGAGTCAGCAATGTGCCCTTGTGGCCGAGAAGGCCAATGTTGTCCTGGATATGTGTGGATCAGCCTGTGGGACTCTTTGAGCAGATCACAGTTGAGCTGTCCCTGCCTTTCCCATAGAGAAGACATCAACAGCACTGATTTCTCTTCCCCAGCTGCAGGTTTTCATGACACTTCCTGCCCCTGAGACCTCTTCCCAGGGTGACTGGAGTTCACTTATACCAAGGGGCTGGCAGACAGTTGGGCAGACTGTCTGTCAGTGTGATCCCATGAGTCTTTGTTCTTCATGAAACCAGGCTAAAAATGAGTTTTTCTCAGTGCAAGCAAGTTCACTTTCTTTCTAAGAGCTCTTTGATGATCAAACGTTTTCTTATTTTATGTTGGTTTATGTTCCCTTCCCAAAATAACACATTTCCTAATGGAATCAGTTAGGCTATTATTTCTGACAGCCTCTCCTGTAAGCCAACAGTGTTTCTTCTAAGTCTGCTGTCTCAAAGTTGACCAGACTTTTTCTTGCACAAGGCAAGAGAAGCTCAGGATCCTTGGTGACCAAATCTACCACAAAGGTCTCACAGAATCTTTGAGGTTGAAGGCACATCTGGAAGTCACCTAGTCCAAACCCCTGCTTGAGTAGGGTCACCTAAGCAGGTTGCCCAGGACCATGTCCAGTCAGGTTTTGAATATCTACAAACTGGGAGACTCCACAAGTTCTTTGGGCAACCCGTGCTTGACCTTCACAGTAAAAAGGTGTTTGCTTGTGTTCAGATGGAATTTCACACGTTTCAGTCTGTGCCCATTGCCCCTTGTGCTGTCACTGGGCAGCACTGAGAAAAGTCTGGATCCCTCTTCTCTACACCCTCCTAGCAGGTATTTATACTGAGGGAGCTGGCAGAGGTCATTGCTAAGCCACTCTCCATCATCTTTGGTAAGTCATGGGCAACAGGAGAGGTGCCTGAGGACTGGAGGAAAGCAAATGTCACTCCAGTCTACAAGAAGGGCAAGAAGGAGGACCCGGGTAACTATAGACCGGTCAGCCTCACTTCCATCCCTGGAAAGGTGATGGAACAACTTGTTCTTGGCACTATCTCTAGGCATATCAAGGATGAGGGGGTCATTAAGAGCAGTCAACATGGCTTTACCAAGGGTAAGTCATGTTTGACCAACCTTATAGCCTTCTATGAGGAAATAACTAGGTGGATGGATGATGGTAGAGCAGTAGATGTGGTTTATCTCGATTTCAGTAAAGCATTTGACACTGTCTCCCACAGCATCCTCGTAGATAAGCTGATAAAGTATGGGTTTGGTGATCAGGTAGTG
>VZRW01001269.1:158646-207374 GCA_013398125.1 Aegotheles bennettii | reverse complement strand
TGGAACATCTCCCTTATGAGGAGAGGCTGAGGGAGCTGGGTCTCTTTAGCTTGGAGAAAAGGAGGCTGAGGGGTGACCTCATCCATGTTTACAAATATGTAAAGGGTGAGTGTCAGGATGATAGAGCCAGGCTTTTGTCAGTAATGACTGATGATAGGACAAGGGGCAATGGTTTTAAACAGGAGCATAGGAGTTTCCATGTAAATATCAGGAAAAACTTTTTCACTGTGAGAGTGACAGAGCACTGGAACAGGCTGCCCAGGGAGGNGGAGACATTCAAACCCCGCCTGGATGCGTTCCTGTGTGATGTACTGTAGGTGACCCTGCTCTGGCAGGGGGGGTGGACTAGATGATCTTTCGAGGTCCCTTCCAACCCCTTAGATTCTGTGATTCTGTGATTCTGTGATAAGATCCCTCCTGAGCCTTCTCTGCTGCAGGCTGAAGAGTCCTGGCTCTTGGAGGGTCTCCTCATAAGAAAGGTGCTTCAGTCTCTTAATCATCTTAATGGCCCCTTGCTGGAATCGTTCCATTAAGTCCGTGTTTCTCTTGTTCTGGGGAGTCCAGAACTGGACCCAGCACTTCAGATGTGACCTTCCCAGTAGAGGGAAAGGATCACCTCCCCTGTTCTGCTGGCAGTGCTCTGCCTAGTGCTGCTCAAGAGACAGACTGTTGGCCTTCTACACTGCAAGGGTGCATTGCCAGCTCATGGTCCACTTGAGGTCCACCAGAACACCATGGTCCTTCTCTGCCGACCTGCTTTCCAGCTGGTCCCCCAGTAGGTACTGCTGCCTGGAGTCATTCCTACTCTGGTGCAGGATTTTACATTTCCCCTTGAGATCCCTTCATGAGATTCCTCTCTGCTCAATTCTCCAGCCTTTTGAGGTCCCTCTGAATGGACCACAACCATCTCCACAACCATGTGGTGTATCCGCCACTCCTCCCAGTTGGTATCTGCAGGCTTGTTGAGGGTGCACTCTGTCCCAGGTCATTAATGAAGATACTGAACAGTATTGGCCCCAAGATTGACCGCTGGGGTACACCTTTAATGATTTGCCTTCAACTGGACTGTGCTGCTGATGGCAACCCTCCTCTCAAGCTGATGGGCACTGGTACAAATTTCTTGTTGGTTCTGAATCATTTAAGAGCCTTCATTTTGTTCACTTTCCAATCACGTTTCAAACTAAGGAATTCCAGTCCATTAGTCTATTTTTCACATTTCAAACTGCAGAATTCCAGGCCATTGGTTTATTTTATTTCTTTCATTTATAAAGATGGAAAACAAAGGAAACTGCACGCTGAGTTTCCTCATCATTATTTGCTTTCAGAAGCACTACCAGTGTAGTGGGACCTGTGACATGAGTTGCACTACTGCTCCTCTGGGTGTGCATCACTGACGGAGAGCACTGCTGGGTGCTGCCATTCAGCAGCTCCTGCCCAGAGCTATCACATCTGACAGCTGTTTTACACTTGGGCATTTCCTACCTTGTGCCTGGATGGCTGCTGCAAAACTAAGGCAGCATCCCTTAGAAGAATTTATGGGAATTTTGCTGAGTGCAGGATGCAGCCTGGCATTGAAACCTCCCAGAATAATGAGGTCACATAACAATTACTCCTCTGTGAGGAAGTCAGTGAAAGATTCACTTTCTGTCCAGAGAGACTAATTATAAAATGAAAGCCAAGGGGGCAAACAAATATTCATGGTGGATAAGAAGGAATTGTTTGGGAAAAAGAAAAGAACCCACAATAACCTCAACTCATGGGTTTCTTAATGTTATCTTGAGAGCTCTGATGTTTAATTTGTTGGAGACCAAGAGGGACAACTCTCTTGTGGGCCTGACCTTCTTCTTGCTCTTTTTTTAAGAGGTTTCAGCTATTGGTAGTTAATGTTTCTTGGTGAAACATAATATTTAATCAAAATCCAGAGATTTCCAGCCACTGAAGTCTGTGGGACACGGAAGTGTATGAGTAGTCAGTCAGCCAGCCCTGTTTTCTAAGGTGGGCAAAGGTGTCTAAGGCTAAGGTGGGGCAAAGAAGTGACCTTTTTATTGCACCAAGTCCTGCCAATAGAATCATAGAATCATAGAATCATTATGGTTAGAAGGGACCTCCAGGGTCATCAAGTCCAACCTTTATCCCATCATATTCCTAACCACTGGACCATCAGACCATGGCCTCAAGTGCCTCATCAACCCGTTTTTTGAACACCCCCAGGGACGGTGACTCCACCACCTCCCTGGGCAGCCCATTCCAGTGCTCAACCACCCTCTCAGTAAAGAACTTCTTCCTAACATAAGGCCTTACTGACAGTAGGAGTTGGCACTGTGCCCTTTGCTGTGTGCTGGGACCCCCCAGGGGTATTATCTCCATACTGAGAGGCATAGTCCAGCCCTGGGCAGGAGGACTTGAATTGCTTTCCCAGGGTGGGAAAGGAAGGAGATCATCCACAGCTGGGCTGGGCCAATGAAGTGCTTAGTTGTCCTCACCTTGTGCCATGACTTTCTTATCCTCAGATTACTTCTTAAGTAACAAAATTGTTGTTTCTTTCTGTGTCTGATGTTTTATTAAACCCCAAGGGCTGCATCCTCTGATGTGAGATGAGGTGCAAGTCACACGATGTGCGGGGTTTATGTCATGTGTCTAAGAACAGGAGCAGAGCTTAACCATGCAGGTTTTGGGCTTTGGTTTGTTGTTTTTTTTTTTGTTTTGTTTTGCTCATAGGTGCACAGCCATCTGCCCCTCTACTACAGTGCTGTCTGCCATCTGTCCTAGGAAAATAAAATAACTGTAAACTCCAAATGCTCACAGGCTGCAGAGTTAACAGCTGAGATGTTACTGAGCATGCTGAACAGGAGGCAGCAGATTATTAATTTGCTCTAGGAGCCTCTACTCCGTGGTTAGTGTCTGTCCCGTGTTATTGGGGCACATTCAGGGGAGTTTAAATAATGGAACAAGCAGAGATGCTGCTGAGGGCTGTGCTTCATACGACACAATGACTGACTACCTGCCTGAAGAGATGGCTGTTGCCTCCAGGGATGTGGCATGGGGGCTTCAGTGAAAGGGAGCTTCTCCTCCGAGTGCTGATGGTATCTAGGAGGTGGTGCTCAGACAGCCAAGACGGCTCGAGGGTAGCTGGTTGGTAACAAAGCAGTGTCCTACAGAGCTGGCCTGACCAGCATCCTGCTGGGATATGTGGTTAAGGTAAGCATGGCCACCCACCATCTGCAAAGCAGCTCTGGAGGGGCAAAGCCCTGGCCAAGGAACTGCCCTTCCTCCTGGGCTCCTCATCCTCCTGGGTTCTTCTTCCTCCTGTGTTCTTCTTCCTCCTGAGCTCTTCTTCCTCCTGAGCTCTTCTTCCTCCTGGGGTCTTCTTCCTTCTGGGGTCTTCACTTGCCCCAGGACGTACCACAGACATCTCAACCCAGCAGAGTCAATGCCACCGCTGCCTGCAGTGCAGGCTCCACAAAGCTCTGCTCTGCACTGGCAGCTCCCAGAAGTGGGGGAATGCTGCTGGAAGGAATGAGGGCGCAGGCAGTGCCTGATGCACCCTCAAAGTATGGAGCTGGGCATGAGCTGAAGGGACGGCTAGAAAGAAGCAAAGAACAACCCCCAACTACTGGAGGTCTTAACTCTGCAGGAGGGAACTTGGACATGACCCAGCTGTCCTGCTGGGTGATGACCCCACTGTCCTCCCAGGTCATGCAGACACAAGTGCTGCACGAGGACACGGGGACAGCCACAGAGGTTATGGGGAAGCCTCTGATGGTCACGGAACAGCCTGGGAGTCACTGTTAAGGACAGCTCTGGCCTGGTTGGGGCAGGTGAATATAAATCACAAAGCTGCAAGGACAATTCCCTTGACTCAAAAGACAATCCAGCTTCTGCTGTCATGTTTTCTCTATGAAACCTCCTTTTTCTTTTTGGTCCTACCTGCAACGTAGCCCTGAAAAAGTGTGTGCCTTCATCCTATGTGACATGAGACTACTGCTTCCCCTCCTTATACAGCCCCAGGAGACACACACACACACACATCTCTCTCTCTCTCTATATATATATATATCAATATAGATATACTGGCCAGACACATCAGAGTTGTCCTATCCACTTCACAGTGACAGGGGGTCTGCCTGCACCACAGCTTTCCCTATTTCCCTCTTTTCAGGGAAATAAGGAACTATCCCTAAAAGCAATGGATTGCCTGCTGGAAATGCAGCAGAAGGTTTCAAATCCAGATAGTAGCTTTGTGGGCTGACAATGCTCAGGGCACAACCCCTTCTTGACAATTTTACTCCACCAAGGCTTTTAATAGCTCTGGCCTTGATCTCTTCACCAGCCCGTGAATGGCAGCTGCAGAAGAACTATAACATTTTAATTGACATTTGTGTTTAAAAGCTCAACTATAATTAGAGGCAAGTGAATCATCTGCAAGAAATAATTAATTCAGGCCCTGCTGCCTTTCTTCCTCTTCATAAATCTACGAAAGGGTTGCTGCACTCACAAGCCCGTTCTTCATTCTGTGATGGGCTGGCTGCTGTGATGGCGGGAGGGGTGGACCATCCTCACTGGGCTGTTTGGTTTTGGACATGCTTAAGACCACACTGGACCCCTCTGAAATGTAGGACCTGGTGACTGTACCATCTGCTTCATGCCTGCAGACTGGACAAACGTGCCATCTCACAGCTCTCTTCACAAGCATCTCCCCAACTGTTGCTTCATGCCCCATGGCATGGAGTCTCCCCATGGACATTAAGTTGCAAATTATGGTTCTTGTGTGGACTTTGCCTGTTGCTGGAATGCCTGTGATGGACCAACCATCTTCCTGGAACACCTGGAGCACAGAGGTGCATCTCTTGGAGCAGCTCTGGTGTGAACCCACATCTCAGCATGCAGGAATGCTGCAGCCCAAGCTGCCACTGGTGTCCCACAGCCAAAACTGGGGCAACCAGCCAGCCTAGAGAGATGGCAGCTGGTTATCAGGCAGCACCACTGCACGACTGCCCCATGCACTCCATCACAGTGTGAGGGGGTAGAGCCATACTTGCCATTAGGTGAATTTCACAAACAATTCATCTTCCTTATCTTTCAGCACTTTGTATAGACATTTCTTGGTTTTCTAACATCTCTGTTTTAAGCCCTTGTTTGTTGTTTTGCATTTAAGCTTATTTCTTCATAACAGCTTGATGCAAAGCCCAATGAAGTCAAATTTGCCCTGAGTAATTGTTATGCCTTTAACAGTCTTAATATGGCTTCTTAAGCAAGTCTTGTGTTTTTCATCTGGGAGTATCAATAAGCAAGAGCTGACAATTCTTTCACTTTTTATTAACTTGCTACTAGTGACCCAGACAAAGAACTTGCATTTTGTATATAGCTGTAGAGTCTAATCTAATCTACTCTATCTATCTATCTGATATACTTGCCTGGGCAATCAGCCACAGCTTGATAGCTGGGAGGGTGTAAAGTTCATCTGCCAAGGAGCTGAAATGACAAAAAAGGACAGAAGGAGAAAAGCAATTATTAATTGATGTGTTTTTGATTGAAGTTAGCTGCTATTGATCATCTCCCTGCCTAAATGAATGAGGCTCATAATGTAATCTTTATGCTGAACACTGATACACCATGCACTTTCCTCATTGATCCGCTGTACATAGGCAAAGTTATTTAGCATCCCATTACATGAAAATCAATGATGAGATCATATTACACAATCTGAGGTCCAGCTGTGGCACTTTTATTAAGATATGCAGCACACTGTCACCACAACAGAGAAATTCATTCGAGGGTCTCTCAGTCGACATCAATCCGTGGGGTGCTTATACTTATGTGTGTGTATAAAATTAAAAGAAGTAACTGCTGCTTTGAAATCATGCTATACCAGCCAATGAGCAGTTTTATAAGACATTTTATATTAAAATCTGTTGAAATGCTTTTCTAAATTCTTCTCTATCTTCTCTGTGAAGCCGCCGTAATTCATTCTATGGAGATTTTTATACTGCACCATATGCTTTCAAACCATAGCTGTTTCACATAGTGAGCAGAACCATGTGATAAAATTAGAGTAAGGTCTTGATACGCTGTCCTGCCACGGCACTTTGCCAGCTCCCATCCCAGCTTGGAATCTGCTGTGGGCGGGCTGGTGCACGCACCGTCACATTGCAGAGCAGGGCCTTTGATGAGCAGTGGGGACTGCTCCGCATGAGCACCTTGGGGTGGCACCACCAGGAGCTGTAGGCACTTACTGAGTCAGGCTCACGACACAGCAACAACAGGGAACAAAACTGGAGGTGGGGACCGTGACGAATACATTGCCTAGCCACAGCCACAGCTCCATATGCTGATCTCACACTTATTTAAACCCCTATTGGGGGGTTCAGTCTTCACTGCCCAAGTGCCTCTGACCTTTCTGTTCATCCCACCACCCAGCATGTCCTTTAGCAACAGTGTGGGAGCAACTCTTCATCGTTCTTCTTTCTACCTCCCTACCCATCTTCCCAAAATCTTCTTAATCCCAGCTCCGAAGTTTGTTTTCTGTAGATCTGCTTGGAAAGGGTCATCCCTGCACTGTAGCAGCTTCCATCTAAACATCTTGTTTATGTGGACTTTTTTGCAAGGTTTCTTCAACATTCAAATTATTTTCTAGTTATTTTCTCAAATCCTGACAAAGTATCCCCGCTCCATATGTTGCTGATTTCTGTATGTCACTGACTGATAATAAATTTCAGGACTGCAAGAGATGCACATTGGTTTATCTTTGATCTGCTGAGCATCTCACTGATCCTCTAACAGGAGCCTATTTTTTTTACATTAGCAATAGCAGAAAGATGTCCGACCATTTCCTGGTTGAGATGAGGTCATGTTTTGTGCTGAGTTGCATGAAGAGCACCTCGGGACCTCCAGTGGAAGTTTTAATTTGAATGAAACAAGAAAGCTGTGTTTGTATCATTGGCAAATGCCTCATTCTCTAAGAGAAGCTTACTATGGAGCAGCCTGTCTGATTTTTTCTCATTTGTGATTAGCCCATTTACCTAATGAAACTGCTGAATACAATTCTGTACATTTCCTCTGTAAATATCATCATTTAAAAGAAAGTCAGATGTTATACTGGGTATCTGTCTGTCCATCCATCCATCCATCCATCCATCCATCCATCTCCAATCTTCAGAGGTAAACAACCCTTCCTAGGTAAATCAAATCTGCATTCGTATGGAAACTCATTCATTCACAACAGCTGAACCTACTAAAAGCAAATTCTTGCCATAAAAGTCATTTGATGCTGTGGGTGAATTACCAGTCCTTGTAAACACCGTGCTTCTAGATGTAATTTATCCTCATTTAGCTCTTGTTATTGTCTTGTGTATTGTCTCTGAATAAGGCAATCTTGAAAATGCAGTCTCAGGTACAGTAATGCATACTTAATGCCTGCAGTAGAGTTACCCTGAGTGTTTGCAGCATCTCTTCTCTACCCGATGATGCTACTCAAGAAGGATTGTTTTGAGCTGGCATGTTCTTAGAAAATGAAGTTTTTTAGTGGCTTTTGTCCAAAAATTGTATTTTGGCAAGAAAAAGTTAACGGCGCTGCATAATTGTCTAGCATCAGACTGCTAGTATTTGGGTGGCAGTTTTTAGAAACAATGTTTAGGTTGTTCTGACACTGACTTTCCACATCACATCCACTCCTTGAATCTGTGCCAATCCTCCCTGTTCAGAGGCCTGGGACCCTGAGAAGCAGTGTTGGTCTCTGCCATGAAGTGTCTACCACAGCAGATGTCGTAATTCCACATATTAGCATCTTCCCACCCCTAGTAGATTAATTAACATGTGTTCTGCTTCTTTCTCCCAGAAAGTGACAAGCACATAAAATGCTTCATTAGCCATTGGTTATCCCTGCCATGTATCATAGAATCCCAGACTGGCTTGGGCTGGAAGGGACCGGGATCATCTGGTTCCAACCCCCTGCCATGGGCAGGGACACCTCCCACCGCACCAGGGTGCTCCAAGCCCCATCCAACCTGGCCTTCAACACTGCCAGGCAGGGGCAGCCACAGCTTCTCTGGGCACCCTGGGCCAGGCTCTCACCACCCTCACACCAAACAATTACTCCCTCCCATCCCACCTCCATCTCCCCTCTGGCACTTGGAACCCGTTCCCCCTCGTCCCATCACTCCCTGCCCTTGGCACCAGTCCCTCTCCAGCTTTCCTTGAGCCACTTCAGGCACTGGAAGGTGCTCCAAGGTCTCCCTGGAGCCTTCTCTTCTCCAGGCTGAACACCCCCAACTCTCTCAGCCTGTCCCCAGAGCAGAGCTGCTCCAGCCCTCGGAGCATCCTCCTTTTTATATCAGAGCTTCCCACTGCCTGGCTGTGCTTAACCAGAATGAGCTGATCATGCCCAGAGCTGATGCTGAAAAAAGGCAAGTTCTAAGATAGCCCCTTCCTTGGGTGAAAAACTACTCAGGGATGTCAGGCATCACATGAAGCAGTGAAGGAACTGCAGCTGAAAGCCAGCAGCTGGATGAGCCAGAATTCCAGCGACTCCCTGCTGCTAGACAGGAAAGAAAGAGGAGGCTGGAGCATCGCTGATCTGAAATGGTCACCTTTGTTCCTTGGGACACACCAGCTAGGTGGCAGAATCAGACTCCTCTGTCTGTCAGATGCCTTCTGTGGCTCAGCTGGAGCCTCTTGGGTATCCTGAGCAGTGCAAGGTGCAGCTCTCTGCGAGGTCATGGGGCTGACACCAAGTCCCTGTGTGTGACAGGTTGCATCAGCTGCACCAGTTGGGAAACAACCCTGGGCCCAGGGCACCCAGTGCTTCCTGTACCACCAGAGGTGGTCCCTGGGTGGGGTAACATCCTGCAGGGCACTCACCAGGCCATGGGAGAGCTCCCTCCTTGGCTTAAGACTCATCACTTGAGACCCAGCTTTTCTTCTTCCTGACCTGCCATAGGTCACAATGGTCCCAGAGGAGTGGAGGGATGGAGGGACAGGACTATGCTGAAGTTGGGGATGTCATGTGTGAGATTATCCCTGTTATTTCAGGTATTGTGACTCCACTGTGGCACCAAACGTTCGTGCACACATGGACACTGCTCTGCAGGTGTCCTGGACAGGGACAGGAGTTGGACTCCTTGGTTCTGGAGGGTCCCTTCCAACTTGACATGTTCTATGACTCTATGACTTTATGATTCTATGTGCAGATTGCCCTCAGTGACCAGCTGGGTGGGTGGTGCACCAGCTCCTGGGTGCATCTGCTCCAGCTTCACTCCTGCAGCAATTGCGAGGGAGGATCCTCAGCTTTGCCAGGGCACCTCTGAGTAGCTGTGAAGATGAAGATAGCCCTTCAGGGAGTTGTTGGCACACTGGGAGTGACTTTCACATGTACATAACCCCCAAAGACTCCTCTGTACCCACCACCTGCAGTGCATCACCAGACTGAACCTGCACATTCAGCTCTTTTGCAGGGGTCCTGCTGAGTGCTCCCACCCCAGAGCTCCCTGGGCTTTCCCTTTGCTTTGGCTCCCGTCTGGTAACCCGCAGGTTTTAACTCTGCTTTAATTGACCCTTCTTAAGTGCCACTTAACAACAAATTACAGCCCGCAGTTTGGAGCTTCTGTCGCTGGTTATTTACGTGTTTATTCCTGGGTATCACCCTGCTGCTCCAGCCTCAGAAGCTGTAAAAAGGCAGCAATTAGCAAAGAAAAAAAAGCGTGGATGGAATTTACTGCTGGTGTAGCAGCCCAGGGCAGCGGGGGCTGTGCCATGACCCCAGCTGGGAAGGGCTGAGCCCTCTCCTCCCTTTCCCAGCCTGGGCAGGGGGATGGTGCAGTGTCGGATGTGTTCGGCATCGCTGCCTCAGCTCATGGCTGTGGCTGCCCTGAAGGGATGCCAGTGAGTCCCTGCACTTTCCCACGGCTCCTGTTGCTAAGACAACTCCTCCTTTTGGCTGCCGGAGCTCTGATCCACAGCTTGTGGGGTGGTGGGGATAATGAGACAGCGAGCATTATCCTGGGAGCCGGCATATGGGCTGGAGAAAACTGAGCAGGACCCAGGCAGGGCTCAACATTTGTGTGGGCATCGTGCTGTGCCCGTGTGCCTGCTGTGTGACACTGGCCCAGGGTGCCCAGAGAGCTGGTGGATGCCCCTCCCTGGAAGTTTGAAGGCCAGGTTGTGTGGGGCTTGGAGCAACTTGCTCTAGTGGGAGGTGTCCCTGCTCATTGCAGGTGTTTGGAACTAGATGGTCTTTAAGGTCCCCTCCAACCGCAACCATTCTGTGACGAGCAACACCATGTTGGTTTGAAGAGGGGACAGTGAGCAGGGCTCGACCCTGCCCAGGGTGGTCCTATTTGCCTTGTCTGGTTATGGTGGAGGTGATTGCCTTGTGATATCCCCTTGTGGAAAGCTGTCCATGAATGGTGTCCCCCAGCCAGCATCTCATGGGAGATGTCTCTGTGCCAAAGATCACTCCCTTGGGTGCCCCTGGGCCGGCATGGCAGAGATATTGGCCAGTAAAAAGAATAGCTCAACTGTGCTGTGTGGTTTTAGTGGACTGCTCTGGTGGTCACAGAGCTGTGGGCCATGACTCCAAGAGCACAGGGGTGCAGGGTCTCCCTTGTGTTCACGGGTCAAGATATCTGCTGGCTGTATGGGCTATGTGGGAAGGGTCTTCTGCATTAGCCCCACTGGGGCTCTGCCACGATGACCCTGCCTGCTGTGACAGCATCTTGTCACCCCATCGCCACCCAAAGAATCACAGAATAATAGAACCATTGAGGTTGGAAGAGACCTTCAAGATCATCCAGTCCAACCCCTACCTGCATCACCACTCACCCACATCACCCAGCGCCACATCCAGGCACCTCTTGAACACCTCCAGGGAGGAGAGGTCTGCAGCTTCCTGCACTTTTGCAAACACGCAAAGCCTTCAGCACTTGCTTTGTGGAGAAACAGCTCATCTGTTAGGTGGGGAACAACCGCCTGTGCCTGTCGGGGTGGTGGGGATGCTCACACATCCTGCGCCTTCTCATAGGTGTGACAGTGCTGCAGCACTGGGATTAAATGAGCTGCCTTGATCTCCCAGCCATTGAAGGACACTGACCCTTCCCAAAGTTCAGCCCAGCTGTTTCAGCTAGACTGAAGAAGTTGTCACAAGAATAATCTGCAGCGTGTTGCTTGGCTATTTCCAGACTGTCACAGCAGAGATGGTTTGGTGTCAGGGTGCACCCAAAATGGTAACCCTGCACCAGCAAGGACATTCTCACCAGCAACAGCAGGTTTTGGGTAGGAGGAGGTCACAGCCCATCCTGGGCTGTCCTCTGTGTGTCCCCAGGAGCAGTTTGGCTGAGGGATCTTCTGGGTGGCACCTTCTAGGTCCTCCTGGCTGCCCTGTCTCACAGTCACTACGCAGACTTTGTGGGTAGAAGACTACTCAATGTCCTCTTCCTAGGAAAGACCACCTCTAAGCCTTGCCCCTCGCTCCCTGTCAGCAGGATTCCTTGTTGCTCTGGCTTTTGGCAGTTCCCCACAGAGCTTCTGCAGCAGCATTGCACCTGGGGAGATGTGTTGCTGTAACCCTGTCCTGGAGGGAGCTGTGGTTTTGCTTGGCTTTTCCCATCAGCTGCAGGTCTTGTGCCAGGAGCTCTGGACTTGTACTGGTTCAGATGGAGGAAACAAGATTCCTCCTCAGCTGTAGGAACCATCTCTAGGGAAGCTTTTAAACCTGCAGTAACTCTCTACACAAAATATGTTGCCACTTTCATCAGGCATTTTTCTGATCTGCTGCTAGCAAGGAATCCTACACACATCACTTCCTAGCTCTAGTTGCTCTAATATGCTCAAAAAAGAAAACAGAAGGCACTAAAGCAGTTCTGATACTTGACAAACCAGTCTAATTTTTTATTTACATGTGGCTGAAGTTTTTGGCTGACATTTTTTCACAATAAAATGCGATAGAAAATACTCATTGTGATCCATGTTCCATTTTTAAAAGGAGATTCTAAAGAAAGTACTAAATTTCAGCTTGGAAGTTTGCTGTAATTGCACACACTGACTTCAGAAATGGGAACAGAGACTCCAAAGGAGAACACAGCTGTTTTTATAACCTTTCTCATTCCTGCTAAGGCGGAAAACTTGTGACAACCTTGCTTAGACTCGTTTGCCCAACCCGGCTCGAGTGATGGTCCCCTCTGAGCATTGAGTTTGTGCATTTATGAAAACCGCTCACAATGATTAATTTTTGTTGTATTACTCAGTGCCTCTTGGTTGTGGTTTCATTCATGAGCTGATGCTCAGTCCTGCAAATGGAGTCATTATTCATAGGGATGCTGTACTCGCAGGTAAGTAATTTTCATTCTCCAGTGTTACTGAAGACTCTTTGTTGTAACAATTGACTGCTAATTGCTATTCGATGCATGCGCTGGGTCAGTTGGGACAATTTCTGACCCTTTATTGGGTTACTGAATCTTTTAACCAGGAGAGCAACAATTAAAGCTGAGTGAAAAACAGTCATGACTGCCTTTAGCATCCAAAAATAGTGACCCACACACTGGGAAAGCACTGGGAAAGCATTGACTAGCACAGCAAATCCAGCAGAATATAATTAACAGTTACCCATTGCGCGTGTGTTGACGTGCACTTGAGGGTTTACTCAGTATTTAATGATTTTTCAGCAAACGGGAAGGTTGGAAACTTACTTTTGGTATTCTGAGGATAGCTGCATGAATTCAGCAGCTCGGGCTTGAAGGAAAAACCATGAGGTGTCGTAAGACTTGCAAGGGGAGTTGTGAGAGTTACGACAGGCGCTCCCAAGCGAGCACGCGAACACGCCAGCTGTTAGCATTTATGGCACTTCCAGAGAGCAGCCTCCTCTCCACAGATACTGGGGATGGAGAACAAAGCCCCCTTGCCAAGCTGCACAGGCGCCGGGTGTACTTCACTGGTACTCCGTGGCTGCGCCAGAGATACTCCTGCCTGACAAAGTGAAGGCAGAGCTGGTCCCATGTTCCACACAAAGCCAGGTTCATTTGTGTAAAAATGAGCTGCCGTGCAAGAGATAATGGTTTATTATTGCACTTTGTGGATCTCCATTCATTCACAGCCCATGTGACTCCGGCTACAGCCAAGTCAGTTTGAATTAATTTTTCAAGTCTGGCTTCATGAGACAATGCATCAGATGTTTTAATAAAATTCAGACAGGCTCAGCTATCGCGGTCCTTTCATGCGCTAATTAGGGGTTTCTATGAAAAAAAAAAACCAACAACAAAAAGACCCACCAGCAAGAAATTTTTCCAGTAATGTCTTTTTGTGATTCTGATCCTCGCAGTTCCATCTTCCTGGATGTTTATAAATTCCTGCCGTTAATATTTAACGTGTAGTACATCGGTTTAGCAGGGCTTAGGCAGATCGTACAGCCAGCCCGCTGCCAAAAGCACTCTGTTTTCCTTTGTTCAAGATGGCTCTCACAGCTGCTTTGTTTCACTCACTCTTGCCTTTCCTTTGCTCTCTAACTAAACAAAGAAATATCATTATTTTTGTTCATTCCTTGAATAAACCCTTCTGCCTGCCTCTTAGCTAGATCCTATGGCTTGACAGTGCTCAGCTTTTGCCTTCCATGCATGGTCATTAATGTCCAAGCCTCAGTATCTCCCCAACGTGTGAGAAGGGTGCACCCATCAGCTGGGGACTTACTGGTCCATTTAAGTGAGGGTCAAAGCACCCCAGGCATTTCCAGCCACTTTATTCCCAGCTACAGTTTCATGAGCAACTTCACCTGGTCAAACAGCTCATGGACACAAGGCTCCCAGTGATCCGTGGCCATGGGCTGTCACTGGTTAATCAGGCTTGGGGAAATGGATGAGGCTTGGATTTTTCTCTGCCTGTAGGCAATTCACCATGATCCCAGCACTCCCAAGGCACTGCAGAGGAGCCAGAGGGGGATTTGGGCTCAGGGATAGGTTGGATATTAGGAACAATTTCCTCCCCAAAGGGCTGTCAGGGCCTGGCCCAGGCTGCCCAGGGCAGGGGTGGAGTCCCCATCCCTGGAGGGATCTCAAAGTCATGTAGATGTGGTGCTGAGGGCCATGGGTCAGTGGTGGCCTTGGCAGTGCTGGGTTAACGGTTGAACTCGTGATCTTAAAGGGCTTTTCCAGACAAAACAATTCTGTGATTCTATGATCTGGGGAAAATGTTTCAGTGAGGAGTGAAGATTCTGGGATGGAGAAGAGGACAAAGACAAAAATGGATGCTCCAGATCAGACTGGGTACCTTGTCTATACTGTGATGGGCTTAATCCCTGCCTGGCTCAGGACATGGACCTCACCTCTGAAAACAGCAGCAGTGCTGTGAGGGAGCCTCAACCTGAGATCCAGCACAGGCCAGGGTAGACAAGAGCCATGTGCAAGGTGACGTTTGTGATGTGTACTCACCCCTGGCCAGGCTGCTGGTCAGAAACGGCTGTGACAAAGAGAAACCTGAGCCCATGGGATTTCCCTGATGGACCAACTTGCTCCAGAGCTGTCGGGAACACCAGGCTGATTTGGGTCCATCCCACTTGCACCTGAGATGAGTCCAGCAGCTTTTCACCTACTTGTCCAAGGTCCTGGCACACTCACTGGGCTGCCGGCCAATTTCCTGCACATACTTCTTAAGAGCAAAAATCTCCCGGAAATTCTTGCCAGAGATGGCTGGGTCTGTTCCACAGCTTTGATAGGTATTCACCAGCCAATGTTTTACAGGGATGACAAGCAGGGATGGACAACACTCACCTGATCCCACCACCCCCAAAGATCACAGACACATCGGTCTCATTGCAGATCACACCACCTTACTGTGAGCAGTGCCTCATCCCAGATGGGTGTTACCTGCTGGGAGGTGGCACCACAGAAGCTGGTGCATGGCTGGTTTCAATGTTTTCAGAAGAGCATTTACAGCCCTTCATACACACAGCTCCCATCCCTGAGAGGGACAGCCCTTGGTCTGCAATGCCTTACCTGGCAGGTTCAGATCAAAGCAAATAATTCTGTATTCACAGATGGAGCAGATGTTTCTGTGCTGCTTGCATCTTTCAGTCTTTGAAAGATTCAACTAACAAGTCAAGACCATCCTTGGTACAGCTCCTGGCCTTCCAGATTGTGCCCATTGCCTTTGGAATGAAGTGTGTCAGCTTCCAGGTGTCTCGCTGGCTATGCAGACGGAGCCCGGGCACTCTGTACTGGTATTCCAACTCCCACCACCCAGTCTGGGGGCTGGGTTACAACAGACTCTTCACTCATTGCTGGAACAACACACTCGTTTTTTGTGTTTATCCAGGGAAGTGAGTGACTGTAAGATCTGCACAGCCCAGCTCTCGGACGTTTCCAGCATCCCCACGCTGCGTGATGGCCATGACAGTGTGGGCTGCTCACCTTTCCCAGCATGGTGCTGTCTCATACATCATTGCAGGTGATGCTCAAGAGATCTGATTTCTCCATGTCAGCAGCGTGGGTCCAAAGCAGGAGCTGCAGCTTCATGCAAGGCAGATCCGTGGGCTCCTCGCAGTCCCACTGGTCCCTGCCTGTAGAGATGAGCAGAACCAGGACTCTGCTGACACAGTGGCAGCCAGGGACACCTGGGCAGCTGAGAGACCTCCTGTGGCAGATGCTGTGAGTGCAGACACACAGCTGCTCCCACCACATGTAGCTCAGCTGATGATTTGGGGAAGTTAAAGCCTAAGGAAATTAATTACTCAGCATTATTTTCAGTTAACAACTTAATAGCTCTAATAGAAACAACTCAATAAATCAATTAACAAACTCAGCCCTGAGTAGCTCACTCGCAGGTATTTGATATGAATTACTCAATGGAACTGCTAACTCTTTAGAGAAGAAGCAATTATCTTTACTGCACCTCGGTAATTACTAACTGTAGTATACACCACATTTCAGGGTGCGTTAGAGGACAGTACTGCTAACACAACCAACAATAAACACGGGCAGCAGAACCTGTAAAAGCAGATCAGCACTCAGGGCAAAAGCACCAAAGCATTGCAGTGTCCATGTGCCTGGGATTTACAATCTCTCCTTGGATATATGTTGACCTGCAGAGTCAGGAGTACATTCCCTAACACAGTACCTTGCCAAAAATTCATATTTCCCGTAGTAGATTTCTCTATTCACTTCCCCCCCCCCCGGTATCTACCAGAGCTTTCCACTGGGTTCCTGTGGGGACGCCTCTTTCCGGGCAGCTTGCTGACCAGCACTTGTATCTGAGCAGAGGTGCAAGCGTGGAGCTTTGCCTGAGAGCAGAGGAGGTGCTTGCTGCTCAGCCCATCAGTCGTGGAGGACACTGCCTGGCTGGGCAGGTGGTGTGGGCTGGACAGCTGCTCTATCACCCAACCCCACATGGGAGGGGGAATTGGGAAAGGAAAGGGGCTGCATGGGTTGGAATGAAAACAGATTTAATGGAATAATAATGACTTAATATTCCACCAACACAAGAAACAAAGTTACCCTCAGCTCCAGAGAGCAGTGGTGAGCTGAGCGCTTCCAGCAGTGAGGGCTCAGTGCCCACGCTGAGCACACAGCTCCAGGGCCACCTCAGCAAGTGGAGAAGCAGCCCCAGGCGTGGGATGATCGAGGAGATGGATGGGACCCTCTAGGGAGGGCAGCCATGGCAGGAGCCTCCCCAGAACCTCCCAACTCCTCAGTTCCCAGTGAGGGTGATGTTTATGGTATGGAATAATGCTTGTGTTGGGCAGCTTGGGTCACTGCCCTGGGCTTTGCCCCTCCTGGCCCACTGCACCTGCATGGGCCAAAACTGCCCTCAGCCTTGGTCACTGTGTCACTGTGGCAACCTGCACACCAGAGCATCTCAGCTTTTCTGTTCTCACGGAGCTGGGCTCTGCAGTCTCTCAAAACTACAGTTCCTCTGAACAGCAAAATGATTTTAGAATTCTGTCCCAGCAAAAGCAGGACAGCAGGGGAGCAGCCTGGTGCTCAGAGTAAATGCTGGAGAGATTTCAGTCCTAAAAAAACACCCAGGATTTCACCTTTTCACCCCTATCTGGAATGGAGAGTCAAGAGCTGTGCTTGCTGTAGGCAGGAGATGTTGCAGCCACATGCAGTCTGAGGAGGCCACCCTCCCGCCCGTGTGTGACCCCAGCACCACCTTAACCCTCCTACGTGGACAGTTTGTCCAGGACACTCATGCTTCCCTTGTGATCCCCACGTTGTGGTGATGGATATGGATACTACAACAAACACACGCTATTTGCAGAAAGCTTTCAACTACTTTCCTTGGAAGTATTCTTTATTCTCAGGCAGCTGTTGTGCTCCTAGCCCTGCTCTGGAGGTCACAGCTTGGCCATAGATCATGTTTTGTGGTTCTCTCTGAAAGAGTTATCCAGCCCTTATTCCCACAAATGGGAAATAGCCCCGTTGAGGCACAGCTTGTGTCCCAGATGTTTTGGGGCAGTCCGTCTTCTGAAGGGTCTCTTTGAAGTTGACCTATCAGTTTCTGCTGGCTTCTGTATCTTCATGAGCATGCTGAGAAGTGGGGCTGCCTTCTTCCAACATCAGGCCAGTGAAACCCAGCTCTGCATTTGCAGGGGAGCTATGACACTACATGAGAACAAGTTCTGGAGGAAGCAGCTTGACTCAGCCTGGACTGCTGCAAAGAGCATCTAGGATGATCCCTGAGATACTTTTCCCTGGAGTCAGCGTCACCTGAAGGACTTGGGTCTGAGACCAATGTCTATAGCAGATCTGTGATCCAGCCTAAAGCTGAGCAGGCTGCCAGAAGATGCTCGGGAAGGCTTTCCTGAGGGCATACAGGTCCTGATGTTGCTGCAAACACCCCGGGGAGGAGATACACCCCATGCCAGGGGCCCGGTGTCTGTGGCAGCTTGGTCCTGTCTCCATCCAGCCTCCTCAGACAGTACTGTCTGGAGAATGGGTATGGCCACAGGGCAGGTAGAACAGCAGGAGACCCTGTTTGCACCATATCCTGTGTCTGCCAGAATCCTTCTCAGGGCTAAGGAGAGCTCTGCTCAGCCTTGACCTTGCTGTTCTAGCCCTGGGCTGATTGGTATGCTGCAAGCTGAGCAGATAAATGAGCAGCTTAAATGCAGCACCACGCGAGGAATATATTAGCGAGAGTCACCATGGAACAATCTCCCCATAACTGGGCATGACAGAGTGCACAGACCTCACTCCTGCCTGCTGCACAGAGGCTCCTGAAAACCTTCCTGAATTTGGGGACCGTTTGCTCAACAGAGCCCCTGTATTGCAAAGAGCGAGCCTGTGGGAGCTCTCTGCCAGACCCAGGTCCCTTTCACACCACACCTGGGGCACCAGGATCATGTCAGATGTTGGCACCAGCACCCTGGAGAGCCATGACCTGCCGTGTGCGTGCTCTCCACAAACCACACACCAAGAACAGTCTCTCTGGGTGGGTGTTGTGGTGCAAAAAGGTGGGCAATTCTTCATACATCACTCGGGCCAAGGCTGTCAGAGCTGGCCATGCTTGTCCTTTGTGCTTGCAGTCAGTGCAATGCCCAGCCCTGGGAGTCATCCTCTTCCTTTATGCATCCCCCATTTGCAGTCTAAGTAGGCTTCACCCAGCTCAGCCACTGGTGACATCCCACAGACCAAAAGTGTCCCTCAGAGGAACTGGGAAGCACTGCTGGGATCTTGAGCCACAGGTCCTGTGGGTCCCAGGAGCACAAGTCCCAGCTGGGTGGTGCTCCCCACAGGGAAGTGGGCTGTGGAGCTGTGGTCCAGGGGATGACTCCTGCAGTGCAGAGGAGCAGGGCTGGGTTGGCTGGTCAGTGCTTTCCTGGAGATGTCCTTGGAGGAAGATGCAAAGTAGAGTTGACTGAGGCCCTGCAGAAGAAATGTGTCAGTTTTCCCACTCACAGCAGCTGCCCCAGTCCAGGTCTGCTTCACTTGTCCCAGGTTCTGCTCATGAAGCTGAGGAAGGTCCTCACAGGGGCCATTGCCTCTGGTGCACACAGCCGACAGCCAACAGAGGTGTTGTGGGCCCTTGCCCTCTCATTAACCTCCTCTTACTCCTGTTTCTTATCAGCTGCTCCATCCTCTCACCCAGCCATGATGCTGAGTGGGTTTGTGTTGCCTTTCGCTGGGGAGAGGATTTGCGTAATGGATTGGTGTGACCAACCCACAGCCCAGGTTCCCCTGCTGCCGTGCAAGTGCTGTAATGAGACAAAATAATGAGCTCTTGCAAGGCCACCCCAGCCTCAACTGCACCACGGTGACCGACCACCGCTCAGCTCTGCAGCCCATCCCATGGGACACCAAGAGTTGGTGAGGAGCGAACCGACTCCCCCAACCACAGCACATGGGGGGCTGTGCTTGGAAGCTGTGACCCCCCCACCTCACCTCCTCCCCTCCTCGGGGACCATCTGCCTCTACCTGCCCCTCGCAGAGATGCTGCTCCGGGTGCTGTCACTCCAGTCCCTGCTAGAGTAGGGGAGCAATTAAAATAGAAACACACTGCTTTGTGCAGAGAGGGAGTGGAAGGAAGGCACGGCTGATGCCAGCAGCACGGGTAGCTTCTAATTAGCAAGGTGCTGGCTCCAGCTTCTGATTTGGTCTGGGGAAAATGAACACTCCTGCTGCAGCTCTGCTCAGTTGCTGGAACAGACCAGAAGATGTAGCTCTCTGGCACCTTTTCCTGCTCCCAGTGTCTCTGAAGCTCACCCTCCCGTCGCTGCAGTGCTCCATGATCAGAGCGAAGGCATCGCGGGCTAAAGAGACAAAAATAGTCCGGGATCGTGAACCTGGCAAAAGTTTCCAGGCGAGTTTTACTCCGCTTTGAGAGATCTGGGGCTGAGCAGTAAGCGGCTTCTCTCCCTATCAGAGGGGATTTAAAGTGATTGCATCAAGTTCTCCCATTAGCCACCGATGTGATTAATGTCTCCTGTATTGTTATAAAGTGATTCTATGTTGTAGATCTTTCCGAATGCCTCCTGAATTTATTATTTCCTTGTCCCAGTTGCTATTGGTGACGGCCTTGGTAAAATCCCTAGCAACATATAGAATGCAACATACATGGAAATTAGTTGAATACTTATCAGTATTATAGTCATAAAAGGACCTATTTATTAAATATATGGCTAAAGTGACACCTTAACAGCCAGGGGTACTAAATGACATGGGTAACATTCATTTGTATGTTGGTACATTGGTATGAGAGCGCTCCTGCTACAGTGAACTTTATTACCAACATCAAATTAAGATATATTGTGGGTAACATCATTAGGGTTGGTTGGACTGAACTGAATTTAAATAATGTCTTTAAGATGCAGATTTTTCCACGGCTTCAAAACGCTCCCTCGCTAATCTCCCGTGGCCCCAAAGTGCTAGCCAGTGAGCACAAGTCTTCACTCAGAGAAGTGCCCTGATTTAATGATGTCCTTCTGCTGAGATGAGCTACAGCTCCTGAGCAAGACCTGGAAGACGCTGCTGCACTGAACAAGGATTCCTGGGGTGCAAGATCAGTGTCTTTGCTGAGATGAATGGAGATCTCACTCTATAACTCATCACAGGGAAGGTGACAAGATCATGGGAAGAACATTTATGATTTGAGGAGCTCTTGAACGTGACAGTCAGGGAGAAAACATTGAACTGGAAGCAGGGAAGACACTTCTAGCAGGCAGAGGAGAGAACTGCTGGAAACCATAGAAGGTTTTTCACCACTTTGGGACTCAAGAAACAGTCAGATGGCTTTTTCTACAAGCACCAATGTAACTCAGTCATGACTTATGGAGTTTGAGGCAGAAGTCAGAAGGTGAGATTCTCCAGCTGACCGTATGGGCGGGCAGACAAAATCCTCTTCAGTTTAAACTTCTAGATAGCTCATAGCAGAGGTGGTCACTAGCTCATGACAGATGCTGCTGCCTGGACCATGATCTATTCTGCCACGGTGGAGGAAGAAATCAGAATCTTCTTACAGGGTCTTGTAGGTGAAAGAACAGGAATGTCTTCAGGTAAACGTGGCATCCAGGCTTCCTTGGAGCTGCTCCAGAAAAGTCTTGATCCACGCACTGTCTAGCATACTAGAAGGGGCCTGTCTGGGTGCCACCACATGGAAAACAGGTCTGAGGGTGATCATGCAGGCATTTCTGCCCACATAATGTACACAAAAGAATGACTGGAGGCTCAAGGAAGTCTGTCAAGTCTCATGGCTGCTATAGTTGATGAAAAGCAGTGTAATCAATCATACGCTTTGCAGGCAATGGTTTAGAAATGTGGTGCTTCAGAACAAATGGGACACATCATCTCCCAGTGAATACACCGCACAGTGGAACACGGCACCATGGGAAGGCAGCCAAGGAGTTGGCAAGAGTCAGAGTGTGGCCTTTTCTGTAGGACTCAGGGCCCATCAGGAAGCCTGGCAGGAAGGATGTGAGGAGAGGACTGAGGACTGATGAACACTCCTGCTCCAGAGCTTGTGCTGGTCTCTGGCCATTAGACACTAAGAGAAGATGCAGGCTGGGAGGCAGAGTGCTCTCACTTCTTTCTGCAGATCTGGCCTCCGATGCTGTCACAGCCATTGCTGGATGGATCCAGCTTCACCATGTGGTCCCCTGCCCAGGCATGGACCAAATCTCCAAGTGCTGAGAACCTGACAAAAAACTCATTCTTTCAACACAGAAATGGGGCAATACAATGGATGCTGGTCTTTCCCTGCATGGGCCTCTGAAGTCCCACTGCTATAATTTAAATAAATAAATAAATAAAATTTAAAAATATTTAAAATAAATTAAAACTGATGTGTGGGGGAAAAATCGTGACTGTTTTCAAATGCTTCCCTAAATCAGGGCCATGAGGAGACGCTGTGACCCCTGCACCCACACGAGAGCAGAGCCCAGTTTCCCAGGCAGAAGGCACTGGTGCTGTGTTGGCACTGCTCTTCCATGTGAAAGCCAGACCAAGATTAGAGTTTGTGTTTCCACAGACGTGTGCTTCCCTGTGTGAGCCACCCACCCGTGACCAGGCTCTGCGGCCTCATTGCTTAAGATTGACAGTGTAAAAGACAAAGGGACAGAGAAATTAACTCAGTTGGGGTCTTACTCAGCTCAGACACCACAGCATCCAAGTGGGGGCCACAGGTAGATGTGGAATTACAGCTGCCCCACATGGGTGGTTTCTGCTGGCGCCATGCAATGGCACAGGAGCAGGTGAAGTCCAACACCCACACTGTCTCTGCATGCTGGGATAGGTCTTCAGTCTAAAACTGACTTGTCCTTCCCTTAGCATTCACTTTTTCTTCCAATTGCTTTTCATCGCTGGTCTTGGCCAAGCCTCCTGAAACCTTGCAGAAATACCTCGGAGATCTGTAGGCTGAGGATGGGCCCAAGCCCAGACTATTCTGCAACATTACACTGAGCTCAGAGACCCAGAGAGCAACAAATTAAAACAGAGACCAGACACTGAAGAAATTTATTTTCTCTTCTGGAAAAGCTGCCTCTGACCTGGGTTTGTACATAACCCTTCTCCATCCAGAGCTTGGGCTGTGGCTTGGCACTTGTTGGGTGTTTACATGGGTTCAAGTCAATGCTTTTAGATCACCAAAATGGCACTGTTCACCTTAACCCTCTCTGGAAGAAAGGAACAGGATTAGAGCTTTCCTCTCGTTGACAGTTCGTGAAGCATTAAGGTCAGTTTGAAGCTACACACATTATAGATGGGTAATAATATTAGTTGGTATTTTTTGCAGGCAGAATCTGGATTGTCAACTCACACAGCCTTATGACGGATCGCCTGCACTTGCCTTCAGCTGCAGCAGGAGCTGTGACACCTCCCAGCTTCCAGATGTGCTTGAAGCCAGGTCAGATGTGCTTGGCAGAGACTCTTTAGCTTTGGGAAAGGACTTACAGCCAATGCACACATCCCAGCTCTTCCTTCGGCTTCTGGCAAGTACCTGCAATGAATGGGAAGGGGCTGCGGGTGGGTGGTGACAGTTGAGCCTCACCTGTTTCATAGCTACAATGCCAGACACTGCTGAGACAAGTGCTGTGGATCCTACCACCTGCTTCTGTGGCACAGCCTTTTCCAATGCTTTGCCCAAGACTGTGAATTCCTTGGAGTAGAGATGTTATATGTCTGGGCATTGATGTGCTGAGAGGCTTTTCAGTGAGAACAAGCTCACCTTGGTGCCCTCTGATGTGGGAGAGTTAGCAGTGAGATTGTGTCACCCACGGGAGCAGAGAATTCAAAAAGAGAGAAAGCCAAATATTTTGAATCCTTTGAAAAACAAACCTTGCCCTCTGGGGAGGGTTTCAGGATTTCTGAAGGTCCCGTGTCTCTTTTGAGGTTTGTGTTTCTGCATTCTGCACGTTGGGTGTCTGTCACATGTCTCAAGCTCTCTGTTGAACCCCTGCTCCAAGTCATTTTCTGTAGCCACACGGGCACCGACCTCGCCAGCTCTGCACCTCGCTGCTAGAGGGAGCTCTGTGAACCGAGGGCAGGATTTAACAACTACCTAAAGGGAGGTTGTAGTGAGGCTGGTGGTGGGCTCTTCTCCCGAATTGCTGATGACAGGACGAGAGGAAATGGCCTCAAGTTCCATCAGGGGAAGTTTAGGTTGGAGATTAGGAAGAAGTTCTTTCCTGAGAGGGTGGTTGGGCACTGGAATGGGCTGCCCAGGGAGGTGGTGGAGTCACCGTCCCTGGGAGTGTTCAAAGAACGGGTTGATGAGGCACTTGAGGCCATGGTCTGATGGTCTAATGGTCAGGAATATGATGGGATAAAGGGTGGACTTGATGACCCTGGAGGTCCCTTCCAACCAGAATGATTCTATGATTCTATGATTGCTAACAGGACCCCTGAGGGCTCTGCACAGCAACACATGGGCCTGTTGAATCAGAGGTTTACCAGGGAATCACTTTGAACAGCCCTGCCCCTTTTATCTGTGCCTGACCATAAACAGCAGGGCCTGGGCAGGGTCCCTGGCCGGTCCCACTCGCAGCCATGGTGCCTGGTTAGCGATGGCTCATTCTGCTCCAGGGTGATTATTTGTGTTCCTTATGCCATACCTCATTGCATCTGGGAGCTGATCTCCTTCTATTTATTAGATGGCTGTTTGTGCTGCCCGTTAATGTGCATTTATGATGCAAAAAGCATCCCTGCCCAAATTGGAGGCTTCCACTGCTGCATTCATCAGCCAGAAAAGGTACCTGCAGCTACGTGCATTGCCTGGCTTGCCTATCAATTTGCACAAATTGACCAGCCCTGAAGCACACCCAGCAGCACTGGGTGCAACCCTGGCAACTCTTGTCCACGAGGAGCAGGAGGGTAAAAAGAAGCAAACATCTGGTGTGGATCCACATGGAGCAAACCAGAAAGCCTGTTGGGTCTTGCATGATGCAGGTGATGGAGAACCAGATTGCTGTGATACAGGAATGATGAGTGAGGGTTGTTTTAGAAGAGTTAACAGCTTGCAACCCCATTCTAAGGTGCTGCTTTTTCTTCCTCACTCTTCCAAAATAGGCATCTCCCAATCCAAGCCTACGCATTGCCAGCTTCCCCTCAGTTTTTCCCATATCCATGTTTCAGTTCTCAGGACTCCTGCATGAATTAAACAAGCTTGATTATCTCCTGTGATTATCTCACATTGCTGACTTGCACTGGTTTTATCCTTGTGGAGCTGGTGAGGCCGTTGTTCAACAATACATGGGCAGAGTGCTACAGCCAACTTGTCCATGACAAACCTCCACAACAGCAACACCTCCAGTGATGGAGTTTGGGTAATGTGATACATGGCTGTGGGAAGAGTAAGTGCTGGGGTATTCACCTGTAGACACAACTGAGGTCATCCTACTCCATGCATGATGACGGGCCATGAGAACAGGAGCTACCTAAGGCCACAGGCAGCAATAATGGGCTGCACTGGGCATAGGGTAGCCTGGAATCAGGCTCTTGTTGTTCTAGAGCCTTGTAATCAGCCACAAATCCCCTGATGGCTTTCCAATTATACAAATATAAACAATATCCACAAACTCACACTCATTAATGAACAAGATCTTAGAGAGGGGGCATTCAATGCACAGAGCAATTAAGACAGCAGTTGATTAAGGCAGTCTGAGGATGAGTTCTATGAAGAATTCAAT
The DNA here is from genome assembly GCA_013398125.1 of Aegotheles bennettii. Classification (NCBI taxonomy): domain Eukaryota; kingdom Metazoa; phylum Chordata; class Aves; order Caprimulgiformes; family Aegothelidae; genus Aegotheles; species Aegotheles bennettii. The sequence goes on along the minus strand of VZRW01001269.1, from coordinate 182,281 downwards.
ATTGCTGTGTTGCTTCCTATAGGTGTTTGGCAGAAGCATGAAATCCTGACAAGTGTGGGAGTGCTGTGAGTCCCCAGCCCCCTCTGGCACTCAGCCTTTGCTGTGCAGAAGGGCCCAATGTTGGGGTGACCCCACACATGCAGTGGGTGCCTGCAGATTCACAGCACCTTATAACTTGTCCCCCTGAGCCACGTGTGCCAGGTACTCCTGTGTGAGGAGACAACTTTGGCTGGGCATGGAGTGGCTCATGGAGATAACAGAGATGTCTCGTGCTTCCAGCCACTGTAAAAATCTCTCACAGGACAAGCCATGGTATGTTACTGCTCATCTGCAAACCAGAGGGAAGCCTCTGCACACACCCCATGTGCTGAGGGAGGAGGAAGGGATTCAGCCCAAGCCAAGAAAGAGATCATAGAATCATAGAATCATAGAATCGTTATGGTTGGAAGGGACATCCAGGGTCATCAAGTCCAACCTTTATCCCATCATACTCCTAACCATCAGACCATCAGACCATGGCCTCAAGTGCCTCATCAACCTGTTTTTTGAACACCCCCAGGCACGGTGACTCCACCACCTCCCTGGGCAGCCCATTCCAGTGCCCAACCACCCTCTCAGGAAAGATCTTCTTCCCAATATCCAACCTAAACTTCCCCTGACAGAACTTGAGGCCATTTCCTCTCATCCTGTCATCAGCAATTGGGGAGAAGAGACCAACCCCAGCCTCACTACAACCTCCCTTTATGTAGCTGTAGAGGGCAATAAGGTTTCCCATATGTTTCCCATATGTTAAATATTTAATATATGATGAAATTACTGATCTCCATGAGGCTGGAGACAGAGGGGTGTACTCTGCAGGACCTCACCACTCACACTCCATCTGGTTTCACTCTGTATTAAGGCTGCCCAGCATGGGGGCAGCTGCTAGGAAAGGGAGGACATTGTCACTGCCTGGGGGTCAGGGCAGTAGAAGAGGTGTGGAGGCTGTGACCAGGAAGATCCTTGATGCAAACTGCCCCAGACCTGCAGGGAACCTGAATCTGAGGGGCCTTTGGGGCCCTGGAAATTCCTCCTGACCCCATCTGCTACAGCCAGGCTGCTCTGGTCCTGTATCCCCAGCCCAGCCAGCAGCAGGGCTGAGCAGGTACCTCACACTCCCTGGACACAGCCAGACAACTGGTCCCTTAGACCTGCAGCCTCTCTCGCCAGTTGCTCACACTCAGATCTCTCATCCTACTCACCAGATACTCTGGCCTGAAGTTTTGCATCTGACACACATGAAATAGAGATCCCACTCACACAGGTGAGGGCTTGGCCAGGAAAGCATACTGATCAGCAGCTTGTTTGCAAGCAACCATCCCCTTTTGTCCCCCTCCACTCTATTGTTCCACACTTGTTCCTGCCAGACCCACTTTGTTCCCTCTCTTCCCCCTAAACATCCCACAAGTTCTGCACATCCTTGCGAGTGCTTTCAACTATTTGATACTGATATTCTCTTTCCATTGAGATCCATGGCAACCCTGTTTCCCCTTTCTTATCAGCTATGAAGTTCTGGTTGACCATGAGTAAGGTGAAGTTTGAGTGGTTCCCTCAAAGGTCCATCAGCACATGACTCCAGCTTTCTGATCTTTGATGTTGCAGTTATCTACCAAGCATCAAGGCTTGCGTCTGCTTCATTTATCTCCCTTCCCACCTCCCATCTTTGCCATTTGTGCTGGTTTGGATCTTGCAGCAGAGCCTAGCTGCATCTCCATGAGTGCTGCAGGGTGCAATCTTCTGCCTCACACACCACCTCATCAGCACTGTCACATCTTCAGCAATGTGGCAAGGACAAGGATGCCCTGATCAGCATCTGTGGCACGAGCCCTCTACAGCCACAGTACAGTGCTGGTCCTTGATGGACAAGACAGACACTGCAGGTCCATGTGCCTCAGTTTCTCCTTCCACAGGATGAAGGCGTCATTCAGTCCCTGCCCCTCGTTGAGTGCTGTGGGTCCTGCAGGAGCAACGTATTCTCACAAGCCCTAAGCTTTAATGTTACTATGATTGTTAGGAAGTAGGAGAGGTGACTCATTCTCCTGGGAAAACACTGCTTTAATTCAGAGCCTGGAGCACTTCCCAAAAGTAATTAACTAGGAGAAAGTGCTAATTAAAAGACCTGGTGCCTACAGAAGTGTCTGGCAGAATGGGTGTCACCTCGCCAATTTGGAGACACTAAGATGTAGTACTGGAGCTCTCTGCTGCCACCAGAGCCCGGCCAGTGCTGCAGTGGGGCTGCCCCAGAAGGTCTCAGCTGCACAGCAGCAGTGCAGGCAGTGAGCAATGAGGAGAGCAGATCACAGAATCACAGAATGCAGGATTTTGGTCTCTCCCTGCACTGTGAAGAGGTTGATGTCTGGCTGTGGAGTCCAGCACACCCATGCTCGCTGCAAGGTTTGTCTCGGTGCAGATTTGCCCCCGACTGGAGCTCTTGTTCCTGGTGGGCTGATCAGCCACCCCTGTCCCCAGCCTGCAACTGGGGTTTTGTTTCCAAACTTCTCAACAGAACCAGGAAGAATGTAGTCAAGAAAATTCCTCCTTAAAATAGACATGGTCTTCCTGAACAGCAGCTGCAATCAACTCAGGAAGGCAGGAAAGGTGAAGCCCAGCTGGTGCCCTGGCCAAGAGGTGTGTGTCAGCGATCATGTCTGCTATGGTCCTTCTAAACCAAGCTGTTTGCAGGACGTGGCAGGACAGCTGGGCCTGGATCAGCTGTGAAACTCCTCCATTGACTAGAGAAAGCTCCTCCACACAGGGTGGTTGCCTGCTACTCCCTGGGCTGTTGGACTCAATTCTAATTTTACAGCAATATTTTTCAAAAGGGCTTTAGTATCTTCCATCTCCCTGGATGGGAGACCCATACATCATTTCTGCAGTATGAAGAGAATATATTTATCATATTTATGGTTGTAGCAAGCCCTGTCTTCTGCCCTGGGTGGGTTAGGCACTGGTGGACTTAGCAGCCTACCTGTAACTTCAAGCACAGCTTGTCCTTACAACACTGTGGTTTCCCTAAGAGCAAGTTGGGTGCCTCTGTCCCAACAAACCTGAAGGAACCACTGTTTTCTCTCTGAAACAGCATTGCAACCTCAGGGACCCTCCAGGAAAGCAGAGCTGATGTGTGGCAAAGGCCCTGTGGTCACGGGAGAGATTTTACAAGAATCTCATCTGTGCAGTTCCTGTTCTGCAGGAAGGTCCCATCTGTGCCTGGCTGAGCTCAGCTGGTCAGTGATGGTACAGCCAGGGAAGAGCAAGGGAGGGCCCAAACCAAGGCACGGGAATCTTTGGGATCACACAGCATTGCATTATGTTGTTCTGTGGTGAGCAGTAGGAATTGCTTTTAGAAACTGATGAAGTGTTACTTTGCATTGCCTCTAGTGTGACTACAGGTGGGTTGATTTCCACCAATGCTCACCATCAAGGACTAAAGCTCTGGAATAACTGGGACAAGGAGTTGGTTTTCTTTTGGTTGGTTGTGGGTTTGTTTGTTTGTTTGTTTTTTCCTTGTTTGTTTGTTTGTTTGTTTTTTAATACCAAGTAATGTCACATCTTGTGAAGTGAGAATGCGGTGAGGTGGAGAAATGCTGGTGCTGGGAGGGTGGCCATGGGTGGCAGTGACAGAAGCTGCAAACATCCCAAAGCAGCTGGTAATGACCGTAAGCACAGAGGTACCTGGAATATATTTTTGTTACCCTCACACAGTGACCTGATTGCAGTCTGTGGCTTCCTCCCGAGGGGAAGAAAAGGGGCAGGGACCGATCTCTTCACTCCTGTGACCAATGATAGGACACAGGGTGACAGCAGGGGCTGAATCAGGGGAGGTTTAGGTTGGGTGTCAGGAGAACGTTTGTCACCCAGAGGGTGATTGAGGACTGGCACAGCTCCCCAGGGCAGTGGTCACAGCACCAACCCTGCCTGAGCTCAAGCAGTGTGTGGGTGATGCTCTCAGGCACATGATGTGACTTGGGGTGTCCTACACAGGGACAGGAGTTGGACTCGATGATCCTGGAGGGGCCCTTCCAACTCAACATGTTCTATGGTTCTATAATTCTATGATTAGACACACTGGGAAAAGAAAACAGTGTGGCTACTGCCAGGGAGAGGAGCAAACAGGAGCACAAGAGCTGGCTGCTCTGGCAGGCACCAGCCTGATTGTCTTCTCTGTGGACAAGAAAAGTGTTAGCAGGGAAGCCTTTTTTCTGGGACACGGCAGTGTACTATTTTGAGTAGCATCTTCACGGATCCTGATTCCCTAAAATAGTCCAGAAATATAATCCAGATAGTTTGAATTGGACCTTCATATCTAGACTATCTGAGCTGGGGCTTTGATGCTGGCATAGCTAATGGCACCGCTCCACATCAGCTATGTGCACAGACATCTCTCCTGTTCCTTATCTCTGCCCTGTCCTCCTCCCCTGTCTCACACACCTTCTGAAGCTCTGCCCAGTTCTTAGGCAGATCACCTGGATCCCTGGATCTAGCCTGAGCTTCGTACTTCATGGTTAGAGGGGATCAGTTCACTACCCCTATAAGATAGAATCATAGAATCATAGAATCATTCTGGTTGGAAGGGACCTCCAGGGTCATCAAGTCCAACCTTTATCCCATCATATTCCTGACCATTAGACCATCAGACCATGGCCTCAAGTGCCTCATCAACCCGTTTTTTGAACACCCCCAGGGACGGTGGCTCCACCACCTCCCTGGGCAGCCCATTCCAGTGCCCAACCACCCCCTCAGGAAAGAACTTCTTCCTAATGTCCAACCTAAACTTCCCCGGATGGAACTTGAGGCCATTTCCTCTCATCCTGTCTTCAGCAATTCAGGAGAAGAGACCAACAATTCAGGAGAAGAGACCAAAGATACTGCAGTGAATTTTTGTCTCCAGGAGAAGGAATCAGACTCATCCCCATCACTTGGTTCCTTCTTTCCTTAAAGAGCTCTTAAAGGAGGGGGTGGTATGATGGCTCCTCATCTGGAGAAGGAGCAGGACTGCTTTGTGTCTGGCCTGCTGCCAGAGGGACCATGTGGGACCACGTGGTGAGGGATAGGACCTTCCTCAGAGACAAGAGAGAGGTTGTCCTCTCCAGGGCACCTCCCTGCTCCAGCAGTGCAGGGCTGTGCTCCAGACACACTGGCACCAAGAAATAGGAATTAGTTACTTCTTATGTGCTGTTACCTGTGCTCAGCATTAATGACTTGCAAATGTGCTCAGGTCATTAAGGTAATAACTCTTGTCACTGTGGAAGCCAAAGTGTGGCAATGACAGAGCAGCTTTTTAGGACTCAGCAGCCTCTGTAGCAGCACTCTGCCAGTTGCTTCATAGGACCACACAATCATAGAATCGTTTAGGTTAGAAAAGACCTTAAAGATCGAGACCTTAACTCTACTAACCTAGATCTACCAAGCCCGCTGCTAACCCATGGCCCTCAGCACCACATCTACACGGCTTTGAGATCCCTCAAGGGATGGGGACCCCACCACTGCCCTGGGCAGCCTGGGCCGGGCCCTGACAGCCCTTTGGAGCAGGAATTGTTCATCAGATCCAACCTAAACCTCCCCTGGGCACCTTGAGGCCATTCTCTCTTGTCCTATCACTTGTTCCCTGGGAGCAGAGACAAACCCTCCCTGGCTCCAATGTCCTCTCAGGGAGTTGCAGAGAGCAGAAGGTCTCCCCTCAGCCTCCTTCTCTCCAGGCTGAACACCCCCAGCTCCCTCAGCTGCTCCCCATCAGCCCTGTGCTCCAGTCCCTGCCCCAGCTCTGTTCCCTTCTCTGGAGACCTCCAGCCCCTCAATGTCCTTCTTGGCATGAGGAGCCCAGAGCTGACCCCAGGATTCGAGGTGCAGCCTCACCAGTGCCCAGCACAGGGTGACGATCCCTGCCCTGGCCCTTCTGGCCACACCATGGCTGATACCAGCCAGGGTGCTGTTGGCCTTCTTGGCTACCTAACTATCTTACACTGATTACGACTTAGAGCCTGGGTAGCTTTAGGCAGAGCCCAGGCACTTGCAGTCTGTTCCTCCAGGCTGTACTGTGTCTGTGGCCATGGACAATAGCACCAGCTGTGCAGTGCAAGCCTTCCCTTCCTCCCTGCAAAAACCTGGAAGAGGGAGAAAGCAGTGACAGCAGGTGAGAAGGAAGAGGACAGTGTGGCTGGAGGATGCTGAAGAGCTGTGTTGTGCTGGAAGCTGTCCATGGCTTCTGTTAGGTGGGTTGGTCGTCTGCAGGCAAAGCCAGATGCTGTTAAAGCCAAATGAAAGCCCCTTCCCCAGCTGCAGGAGTGCCATCCATGTCCTGGTGATGTGGGTACCCACCTCAGCACTGCCCAGGTCAGCCTGCTTTTAGCCTGGACAACCTGAGATGCAGCAGTGGGACTGCTGGGAGCTCAGACTGTGCACCTTAGCTGTGCACCTTTGAATGAAGATGTAGGTAATCAGACTTCACAAGAGATTACTTGGGCCCCAGTCTCCTCTTATTCTCTCTGTGTATCACTGCAGATGGCACTGAAGTGACTCCAATTTACACCCCATCAGGGATGGAAGAGTTAGCTCTTGCATTTTTAGCTGTAGTAAATTATTTTTAGAAACCACAGCATTCATCATGAAAGCCTCGCTGTCTCCTCTTGCAAGGAAGGACTGAATTATGAATGAATATGGGGTTGGACTAATATCTACTGCTCAGCCACCACGTGAGCAGAGCGAGTGTGCTGCTGGTGGGCAGGCCTGTGTGAGTCTGCATCCTGGGACCACCAACGTATCCAGGAGCCCTGTCTGCTCCTTCCAGCCTGGCACAACTACAGCTATAACTGCTCTGATCCACCTCCTTTGGGGCTTGGTCCATGAGATGCCTTTAAGGTCAAAGTTGAGTCTTTGGCCTTTGCTTGAGCTGGGTTGTAGCTGTGCATTGCCTGGCCTGTGCCTTGCTGACTTGACCTCGGCCCTGCCTCAACACCATGGACTTGTCTGGCAGTCTGGACTGTCATCCCTGGTTACCATCCCTGCATCTGCTCCTCTTGCTTGGGTATTATGGGACTGTGCTCTGGCTGGTGACAATCCTGCCCCATTGTCACCTTTGGCTCTTGGCTTGCCTGCCTCTGCAAAGCAGCCCCGCTTGAGCTGCTCCCTGACAGCTCAGGGTTTCTGGAGCCCTGAGATGAGAACATGTGCATGGCCTTTGCCCCAAAACTCCTCATGGCCTAAAGCTGATCTCCAAATCCTGCAAGACCCTGGGGCAGGTCACAGCCCTGCAAGACTCCGTGACATCTCCTGCAACCATAATGACCCCTGCACACTTCAGTGGGGTTTGGGAAAGGCTAGGGGAGTTTATTTGTCAGATGTTGACAATCTTTGCTGCCTACCTGGATGTTTCAAATAGCAGCTGCTCAATGAAAATAATCAATGGATGCCCCAATGAGGCTTCGCAGGGCAATTAGATCCTCTTGGTGTGCTTGAAGCATTAGCAATCTACCTTTTGTGAGGACTGGAAACCCTTTCTTTGGGGAGAAAACTTTAAAAAGCACTTCCCCATGCCCTGACTCCTTGTATCTTCTGGGCTCCAGGAGCTTGGTGCACAGACCTTGCAAAAAAGCTGCCTGTAAACTGTGGTCATGTCTGGTGTTTAGTACTGGTGACTGGTACAAGTACTGGTACAAGCCCAGTCTCATCCTCGCAGATGTTGCCCTTCAGCCAGGTTGAATTGTTTAATTCTTCAGGCCCATAACTATTTCAGGTCATGTACTAATGGGCTTGAAATCAGTTATTGTGCAGGGAATGATAAATGACTGTACACTGCGGTTAATGAAGGGGATAGATTATTTGGTTATAAATCAATTAAGTGGTTCTGAGGAAGTTGCAAACCACAAGAAGAAACCATGAAGGGAGAAAACAACATCCGAGTCTGGGGAAGAGCGGGAGCCATCAGGTGCCATCAGCTATTATGTTATCCCTTGAGGGCAGCAGAACAACACCACCGTGCTGTGACCCTCCTGGGTCTGGTGGTGGTTGCTGAGGAGGGAACCCAGCGTGCTCTGTGGTTATCAGGGTGTTCCCGGCAGCAGGCTGCCTCTTCCAGGAAATAAAGCCCTGCCCGCATGATCTTAAAGTGGCAATGTGTCCTGCTCTTCCTCCTGTGGTCTGGATTTGTTCTGGAGTGTGGCCAGAACTGACTGTCCCCAAGGAATGCCGCTCCAGACACACATCTGCCAGATGTGTCTAGAAAGGGATGTATCTACCACTATTCATATTCCCAGTGGATCATCCAGTGCCTGTTGGCTCTGCAACATCGGGGTTTTTCCCTGTTTGGGAGACTGCTCTCCTTTGGGAGAATGTTAAAAGTGTTGATGGGCACCCTATAAGCCCTGTGCAGCAACGCCCAGAGATGCTGTGATTGTACCAGAGGGTTGGGATGGTTTGGACACTTGTGACCAAGTCTCTTCTGAGCCCCTGTGTCAGAAGGACAGACTTTGCCTGAAGGACACCCATTGGGTACAACAGCAGGGTACAACAGCTGGGAGCAGGTCTCCAGAGTGTTTACTACTGTCCCACCACACAGTGGTCTCAGCATGACCAAGAGAATCCTCAGACACCTGGCACCTATGTCAGCCCTTCCTGACAAAAACCTCAATTTCTGGGGGTTTTGCTATTCTCTATGACTGTGTCCAAACTCGATATTATCCTTTAATGGAGAAGGACAATCTCATGTATGAAAGATTTGTTCCTGTTTTTTTTTTTTTTTTGCAGTAAGCTGGAGCTGCTCCTGTGCCCAAGGGAGGATGGTGGCGACAGAGAAAACGTGCACAGGGGCAGTTCTCAGCAAGTATGGGCAGAGTGATGGGGGTTCAGCTTTGCACCTGGCTCTGATGACTGTGGGGACAAAAAGTCACCATGACATGTGCACCAGCAACAGGGAGTGGAACATCTCCCTTATGAGGAAAGGCTGAGGGAGCTGGGGCTCTTTAGCTTGGAGAAAAGGAGACTGAGGGGTGACCTCATCCATGGTTACAAATATGTAAAGGGTGAGGGTCAGGACGATGGAGCCAAGCTTTTTTCAGTGATGACCAATGATAGGACAAGGGGCAATGGATGCAAACTGGAGCACAGGAGGTTCCATGTGAATATCAGGAAAAACTTCTTTCCTGTGAGAGTGCCAGAGCACTGGACCAGGCTGCCCAGAGAGGCTGTGGAGTCTCCTTGGCTGGAGACTTTCAAACCCCGCCTGGATGCGTTCCTGTGTGATGGACTCTAGGTGACCCTGCTCTGGCAGGGGGGTTGGACTGGATGATCTTTCGAGGTCCCTTCCAACCCCTAGGATTCTGTGATTCTGTGATTATCACTGCCAGGGCCTGGCCACTTGCATGGTCGCATAGACAGGTTGATTGATCCACATTCCCCAACGGGGCTGGTACATGCACCTTGTGTCTGTCATCGGAAAGATACTCTCTGGAGAGTCTGAGGCTCCCAAGCAGACATGCAGAACATGAACTGTGTGACCCAAACTCTTCTTTCTGAGATATTTTTCAACATTTATGACAGGGCTGGAAAAGTTCTCAGTTGGGGAAGAGTGAACGATGACAAGAAACTGCTGTTATCTGGGAGCCACGTGGCTTCCATGTTTCTCATTATCTTCTAACTCCTTGTTTTGTTCCATATGAGCAAACCTTTAGAAAAATAGCAATGCAGCATTTTCTAAATTATAATGAGCTGCTTTCTAATAGTTACTTAATGAGCTGTGCAAACAGTAAAGAAGCCTCTGTTTGCTTTTATCTGTTTAACTACAGCCTGGCCTAGAGGCAAAGCAGCTCAAGGGAGAACTGGACTTGAGGCTGAACAGATACCACAGAGAGTGGGGCTTATCCTCTGTGCTGTTGGGGGTGTCTCTGTTGCAAGCTTGGGAGATGCCAGCACATGCATTAAACCATGCGTGTGCCTGAGGGCTGGTTCAGCAGGAACCACCTTGCTGCCCTGGTTTGAGCCAGGACAGAACCAATTTTATTTTAGTAAGTTCACTTTTCAGTTAAATCTCTGTTAAGTAACTGCACTTGATGAAATAGCCCTGCATCCTGCTTACAGAGGAGACCGTGCCTTGATCAAGGCTTGGCTGCTCTTGAACAGTTAAATTTTTGCTGAAAACAGAACATCTTCAGGGTACAGAGGTGAGCTGAGGAGCAGGGACACCGACATCTGCATTAGAGGCACACATCTAGGCTGGGTACATGGTCTGATGGTCTAATGGTTAGGAGTATGATGGGATAAAGGTTGGACTTGATGACCCTGGAGGTCCCTTCCAACCATAATGATTCTATGAGTCTACCTGTCACGACCCTGACACAGACCATCACACCCAAACATCTTTAGCCCTCAGGTTCTTGGTCAAGCTTAGAGCTGTTCATGGCTTTCCAGCCCACCTCTCTGGGACAGCCCTAGGACACGAAGAGACATATCTGTGATAGAGGCAGTCAGGTCTCTGGCCAGATCCCAGCAAGATAGGGACTCTTGCCACGCAGCTTCTATGCATCGTTTTGCACCTGAATGGCAGAAGGTGATGATTTCATTGTGCTGTCTGAGGACCTCCCTTCAAGTACAGTTACTAATTTCCATGTAAAGCTTTGGTCTGCAAAACCCAGCATGCATCTTCTGGCTTCAGAGCAGCCTGGAAGGCCCATCTAGCAGGAGAGGGTGATGATCATGAGAGCGAGTACCTGAATGCATTTTGTCATGTTGGGCAGAAGATTATTATAGGATCGATCTCCTTAATACGCTGGGATATTATTAAGAAGCTTCCAGAGGGGATGAGCTGACCCTCTCTTTGCTGGTATTTACCTGCTTTATTAACAATAAGAGCTCCACCTCATCAGCCCATGATTCCTTCAGGAGGCAATTTTTCTTTTCACGAGGTGGATACATCCAGTAAGGCTGCAAGAAATAAGGCTTTCAGCTTTCCTACATTTGTATGGAGAGGCCCAGGAGAGGAGGTTCCACCTCCACTATCCTGCAGGGAAGCCTTCAAGAACTGCCTGCATCTTCAGTATTCAGGTGCTGAGCTTTGCGCCAGGGTGAGTGCTCAGGTGATAACTCTCTGCTTTTGATCTATTGGATTTTGCAGTGACTTTGGTATGGTGATGAGACTGCAATATCCCATAATATATGGCTGTTTCTAGCTAGAGCTCAGCTATAATTGTATTTATGAGCGGAATACTTATAGAAGCCTTCAGGGAGCTCCAAGTGTAAAAACATTCCTATAACAACATATAGACAGCCAACAGCCAAGCAATTAATTTCTTGACTACAAGAGGTGTTTGGGGCTCTGTCCTGGTACACAACATCCATTAACACTGCAGATACTCTGCTGAAGGGAACGAGGGAGCTGCTGGCTGGACACAGTTTTCCCTCTGTGCTTTGTGTACTTAAAATTGTTTTAAAATAAAGTTCACTGAAACTACAGGAGGCCACTGAAGTTCTGGCATATTCCGGGGGAAAATACAGCTTCTTGTCTCTGGCAGTTTACATAGTAGCAACTCTCCCTCCCAACTTGTCCTCCCACAGAAGAGGCAGGTACCCTGAGGTCCAGACATCAAAATGGAAAGTGAGAGATGAGTTTTCCAAGCCTCCTTGTGCTCCTGACTTGCTGAGTATCCTCACCTCTATATTTCTCTCTGACCTTTCCTTTCTCTCTCAGGTGGTGTCTCCCATTACAAAGCTCCCAGTGCAACCAGCCCCAAGCTCAGCTGGCCCAGATGATGCCATCACTAACAAAGTCTGGTCACAGCTCCAGAGCTGATGAAATAAAAATGAGTTTCCCTGACAGGAGTCTCAGTGCCTGCATTCTGTCACTGCTTTGCCTGGAAATAACTTAATAATGGGACATCTCACACAGTTCAAACCTGCCATGGAGTGGCATTAATCAGCCTTGTTCTATGAGGGAAGAAATTATGTTGCAGTTAAAGATCACTTGTTTACAGTTTCTGATTATTAGGGTGAGAGGAAAGGAGACTCTTCTCATCATTTTATGAAACAAAACAACAGGATAGTCAAAGAATTATAAAGTTTCAAATTAAAAATTGTCGAGAAAATTTCTGCTCAGTGGACAAGCACAGAAAATTGCTGAAGCCAAGGAGTTACCAAGTGTGAATGGTGTTCAATATGTCTATAGTAATTACAAATAATTTCTGTGGTCGTAACATGGATGGTTCCAATACTATAAACAAAAAATATATTAAGAATTGACTTGTATCCTTTGAACACCTTGGAAGATGTCCAAGCTCCTTTGTAAGCAGAGTCTCCAGTTGGGGTTCTCCAAAGCTGCAAAGCCCTTCCCAGAGCTGTTGTGTAAGGACCCCTGAGCCCATATTGCTTGGTTTAGGTATTAAACACAGGCATCAGGACTTTGTTATGCCCTCCTGGTTTCTCATATAGCCCTGACTGTGTCAAAGCAGGCAGTGCAACAGCTGGTGAAGGAAGGCAGGGAGGTAGAAAGTGCTGTCTTAGGGCTTGGGGTGGGGCTGCTCATCCATTGAGAAGGAGAATTTAAGGGTATCTGTCTCCCAGGTAAAAGTCTGTACTATACACAAGCCATTGCTCAGAAGGAGCAGCTCTACTTTGAGAAAATGTCTCTTTAATAATCACAGCTTTCTGTGCTTCAGCTGGCCACCTGCAGCAGCCAGGAAGGATTTTCCCCCAGAAACAATGTTTTCCTCATTTAGGGTGTTTTTCCTAATCTCCTCTAATATGTGAGGATAACTGCAGCTGGAGATGTAGAATGGTTCTGTTAACTGAAGCAGCTCTACCGTGAAGCTCTCAAAGCCCTGCTAGAGAGGTGGGCATGTGTGTGCTTGTGTTTATCACTGAGCCTGGCTTGAAGTGTGCTGCTAGGAAAGTTGTTATATTTGCACAGAACGGAGTTTGTGAACCCATATTGTGTTTCTGTTGTGTAAGAAGGAGAAGACATTAAACATCTTCAGGGATGCTAAGATAATTAGCAAAATGAAACTTGAAGGGAGAACGGTTACTGGTGGTGCTCGTGCTTCCTTTGGATTTCAGGTTCCTCTCCTGTGGGGTGGGATGGACCTGGGCTCCTCTTCAGCAGATGACATCCTATGGTGCACCAGACCCTGGGGACCTCTGAGTGCTGACTAAGCACAGCGAACCTGGGACTGGCCATATGACTATGTTGGAAGGCATGTTTGTAGGAGGCTGAAAACAAACAACGTCTGCTTTTGCTGTTGCATGCTGATACAATTTAAGAAAGCACAGGCCATGGAGGTCACTGGATCTGCAGTTTCTTCTCCCTTCCCTTCCCTTCCCTTCCCTTCCCTTCCCTTCCCTTCCCTTTCCCATTGCATATACTTTGGAAAAGCTTTGCCTACTTGTGGCTTTCTGAGATGGCCCCTGGAGACTGGTACAGATGTCCTCAGTGTCCTTTTCTTCTCTTGGGTGCTGTCTCAGCAGTTGACTTGAAATATGACTTTGTCCAGAGTAAAATGATCACCATTCACACTCAAAGCTGGAGATTTTTGGCACACCTCTGCCAGGTTGTCTGTAGGTACGGTGCCCACCCATAGAGTGTTTCTACCTGGCTCACCCATAGAGTGTTTCTACCTAACCAACCTACTGTGGTTGGTTTGTGTGGGCTGGAAACTTCTAACAGAGCCCAGCTGCTGGGAGGTTGACTACTCTGAGGTCTTTTCTTAAAATGCTGGATCAGGGGAGTCTGGGTGGGCATTGCTTGACCAGAATACCAGTGGTACATCCCTGGATGTTTGCCACTGGGACAGGTTCTTCTCCTGTCCTCAGCCTTCCAGCTGCCCTGTGGGGAAGGTATTACACACATGAGCACTCACGCACATCTACAGGATGCTGGAGACTTGCATAGTCCATGGGCCTTAGCAAAGGGGCTAATTTAGCTGCTCCTCCATCCTCCTTGGGAGGCTGCTGGGAAGGTGCAGAGCTGCCCGCCACTGCAAACTGTCACCAATTGGACCTGATTAAAAATTTACTACTGTTTTACAATAAAGCTGGAGCATTTATCTTCCCCCAGCAAAGGCATTAATTAACAACACAAATGGGCTACGCTGCCAGGAGAACAGCAAAGCTCTGACTGTTGATACCATGACCTCAGTGCAGCCCTTCCCGCCAGCTCTGTGGGGAGAAGCAGCCGCCCACGCAGCCCTGGACTGGTCTACATGCAGATGAACAGCTCTGCTGGTTGTCTATCACAGGCTGTGAGCTCTAGGATTTCCTATTTCCTCCAGGAAGAAGCTAGGATGCAAGAGTATGTCCTGGAAAATGATCTTTTTTTTTTTTTTAATGAGAACTAATCACCTGATTGAAAAAAGTAGCCCAAGAATGGGAGAGCATTTAAGGGCTAATGAAAAGCCCCACATATCCCTGGAGGTTGTTCCCCCATCCTAGGGGACATCCCCATGGCTCTATGGGCTGTACAGCAGCAATAACAGCTTCCAGGGAACCATAGAATGATTTGGGTTGAAAGGGACCTTACAGATCACCTGGTTCTCACCCCCCCTGCCACAGGCAGGGACACCTCCCACCGCCCCAGGGTGCTCCAAGCCCCATCCAACCTGGCCTTCAACACTGACAGGGAGGGGCAGCCACAGCTCCTCTGGGCACCCTGGGCCAGGCTCTCACCACCCTCACACCAAACAATTTCTTCCTCCCATCCCATCTCCATCTCCCCTCTGGCAGTCAGAACCCATTCCCCCTCGTCCCATCACTCCCTGCCCTTGGCACCAGTCCCTCTCCAGCTTTCCTGGAGCCCCTTCAGGCACTGGAAGGTGCTCTAAGGTCTCCCTGGAGCCTTCTCTTCTCCAGGCTGAACACCCCCAACTCTCTCAGCCTGTCCCCAGAGCAGAGCTGCTCCAGCCCCCTGAGCATCTTTGTGGCCTCCTCTGGACTCTCTCCAACAGCTCCGTGTCCTTCTGCTGTTGGGGATCCCAGAACTGGCCCCAGCACTGCAGGGGGGTCTCACAGAGTGGAGCAGAGGGGGAGAATCCCCTCCCTGGCCCTGCTGCTCACGGGGCTGGGGATGCAGCCATCATTGGATATTGAAGAGCTGTTGGTAATATTTTTTGCAGAGATCATTATTGCCTGTTGGCTATAACTACCTAATGCCAGTATCCTGGCTCGGGAGACCTGTGGGATTTTGAACTCAGCCACAGGGCTGGAGGATTATACCAGGAAAAAATGGGTCTTCCCTTTGGCTGAAGGTTCCTGCCCAATTGCCCATTGCATTATGGTGAAGGAAAATGTCCGAGTGTGAGTGTGGCTGGACATTCAGTGATGAGTTGGTTTTGCCAGGTGGGATTTAGTTCTTGCAATTCCCCCATCCTGACAAACACACCAGTTCCATCTCTGTGCAAGAAGGAGAACTGACACTGCAGAAGATGCTGGGGGCTAAAGCTCTGCATTCCCGTGCATCCTGGGGCATTGGAGTGCCAGGGGGAGCAGGGTTAGGGAACCATATTTTTCCTTTTTGTTGTGTCAAGCTGTTGGATCCCGAATTCTCCATCACCCTGGTAGATGGTTCAGTGAGTGGAAGTGGTTCTGCTTCCCTCATGGATGTGGTGGCCCTTCCTCAAGGAATTGCACAAGCAAACAGCAGAGCTGCTCCTTGCCTTCCCACTGGAGCCTGTTATCCCCGGAGATCTCCAGCCCACTGGCAGAGCAAAGGCATCAAGGTGAGCACAGCTTCTCCCTTGCACTCCTCAGGCCGGGGTAAGTGGCAGAACATGGACTCTGGGCAGGGGGGTTGTGGCATGGCCTCATCTCCCATCCACCCCTCCCATCCCCTTCCTTCCCTCCTATGCCCTCCCATCTCTCCATCATCCCCCATCCCATTTGCAAACTTGCATTGCCCTTCAAGCTCTGCCTCTTGTTCTGCAGCCAAGTGGGACATCATCCAGCTCCCGTGCCCCGCTGGAGCTGTCTTCATCAACTGTAGCCCCTAGGGCTGTGTCATTTTAGCCTGGGGTGGGAAGGGAGTGAAATTCCTCCTGTTCCACTCGTGCAGGAGCAGCTGTAGGAGGGATGCTGTGAACCAAGCTTCCAATTAGGTGCAGCGCCGTGGCACCAGTCTGGATGTGACAAGATAATGCACCTGCTAAACGTTACAAGAAGCTTCAGAGATTCAATGTGACACATGTGAAGCAATAGCTGGAGTTTAGTCAACACTCCATCAGTTAAAAGTCTATATTTCCAATTATCTGCGGACAGTTTGCCTTCAAGGATAATTGGCTTCCAGCAGCTCTCTGGAACAGATGTCAGGGAGCTCCTTCTTTTCCACAGAGGAAAACCTGGAATGGTTTATAGTATGTGATACTGTGGAGGTGTCAATGTCAGAGCCAAGGCAGGATTTGGGTAGGTACTGTCCTGGTGAGGAGTTTCACAGAGGCACGAGCTTGTGAGGAGCATTAGTTACCCCATCCTGCTCATGAACTGTTAGGCATGGAAGCCTACACAGTGACGAAGACCTGTGGCAATGTACCTGTCCCCTAAGGAGACTGCCAGGAGACGGCCAAAGGAGGGTATAGTCATGGATGCGTTCCTGTGTGATGTACTCTAGGTGACCCTGCTCTGGCAGGGGGGGGGTTGGACTGGATGATCTTTCAAGGTCCCTTCCAACCCCTAGGATTCTGTGATTCTGTGATTCATGGAGGGGCTGCAATTGTCCCCTTGGCACAAGTTGGACTGAAGTGACATCTTGGCAGGATGACTGCCCTGTCTGCCTTATTGATGCCACCCAAGGAGGACAGGAAGAAGAGGAGATTTCATTTGAAAATGAGTATTTGAGGAACTGCACATAACAGTGTGCACATGCCTGGGGCGGTCTTCAAGCCACCAGGCAGACAAACACAGCCTGACAGACCCTGCTGACTGCTCACCAGCTCCAGGACACTCGTGCTGACATCCAGCAGGCTGTCAAAGCAGCATGGACAGGCTGCACAGGCCATGCAGGAGAGCTGACAGAGGAAGCAGGGAAATCACAGGTGAGGGGGGACTGTAGAAAATGCCCAAACTCTTGTAGGAAAATGAAGCTTCCAAAGTTTCCTTGCACAATTTAAATATCTGAGTGGAAAATTGATTCTTTGTGACAAAATATTGCTGTTGTGCTTTGTGGGAATTGCAATTTCACCACTTGATCTCCTCTATTGACAGGACTTGTTGACTAATCTGGTGCCACTGGACCTCTCCTCCAAATGGTTGAGTCTGAAACTTCAGTGGCCCCTGTGAGTGCTGGAAGATGGACTCCTGGTCCAAAGGGAGAGTCCAAGGCAGAGGGAGGGCTGGGGGTCCCACGGGAATGCCCCTGTGCAGCACTTCCCTGATGGAAAATTTACAGCCCAACCCTTTCTTTTCCCCTTTGGAAATAAGTTGTTATTTTGTTTTTTCTACCCTCTGAACCATTCCCTCAGCATAGCTGGAGAGAGGCCATTTAGGGGGTGAGGGCTTCCCCAGGTGGTCTTGGGAAGGCTGTGGTGCCACTGAAGGGCACACAGAGTGTGCTATGTAGTTTTGGGTGGTAGTGAAGACTCCTGAGATGGGATGGAAGGATCTGGCTGCTGTGACCATGGGGAAGGGAGACAAGAAGTAGAAGGAGCCCCAGGTTGTGCACATTCACAGGGTGCTGGAGCAGCTCTGCCTAAACATGGGCCTCTCTCCCAAAGAGACTCATTTGTGAACCACCTTTGTACATTCCACCCCTGAGGCATCAGGTTCGGGCACAGTACAGTGTATATTTGACTGTCATCTCTGAGGAGCTCCAGGCTGCTGCTCATCATCTCAATCCATCTCAATCATCTCAATCATCTCAATTAGATGGAGAGCCAGGGAGACATTCAGGTCATGAAGGCAAACACTAAATATAGCAGTTCTTAGTGATGCTTCCCTTAAGAGGGATGTGAGATAATTGGCTAAGCCACAGTGACCAGCATCACACCTAAGCAAGCAAAGGAGAGGCAAGGAGATGAGTGAAGACTGCTGGCATGAGCAGGCCCCCAGCTGGATCCTGACCCACTCTTATGTCTGAGGCTTGGCACCTGGTACTGGGAGATGCTGGTCTGTGTAGCAGCTTTGTGGTCATAGAATCATGAAACGGTTTGGGTTGGAAGGGACATAGAATCATAGAATCATTATGGTTGGAAGGGACCTCCAGGGTCATCAAGTCCAACCTTTATCCCATCATATCCCTAACCATCAGACCATCAGACCATGGCCTCAAGTGCCTCATCAACCTGTTTTTTGAACACCCCCAGGGACAGTGACTCCACCACCTCCCTGGGCAGCCCATTCCAGTGCCTGACCACCCTCCCAGTAAAGAACTTCTTCCTCATATCCAACCTAAACTTCCCCTGACGGAACTTGAGGCCATTTCCTCTCATCCTGTCATCAGCAATTTGGGAGAAGAGACCAACACCAGCCTCACTACAACCTCCCTTTAGGTAGTTGTAGAGGGCAATAAGGTCTCCTCTCAGCCTCCTCTTCTCCAGGCTCAATAACCCCAGTTCCCTCAGCCGGACTTCATAAGGCTTGTAAGTTCATAAGACCTTAAAGTTCATAAGAACTTAAAGTTCATCCAGTTCCAATCCCTGCCATGGACAGGGACACCTCCCGCCAAACCAGGTTGCTCCAAGCCCCATTGGCCTTGAACACTTCCAATGATGGGGCAGCCACAGCTTCTCTGGGCAATCTGGGCCAGGGTCTCACTGATCTCTCTTCAGTGATCTCCCTTTGCAGACTGAGCAAGATCTCTCTGCTGTCCCCTGGCTTTGTCAGCACTGTCCCTTATTCCGATGGCTGCTAACAAGCAAGTGATTGGATCTATGTCAGCAGGATGGCACTAACCAGGGACCTTCCCAAGAGGAGAAGCAGTGGGAGGGCAGCACTCTGATCTCTGGCTGTAGCCCACAGCAAACCACAGACAGTGATTATTTGCTCTATGTGACTTCTTTCTGACAGCCCAAATTGCAGCACTTGGTCCCTGTTCCCCACCTGGGCTCTTCAATTGCTGAGTGGGAACAGCCCTTTGTTGGCAACTGCACTGAGGCTTCACCCAAAGAGTCAAAGCGGGGTCCCTCCAGGCATGTCCTTGGGCTGTGGCATCTTCACCCTGAATTTTACCCTCCTGGAGTGTTTCTGCCTTCTGTGAAGGCAACAACTGCACAGTGTCCGTGACCCGACTGCACAGAGCAGGCAGCCCGTAGAGCGGGATCTGTTTGCAGATCATTCACGACTGTTTTTTTGCCTCCATCTGCCCGCCTCCACCATCTGGGATGATCTTTGTTCCTGCAGGATGCCAGCGAGGTTCCCTGGCTCTCACTCCAATTCATCAACAGCAATAACAGGATCATTACATAGCAGCTCGCTTGCTCAGGCATTCTGGCTTTCCAGCACGGTGATACCACACGTTATTACCCTATAAACCTTCCTGTGTAGATAGATGGGCAATGACCACATTAAGTGTCCTCAGACTGCCTTCCATGTGCTCTGCCCGCAGCCATCCCATCCTGTCCTTCGGTGGCATTTCCAGGCTTTTCTCTGATTGTGTTAGAACAGTGGTGTTGAATTTAATGTTTTTTCTCTCTCAGGAAAGGGGCTCATGCAAAACCAGACCTTCTGTTCCCACCACTGGAATGGGCTGCCCAGGGAGGTGGTGGAGTCACTGTCCCTGGGGGTGTTCAAAAAATGGGTTGATGAGGCACTTGAGGCCATGGTCTGATGGTCTAATGGTTAGGAATATGATGGGATAAAGGTTGGATTTGATGACTCTGGAGGTCCCTTCCAACCATAATGATTCTATGGTTCTATGATCCTTTGCCTATTTTTGCACCCGAAGAGTAACATTTAGCCAAGTGATGTGCCCCTAGTTGTGTAACCAAGCTGCCTCCTCTATGCAGCCATGCATTCAGATAAACCCAGGTGGTTCCCCAAGAAACCTATAAAATATTCTTGGCATGTAGCACAGTGCAGCAGAGCTTGAGAGATGAAAAACCCACCGCTGAAAACCAGGGGCAAACACTTTGTGGCTGGGTTTTGCTCTTTGGGGTATGAGAGGCTGAGCTGAGCTTTCTCTATCAAATATGGGAAATCTTTATTCCTGACACCAGGGTGAAGCTGAGGAGGCTCAGCTCGCCTGTGAATTAAAAGTTTTCTGTGGGCAGGAGTTACTGACACGACTGATCATTACCAGAGCCACGGCTCCTAATCAAGGAAAGCAGGAACTCTGGTGGAATAAAGCCCTTCTGTTCAATATATGGGCACTTTTTTAACCATTTCCTTGCTGTCCCTGCTCCCCAGGTCTTGTATCAACAGCTCTGTGGGTGGGAAGAGCAGGGAGGGCTCTCCTGCTGGTTCTGTCCCCCCAGGGCTGAGGACCGTGCACAAGAGTCTCCCATGGGAGCAGCAGCTCTGTTTGCAAGGGGCTTCAGGGTTTAGAAATCTGGGCTCTCTTGCACTGTGGGCATCACAAGGATACTTTGAAATTCCTCATGCAGGTCTGCATGGGGTCCATCTCCCTGGGCTCTTTGGTGCAGGCATGTCTAGGTGAGCTGGCCACCTGGGCTCCACTGACATGTAGCAGTCATTTGCCCAGGGACACCTTCCCTAGGATGAGAAGACGTTCTGGCTCTGGTGCAGATGTCTATGTGGTGGACAGCTGGTGCAACAGCACCCATCTTCAATGACAGTAAGCTCAGTGGTGCTCAGCCCAGGGACTGGGAGGAGGACTTTGACCTCACAGCCTGGGGCTAGGGTGTTTTATGGCTCTGCCTCAACTTGGTTGCTGGTCCCCAGGTGTCACCCCCTCCTTCATAAACAGTCTTCCTTTGGGCCACTGTTCTACAGGCTCTTGAGCTCATCATTACCCCTGGGCAGGACTTCTGTCCTTATGGAGAAGCAGTGGTTTCTAGTAGCAATGAGGAGATGGGCAATTTCAGCATGACTTCTTTGCATGAGCAGGGTCTGCCCTGGTGAAAGAGGGGACTGACTGTGAGTGCCCATGGGTCCATGCGAGGAAGAGACCCCACAGTGGCAGAAGATACTTTGTTAAACACTTGGTGGAGAGTTGCTCTGGAGAGGGAGTGATTATCTTCCCTGCTCTGATGTTTGGCTGGAGACACCTGTAACATGAGCTCTCATCCTTCTGCCTTGTACCTCTCCAGTCCTTCTACCACCACTTACAGCACATTCATAACCCAAGCTGGGTAATAGAAATGAAACAAGGAATTATTTCCAACCGTATTGAAGAGATTTTGGTCAAACCAGCTCCTCTCCCTGGAGCTTCATGCTACCAAGAAGTTATGGTGGCAGGTGGGTAAAGGTCCTGTTTGTTCCAGGTTCCTGAGAGAGGAGGTAGAGATGATGGACATTTTTTCTCCAACCATCCTTTCCTGGACTCCTGAATTTTGGAGGTGGCTCACACCTGTGTATGAGTCACCAGTGTCCTCTGCCATAGCAAACCTTGTCTGCAAAGATGTGATGGGCACCGAGTGCATCCCTGTTTAGCTGATGATGGAATTTGCAGTTGCTCACAGGAAAACACCGCAGTGCTCCAGGGGAGAAATGTGTGACCCTTGGGCACGACACAACCAAGTTGCATCCAGCTTTATGCAGATTTATTTAGGCTTCATCAGTGTTACTTCTAATTCCTGAAGTCCTCGCACCCTGGACACCATGGGGTTGTGCTAACATAACCAGAAGGTTGTTTCTGGAGTATGCAGCTGCCTAGGGCTAAAGAGATTTTTTTTCAGGAGCGAAAATAAAAGACTCAGCCGAATTGCCAATATTTGTACTGACCTACAGATAAAAGCAACACCATTCCCCAAGCCTAATTATGCTTGGAAAAGGCCAGGTTTTATTAAATTTTTTCACAAATCTGATGGATATTGACTTAAATGTTTCTACTGGCAGGATACAAAATAAAAACAACACTGGTGCTAATTGCTATTTAGTCAATCAAAACGCTGTGATTTTAGAAAATAAAATTCAGAAATTTGTAGTATTTTGGAGTGCTAAAGAGAGCCTCTGGCAAATGTGGAGAAAAACAGTCTCAAAGCTTAGTGTAGGATGGGCTTGGAAATGCCACTGCAATACAGAGCCCTGACAATGGCTTCTTTCTGCACTGGGTTGGTGGTGGAAGGAGAAGTGGCTCGTTAAGACATTTACATATTAACTGCAGTCACCACCATGGCTAGAATACAGTGTCAGCACCTGGGGCTGTTAGGTCTCCTTTGGAAAAGACATACAGTTTTTTCCAGTTTAATAAGTAGTGCAGCTAACCTCAGGTTCCCTTTGATTCCTTGTGTTGATAGTCTCCAATGCCCAAATGCACACGAGCTGCTGAAGTCCAATAAAAATAATCTTCAGGGCAAGAATCCACTCACTGTACATTCCTGTCCAGAGCTGGGCAAACAATTCAGATTTCGTCTTTCTTGGGCCAATAAAGCCGTAATTTTGGGTTGAGCAGAGTATTTCAGTAGAACATGCCAGTGAATGTTTAATTTGTGTGGTGTCGGGGCATTTTTTAAACAATTTTTTTAGTAAAACAACCCAAAACCAAAAGGATAGAGCTGCAGGAATTTATTCTCCTGTGCAGGAGAAAAACTGTAAAATTTTTACATCTCGAGGTCATTTTAAAAACTTCATCTTTTGACTGGAGCAATCTGACAGCTTTGCAAACTGTTTACATGGATGGTTTACACATATATTTTCTGGGGGAAAAAAACTGTCTTCAGTCAGAATAACTAACTGGTCTGTATCTACGTTACAGATGGGTCTGGCACTGCTAATGCCGTGTGATTCTCCTATTTTCAGTGGCATGTGCTTTTGTCACACTTTGATAGATTGGGCTGATATTTCCCATGCCAAGCATCTTCCCCTAGATGAATGTTTGTATTTTTGCTTTGAAAGTTTCATAAAAAACCCGGTTCAGCTGTTCTTGAAAACGGGGCCAGGGAAAGAAAAAAGTATTCCTTGGCATGCCACTGTCTTTAAGCAAGTCCCCTGGTACCTGGATATTAGGGATAATCAAACTTCTGCCAGCCCTTCTGTGGGAATCCAGGTTGCTTTGGTCTAGTTGGAAATTCCTGAAAAATCTCATCCTGAACAAACTGAGCAGGAGTTTGTTGGTCTTCACAAGATGAACTCCCTGGAAATCCCATTCGCACAAAGCACCGTCTGTTCCTTCATGCTTTCTTCACCTGGTGCTGTGGGGTCAACGTCTGTCCTCCACTTGTCCCCTGTCAGCACCAGTCTGGCTGGCTCCTGCAGGCACTGCCCTGAGACAGCCGTGCTGCTGCCTGACCTGGCCTGGCCCTGGATGTCATCTCAGCTGCCTGTGTGTAACTCCAGAGCCAAAATCTTGCTGGAGGTTAACTGATGCTGAACCTCTTTCCTCTTTCCTGGCCCTTGTTGCAATTGCAGTTGTCCCACCCAGATACATCTCCCTACCCACCTCTCTGTCATAGAATCATAGAATCATTATGGTTGGAAGGGACCTCCAGGGTCATCAAGTCCAACCTTTATCCCATCATATCCCTGACCATTGGACCATCAGACCATGGCCTCAAGTGCCTCATCAACCCGTTTTTTG
>VZRW01001269.1:138967-158460 GCA_013398125.1 Aegotheles bennettii | reverse complement strand
CTCCCCAGCCTCGTTGCCCTTCTCTGGGCTCGCTCCAGCACCTCAATGTCCTTCCCATCCTGCAGTGCCCAGAACTGGACACAGCACTCAAGGTGCGGTCTCACCAGTGCAATCCTGCTGCGTCCTCCTGGGCAGGAGCTGCTCTCGGCCTCCACTGGTCCCAGTGAGAGGGAAGCCAGCTGCCATCATGCCTGTGCTCAGTCCAGGACAGTGGTGGGCAGGGAGCCTCTGACCCCAGCTGGGCTGAGAAGCAAGCACTGAGCTGCTGAAGCTGCTGGGTTGCAGCATCCCTTTAGAGAGAGCAGTCATCATCAGCTTCAGCCAGATGATAGTCAGCAGGCTCTGCCCTACTTGGGAGGGGGATAAAACCCAAGAGCAGCAACCATTAATTGTTGCCAAAGAACCAGCTTTTGTATGGCTTCAACTCAGAGGGAAATCAGAGAATCTCCTCTAATCTACATACTCCAGAGAACAAAATGGCCTGAAATTTAGGGCCACATTTCTTTAAATCCTTGCATTAAAATTAATAGAGGAATTAATTATCCATTAGAGTTGTGTATTCCTCGAGAACACTTTTTTTGAAGCCTCCTTCCTTTGTAACAAACATCTTGAATCCTCAATTTAACCACAGGACCCAGCCCTGGCCTTGAGCCATGTGAGGGCAGCAGCACATCCATAACAGAACTTTCCCGTATGTTTGTGAGTGTAAACATTGAGTACATAAATCTATAAAAGACAGATAATATGTGAAACCCCTTTCCCTGGGACTATGGAGTGTCTGAGCTCTGTATGAGAAAAAGATGTGGTCCATTTATTTGCCTTGGACAACAGCAGGGCTGTGGCAATTTGAAGTCCTTGTCATTTGGGGAGCTCCCATGGGGCTTCTTCATCATCTGCCCTTAACCATGATCTATCCCAAGCTCCAGAGTGACTTGAAGGAACACGTGCAGGTGTGTCCCTTGCCAGGAACACACCAGGAAAAGTTTATTTAATGCAGAGAAGATGAAAGTTTGCCTTATCCATCACTGCTGTTCGGAGCAAAATAAAGGTCCGATTGATTTTGTGTTAGAAGGTAATTAATTGTTGTGCAAAGCCTGGTTTAGAGTTTAAAGGCCACATTACTACAGCTAGGACCTCTGGCTGTGTCAGCAGCATCTGGAAGCTGAGAAATGTGCAGAAAGGAGGGGAATTTGCCCTGAGCAGTGAGTCTGTGCACTCCAAAAATAGGCACAATAAGGTGATGAAGGATGAGGTGAGAACTGAGGAGGTGTTGGAGCACGCAGCAATAGGACCTGTAGGACTCACTCTTTGCCATGCCAGTGCTCAGTGCCAGGTTGCTCCTGATTTACACTGGCCAACTGAGAGGAGAGTTGTAAGCAGTTATCCCAGGAGGACCAGCAGCCAGGCTTTCCATGGGCAACATTTGCTGGTATTTGGTGACCCTGGGACTGTGATGCTGATTTACACCCCTGGCTGCACGGGGCAAGCACCACAGCAGCGATCAGAGCATGGATCCTCTGCAGGCTGCTCTTGGCCAGTCTCTTCATGTGAGTTGCCTGCATGTGCCCAGCAGAGCACTCCCTCAGCTCGTGCCCCATAAGGAATGCTCTCAGGACCAAGCAGTTCTTCCCCATGCTCAGCAGAGCTGAGGAAAGAGGAAACAGGCAGGAGGTAACATCTTCTTGGGTTTTCTTTCCCTGGGATGTCTGCTTTTCTTCAGCAGCCTGCTCATGACTTGACCAAGAGCATGTTTCTGCTGTCCAGAAGATGGGAGGGGAAATCATAGAATCATTATGGTTGGAAGGGACCTCCAGGGTCATAAAGTCCAACCTTTATCCCATCATATTCCTAACCATTAGACCATCAGACCATGGGCAAAAGGAACAGAGCAGGCAGGAAAGAGAATTAGTGAGCTCTCACCTGGTGCATAAAGGGACAGAGGGAAGCTAAGGCTGAGTTTGTAATAAAGCAAAGGATACCCCATGTCACAGACCTCTTGTGAGAAACAGCTTATGGCTGAATGTCAGAGCCTTCACAGGCAATTAAAATGCAGGTTGTTTGGCTTATAAGGACAGGCTGAAATTTATGGTATTTCTAAACAATGCAATGATCTGTTCAAGTTATGGTTTAACCTGAAAGAGCAAACAAGAGATGAGATGATGTCTAGATGAAATCTCCTCCCTCCTGCTCTAGTAGCATTAGCGTCTTTCAAATTAGCCCAGCTTTTGGCCTCAAAGTATAAACAAGATTTTCCTGAGTTCTCCTTTTTCCAGCTCTATCTCATGTCTCATTACCATCCCGGCCATCCAAGATGCTATCATGTGCTGCTGCATCTGAAGAGGTTGGTTTGACATGCCAGAGTCCTCGTCCTATTGCGTTTTCATTGGGAGGTTTCACTTGCACAATTAATCCAGATGGAGCCCTGACTTCAATGCACTTTTAGAAAAAAGGTATTAAAAAATCATGTTCTGTAGTTCTGGGTTTTGATGAGAAACTTCTCACGGCCTCATCTTGGCCAGAGGTGGTTTCAAGCTACCTGAGCAAGTTAGTTCATAAGCCGCAGCAGTGCTGGAGGGACCTGTCACATTACAGGCGAGGTATAAAACCGACCATCTGTGAAGCTTTGCTCTAAATCCTGGAGTCTGTCATAAAACATTCTGCCTGATTAAAGCCCTCAGGAACCTCAGCTGGAGGAGCCCTCGCCAGCCTTTTTCCCCATTTTATAAGGTGCTTGAAGTCAAATGGCACCCGATTCCACACCACAGCATCTCCATCTTGGTAGTGCGTACGGCTCTGCTACTGAGTCAAGTCTTTAGCAACCCTTCACGGTTCATGTTATGGAGTGCAAGTGGGTGCTTCACCTCAAGCAGCATATTTTTCTGAATGGGGGCAATTCCATAAGGGATTACTGTCAGTGATGTTGTGACTCAGGGCAGTTCATTCAGTAAATTAACATAGGTGCTGGCTGGCTCTGATCCGGGACCTTGGATGAGAGTAGAACCAAGGAGAAGAACAAAGTGAGAAGGGCAGAGATCTGCAGGCTCCCCAGGCAAGAGGCACAATAAGATGCATTCTCTTTTTCTGTGGAGACAGGGTGTTTTGGACTAGGGACATTCAAAGCAACAAATGTCATGGACAATTTACCCTACAAGTACCCTGGGGTCTGGTTTGAAAAGCTTTCTCAGCACATCTCCCCTGTTGTGCTAATGGCACTACTACTGGTAATATGTAGTGTCGTATTGATTATTCATCCATCGTTAATAGACTTCTGTGTTCCCAGAGGAATGCTCTGGTATAACAGCAAGTGAGAGCGTTTGATGTCTGACTGAATGCAAGAATCATAGAATAGAATCACAGAATCATTCTGGTTGGAAGGGACCTCCAGNCAGGAAAGAACTTCTTCCTAATCTCCAACCTAAACTTCCCCTGATGGAACTTGAGGCCATTTCCTCTCGTCCTGTCATCAGCAATTGGGGAGAAGAGACCAACCCCAGCCTCACTACAACCTCCCTTTAGGTAGCTGTAGAGGGCAATAAGGTCTCCTCTCAGTCTCCTCTTCTCCAGGCTAAGGGTTGCTGCAGACACAGGATCCAGAGCCCAGAGGTGATAAAGACCCTTTCCCAGCAGATTTGTAAGCAGGGAAAATTCATTTAACTGGGATCAGACTTGGAAGGGGGAGTCCTACAAAAGGCTGTAGCCTTTTCCCTGACACCAACAAGGGTTCATTGGCTCTGGGCTCCTATTATGGCAACTCCCTACGTGGCCTCCTGCTGTCAGGTACGTTCAGTCTTTGTGCCATGAACACACAGAGAAGAAGGATTTGCACAGGCAATGCTGTCTGGGAGAGGGAATGCTCTTTATGGGGATGGACAGGGTGTTCAGCTCAGGACTTGTAACCTGCAGGCAATCTCCTCCAGCCTTTCAGCAGGTTCATGAACCTTGGGGTCCAGCCCAGCCTCTGATAACCATCACACCTGCTCAAGGTTTGGACAATTTATATAAGAAAAGCAATTTTTTTCATTGCTTGTTCTCTGACCCTCCTGTTTCCCACCCCAAACTCACCTTTTCCAGCCTTGCTTTGCAATTGTGTTGCAAAATGTGCTTCGATCCTTTAAGAGGGCATCCTCAGTTTGCTTCTGGCCACCTTCAGGAGGGCAGGGAATTGAATTGTGCAGCATGGCCAGCAAAGTGCAGAAGAAGGGAGACATTATTTTGGTTGTGGTCCTGCATGTTTTCAGGAAATATTCCTAGAGCTAAATGAGGTAATTATTTCATTTTAATTGTGCTGTATTTACTCAATCTCTCATTTAGGACTCCTTTTGTGCCTCTTGATATGGAATTACCATTCTAGTAACCCCTGTTCCCAGGCCCTCTGTAATTTGTGTCATTCTCTTACAGTTTGGGTTACAAGTGCTGCACATGGTTGTCTGACAGAGACCTTATCAATAATTCATCTTGCCACACATCTGGCCACATGTGCTGGCCAGGCATCTCATCACAAGAATGGTTCCTGCTGACCTCTTCAATGACCCAGTTGCCTACCCTGGTCTGTACACACCCAAGTGCTATTTCAGCCAATTTGGGTAAAATGCAATGAGATTTAAGCACCATGTCAGCACCAGCAGGGCTGGAATTCTCCCCCTGTACGCAGCCCAGGCAGCCCTACAGAAGAGGGTTGGGTTGGCTGAGAAGCCCTTTGTGAGGACTGGATAGAGATGAGGGTCTGGACAGGGGCACAGTTTCTTCTCCAGCATGGAAGAGCCCTGAATACATCTGCCTGAGACCTGGGCTCAGCCATGAGCCTTTCCATGCTGTTCAGAAGAACCATTCCTGGGCAGCTCTTGCTGAAGGATCTGCACTTGTCTGAGGAGCCCATCAAAATGCAGCAGGAAGGCTTTGCTGTGAGAGTACATGGCCTGGCTCGGG
The DNA here is from genome assembly GCA_013398125.1 of Aegotheles bennettii. Taxonomy (NCBI): domain Eukaryota; kingdom Metazoa; phylum Chordata; class Aves; order Caprimulgiformes; family Aegothelidae; genus Aegotheles; species Aegotheles bennettii. The sequence continues at coordinate 153,534 of VZRW01001269.1, read as the reverse complement.
GAAGTGCAGAGCTTGTACTGGGCTGTAAACACCAAACTGCATTTGTTCAGAGGCAGCAGACTGTGCTTCATCACTCTCTGTCACGGCAGCTCTGCAGAAGGTTTATGGCAGAATGGATGGATCACCATGGCAGTGGGATATTTGCTCTCTGACAGTGGTCTGTGTGTATAGTAAGTTGCATTCTCAGGGTTGAGGAGGATTACAACTGGTGATAATGCAAGAGTTCTCCAAGGAGAATGCAAGAGTTCTCCAAGGAGAAGATTGGGAGAAGGAGCATGGGGTGACCTTGATGGCTTCCCCTTTGATTTCATTGCCAATCACTTTGTTCAGCACATCATACTGCAAGCACTGCTCAGGCTGGTGAGTGTCACTTGCCCAGGGCCACCAGCACCGGGATATCCCCTCTATCCTTAGGCTGCTTTGGTGGACAAAGAAACTCTTGCTCTTGGCAGGGCATCCTTTAGGCTGGAGTCTCAGTTATAAATGCCCATTTGCTCTCCACTGTGCTCTGCTGTCCATCCTCTCCTGGTGTGTGCTGCTTCCTGGAGGCTGAAGTAGCTCCATCTTGGGGCAGATCTGGGGCCTCCACATTTTTTTTATCTTTTCTGCTGTGTCCTGGTGACTCTGTATGGGCTGGTGCTGTCCCTTTCACAGACACCTGCAGAGCAAAGGGAGTTGTGCCACATGAATTGCAGGCACAGGTGAGTGTTTAGGGCAGATGTATCTCCAAACACTGCTGCTCTCATGAGACAAAATCGGACACAACTCTCCATTGTTCTGCTGAGCCCCTAGGACAGCTATAGGACATCCCATCTGAGGAGCAGTGTCTGATTCCATCCACGTGGGTGAGCTATGGCTGATGGCCTAAAATGGATACCACAGCCACAAAGGTCTTGAAAAGAGACAAGATCTTGAAAGGCCACCAATGGGCTTGCTCAGCAGGGGGGATCATCTAGTGGGGTCAGCAGAGTTCTGCCTTGTGAAAGTGGGGCTGAACTGAGCCAACTGCTGCAACAGAAAAGCAAAGAGGAAAGACAAGTCAACGTTTCAGGAATGGCCTTTGGGTTGGGGAGCATTTGAGCTGGTATGTCCCACCCAACACATGGCTCAGCATAACATAAAGGAAGGATGCAAAATCCTCAGAAAACCTGGGTGTCAGCTCCAGTGGGTCTGGAGGTTGCTGCTGTAGCTAAAATGGGAGAGTGCCCACCAAACTTGATTTAAAGGAATGCCAGCAGTTGTGGAAAGCCAGACTTAGAGTGATCTATGTGCTAATAATCCCAGCTCCCTTATCCACATGTGTTGTTCCCTACTCTTAAATGTCACAGTCACAGGTCATTTGTCCCACAAACTCCTACCTCAGCTGGTGTGTTGCTTGGAAGGTGCTAAAGAAGCAGCTTTGCAATACTTCACCTCGTCTGGTTGCCTCAGGCCCTCCTTTGCTGTATGCAGTAGTGCTGTTCTGCTCAAATTGTCCCTGCAGGGTTTTCTCCAGCACACTTGGCATTGCAGAAGGTTTTATCCTGTTCTGCCAGAGGGCAGCATCGTTGTCCCATGGGCACAGTGGCATTCTTCAGGCACCCAGCTCCCAGTCTCCCCTTGGTTTTTCGATAAGAGACATGGAGGATCTAGTTATTCATAAGCAGATCTCTCAAACCTTTTTACCTCTTCAGTGTGCAGGTGTCTCTGACACCAGGGCAGATGCGAGCACTTGACTGTTCTGCAAACCAGGGCATGAAGATGGTCATCCAGAAAATGAAGGGTACATGATTTGAGATCACTTGATAGCATCTTACTTTAAGTCACAGAATCATAGAATCACAGAACAGCCTGAGTCGGAAGGGACCTTAAAGGTCGTTCAGTCCCACCCCCTGCCATGGGCAGGGACATTCTCCTCTAGACCAGGTAGCTCAGGGCTCCATCCAACCTGGCCTTGAATGTTTCCAAGGCCCGGGCATTCACCATGTCTCTGGGCAACCTGTTTCAGTGTTTTACCACCCTCATGGTGAAAAACTTCATCCTTATATCTAACCTAAGTCTGCCCTCCTTCAGTTTAAAACCATTACCCCTCGAGCCACTTGCAAACCATTACCCCCAGAGTCACTGACAAAGGGGCTGATGTGACCATGCAGGAGGAGCAGGGACAGACTGGTTTTTTCCAAACCTGTGTTCAACATCCCAGTCACAAGAATTTACAGATTCCATTATGCCACGGCCCAGACTGATTCCCAGGCAGGTCCAGTCTGCTGACTGAATAAGGAAGGTGTTTTGTGTAAAAAAGCAATGAATAATCATATGATTAAACTCATCCTCCTAAGAAGTATTCACAAGAGGCCCTACTGGTGATTATGCAGGCAATCTCATTTTTAACTACTGATTAGCTTTGCAATCTAGTACTGAGTGTGGGGCTGTACGTGTGCCTGTGTGCGTGTGCATGGATGAACAAGTGCTGCCACGTGTGTCTATGGGGATGGGGCCACCTCCACGTACATGTGTGAAAGTTTCCAGAGTTTTTAAAGACCAGAGGAAAACCCCAGACACCCCTCAGCATTGGCAGGATCCAGCACTGGGTGGGCAGTGTTTCGGGGTGACTTTGCCCTGCTATTGTCCTCTCTGCTGGCCAGAGGAGGGAAGAGCAGAGGGTGGCTCCTTCAGGGTATGAGAGGAGAGTCCCCAGCATGTCAGGAGTGTGGTGGCTCCCGTCACACCTTGCAAAGCTGGAGGACACCCCTCAGTCATGGGCTGGCTGTGGCTCTGCCTGCTTTTCAGCACCACAGGCCAGACCCTTCTCAAGAGGGTGAAGCTTCTGTGAAAGAGAACAGAGAGAATAAGAGGAAAAGATACCTGTACATCTCTTTAAAGGATGAAGCAGATTTGTAGACTCTTATCTTGCCTGCCTCTTGATGTCACATTAAGACTCAGCTCTGCTGTGAGCAATAGCTTAGGCTTTTGAGTCTTTCTCGCAGTTAAAAGAACTGAGAACACATGTTTGAGTTGCTAATTAGAGCCTGAGCCAAGGCCTGTTGTAACAATCCTGATCGCTCTTCTGTCACCAGCTGCAGAAACCAAAGCAAACCCCTCCTGTACACGCCACGTTTTCCCTGAGGAGTGGCTCTGGGATCCTCTGCTGATCTCTGGAGTGGTGTTTGTTCAGCTGTGACTGCAGAAACATTTCCCTTCTGTTGCAGTGGATGGGAATTCAAAATGCAATTAACTGGCAGCCCAGGCAAGGAGCCAAATGCTGGTGTCCTGAGCAGTGCCTGTCCCCATGGCTGGCCAGCCAGGAGCAGACTTCTCCCAGGAGATCCTGTGTCTGAGCAGAAATCATGAAAACCCTGGTTCTCTTATGAACAAGGAAATGTGAGCTCGACACATCCAGGGCTGCCTTCAAGTGATTTCAGGACCTTATCTGAAGCCCTGTCCCTCCTGTCCCCATGGTTTTGCAGGTCTCTATTAGAGTAGCTTCTTTACTGCCCTCTACAACTACCTAAAGGGAGGTTGTAGTGAGGCTGGGGTTGGTCTCTTCTCCTGAATTGCTGATGACAGGACAAGAGGAAACGGCCTCAAGTTCCATCAGGGGAAGTTTAGGTTGGATATTAGGAAGAAGTTCTTTCCTGAGAGGGTGGTTGGGCACTGGAATGGGCTGCCCAGGGAGGTGGTGGAGTCCCCGTCCCTGGGGGTGTTCAAACAACGGGTTGATGAGGCCCTTGAGGCCATGGTCTGATGGTCTGATGGTCAGGAATGTGATGGGATAAAGGTTGGACTTGATGACCCTGGATGTCCCTTCCAACCATAATGATTCTATGATTCTATGATTCTATTCTATGATTCTATGTGGGGCACCCTCTCTTCTTCCCCTGTCTGACAAGGAAATGTTAGGGCCCACAGCCTCCCACATCTTCTCCATGTTGTCTGCCATAAGAGTTCCCACTGTTTCTCTGTTCCTGCCACTGGTGCTAGTGTGAGCTGGAACACACCGTGGTCTTTCCACACTGCAGGAGGCACCTGCCTGTGCCAAGGACCCAGCTGCACTCAAAAGAGCATTCCATGTGTGTCTGGGAAGGGGACAAAGGTGGAAGGCCCTTGGGCAGGGCAAGGGCTCATCATCACTACTGTCCTGGGCACCAGACCTCAGCAAGTGCTTGTTGCCAAGGATGTACCAAATGCTTTAAAGGAAAAGAGGCTGTGTGTTGTTTGTAGTTCTCCAGGTGTATAAGTGGTTCATGAGATGTTTGATGATGGAAATGAACCTTTCTGCTCTGCATGATTTTGGGGTTACTTGAACCTAGATGCCAGGGAGAAGTATGTGCTCATGGTATTCCTGACTGCAAAGGAACTCAGCTCAACTTGTTAGAGGAAGTTAGTCCAGTTCCAACAGTTAGTCCAGCTCAACTTGTCAACAGTGCTATGGGTGTGCTTGAAATCAGGGCCGAGATCCCCTGGGACATCCTCAAACCTGTTCAGTCTCTGCACCCCCATTCTCATGTGTTGTGCCTGGACTCTTGCCAGACAGAAGCAGGACTGCAGTGTGCTGCCCAGGCTCTTCTCCAGACCACCTTGATCACCTACCCAGGAGAGGGAGTAAAAGGTGACTCCGTGAACTGGCCAAGGGGCAGTTTAATTGTTCAGCTGAAATACAAGAATAGAGATTGGTCAGCTGGATAGATAACAGAGCCAACACTGGAGCTCAAGAAACCCCCTTTTATCTTGCTGTACACACATTTACTGAGTAATTTAACATGAGCATCATTTCAGGTCAAATTTTCTTTGGGACACTATATGTAAAGTCACTTGAAAATCCTACAAAACATGCAAATTCACTCCTTCATCAAAAAGCAAAGTACATAATCAACAGCACATCGATTATATGTAGATGCATCCAATTCTGTCTGCCTGAACACACAGATTCAGTTCTGAAGGCAAACCAGAAAACAATGCCAATCTGTGAGCTTTCTGTTTGCCTCCACATTTCATTGCCATTTCTCCACTCTTCAGTACTGATAGGTATTTCCCCTTTGCAGTAGATCTCCAAGGAGTCAGCGTGCATTTATGATGGCACATTTGGGAGTGGGGACCCCGCTGTTGGAGCTGTTGAATTGAAAAGGAGTTATTAAATATATCAAGCGCAATTGATCAGGGTCATTTGGGGGGAGGTTTTCTTGGGCTGATACTGAAGAAATAGGTATAAAAAGAGGATCACCTGGAAGTTCCCAGGTACAAAAAGACCTTCCCAAGATTAAAAGGACAGCAAGCCCAATATTCAGCTGTGCTTGTGCTGTTCCTTGGGATGAGGTGGAACATCCTACCAGGCAGCTGGAATGAACTTTTTGGTCTTTGCTCTCCTTTGGGAAGACAACGATGTGTTCCTGGCCACGAACCCCTCTAGAAACCAAGGGAGTGTCCACATTTGGCAGGATCCCATATTGCCATGAGGCCATGGAGGCTGTCTGGGTGGTGTTTGCCCATGTATTGAACACTGCTTGAAGCTCCCGTGGGGTCCTCAATGTGTAGAGGCAGCATCCAACAAAATACGTCTCATGCTTCATAGTCACAGGGTTTTGATAACTTATTCTTTCCATTGATTGCATTGCTCTTTACTTATCCTGGTTATTAATTGGAGGTCTTCATTTTCAGCTGTGCCTAAAGACAGGTTGTGATCGGATGCCTTCACCTTTCAACATTGTTTTCTCTTTTAGGCCATGCAATTCACGTCATTGCAAGAGTGCAAATACAATTTGGAAAACAGACTAAACCCAACTAAATAAACCTTTATAATTCCTGTAAATGTAATGGCCACAGCTTCACATTTGTATTATGTATTTTGGAACGGTGAGGGCTTGCAATAGAGACAGAGGCATTATTCACCTAGGGCTTATCTCATTCACAAGGCAGAGAAATGTTTGACTTTTGATTTCAGGTGAAGGACACACTGCAGAATCAGATCAGTCTATCTCTGTATCTTTGATTCATGAGCTGAAGAAATATATATTTCATCATTCAGACTAAATTCATTGGGGTGTTTGAGGAGAATCACAGAAATTTGGTTCAAATGACACAGCAAACACATCCTAATTAATTTTACTGCAGAAGTGCTGTCTCCTGTCCCTCAGTCTTGATTAACTCTGTTAAATGGACTAACTAACACTGTTAAATGGACTAACTAACACTGTTAAATGGAAAGGTAAATGGACGCTGCTCTTCCTACCCAGGTCAGAGGTGGGTGGGAATTTGTAGGTATCACACATCACAACCCACCAGGGTCTGCAGTGTCGTAGCAGGAGGAGCTGGAAGAGATTTACCCCCAGGCTGAGACAGGAGGCTGCTGCTCTCTGCAGCTGGTCACACACATAACCAAGCCCCAGAGCCTGCACCCAGCAGGAGGTTTCTGCTCTGGCAGGTGGTGAAGGGGTATGTGCTGCTGATGGCTGCCCCCAGGGACCTGCAGAACTGGCAGGGGAAGGTCCCTTGCCTCTAACAGGGTCTCAGACCTTTAAATTGCAGTAAGAGACAGCACGTTTCATGCAAATGGGCTGCAAAGTGACTTCCAAAAAAACCCAATCCCCGGTGTACTTATTGCCAGGGGAGCTTCTGCGTAGTCCTGAAGATCTGGTCTAATGGTCTAATGGTTAGGAATATGATGGGATAAAGGTTGGACTTGATGACCCTGGAGGTCCCTTCCAACCATAATGATTCTATGATTCTATGATCTGTGGCTCCGACAGGTGAAGTCAACCTGCCAGGGAGGCTCAGGATTCACAGATGGGTGGGTAGGGAAGGGCTTTATTCTGTCCACATTTTACAGCTCAGAAATGCCAAGGCTCCAGCTCTCCTCTTTGCTGCTGTTATCTCAGGGACCTGCAAAAGAGAAAATTCTGCATGGACAGATAGGGTGGGCTTTGTCCCATGCAGGGATGTTCTCAAGAGCCAGGGAGATCTCGCAGCTAAAAGGTATTTAAAGATGACCACACTCAAAGCCCGGGGGAGTTTCCACCATGGAAGGTCTGGCTTAGGAGTCCTCTGCTCCTGATGATATTTGCTTTGTCACAGACTCGAGGTGCTGTGAACTCAGAGGAGTCTGCCATGACCGTGTCTGGTGGTGATGAAGGCAGGCTTTGCACAGCTTGTTTTCTATCTGGCTCTATCCCCCAACTCAGATATTAATGCTAATAGATTAGGGAGGGATTGAGCTGGATCAGATAAATATATTAACGCATCATCTGCATACAGCATTAATGCAAAGCTCCCTGAGCCCTTATAATGCTGGGGATATTTTCATTTTTGGCATGTATTAGATGCCAAACATCTAGTTGCAAAATCAAATGACAAGAGAGCGAGATGTTCTTTTAGAACATCTTTTAGACCAGGGATCTACCTGGCAGCTGTGAAGCCAGGATTTAAGACATGACTTGAGGCCATGGTCTAATGGTCTAATGGTCAGGAATATGATGGGATAAAGGTTGGACTTGATGACCCTGGAGGTCTCTTCCAACCATAATGATTCTATGATTCTATGATTCTATGCTAACCTGTCAGGGCACCGATGGCATCAAATCTGCATGGATTGTTTTCCTTAGGATTTTCTGGGCAGAGTTTCTACCTCCAGAGCAAGGGAAGAAGACTGGAGGTTTGCAGCCTTGGCATGCCTTGAGGAAATTTCCCAAGACTTGAAAGTTAGTTAGTGAATGTGGGCCTGGGCATGTGCTCCAGCAAAGATCTGGGAGCCTGGAGTGTTCCCAGTGTCCAGCTTGGAGGATGGCACTGTGTGTCAGATGTTCAGATGTGCATGGAAAGGGCCTGGCATGCTCATTTCCAACACAAGCTGTTCTCGTCACTGCGGGACCAGAGGGGTCACATTCTCACCTACACGCAACCTGGACACCTTCCTACAGCCACCAGTCATGACCTCTCACCATGGCCCTATGGGGCTCCTCTGTGTCTGAGGACCAGGAATAAAACCTCCAGCACTGGAAACAGGCGTTCAGTAGTGTCTTTGACCCTAAAAGCCAGGACATGGTCTGTACTGGTGGATACCTATTGCCCATGTCCATTGCATAAATACCTAGAGCTTCACCTGGCCCTTCTGGCCCAGCAGGACCTCTGCCACTGGGATGCTTCTGGGCAATTTTCTTCAGGGGTAAAATGACATTTAACCAAGTGGGGATGAAAGGGGTGGCTTTGCCAGTGCATTGCTACCTGTTGGGTGGACAACCACTCAGGTGATGAGAAGTTCTGATGTCTACTGCCCAAAGAAGGCTCAGCACATCAAAGCTGCCCTTGTTGGGCAGCTTGAGTATGTGACTTCTTGGGAGAAGTTTGTAGTTACATCTCTGGAATGAGGACTGGGGAAAGACCAGCTTTCCTTAACAGGGAGAGGACATTGCGGATCATCAAGAGGATTGGCAGGATGGAGACATGGGTGCTGGTGGCTTAAGTGTCCAGACTGGGTGAACTCTATTAGTGACTCATACCATTAGTCTTAATGGCACTGGTGTAAAACTTTGAGCTGGGTGGGTAAAATAACACATGAATTACTCAAATGCCTTCTTTTCTTTTACAACATCAGACACCATCACTGCCACAGTTGGACAGAAGGGCCAAGCCACTGGACGTGTCTCTGTAAGGATGCATGTGGGCCGCCCCTCACAAGACAGAAGCACTTTGTCATGCTCTGAAAGCAGGTGAGGGATATGCAGTGGAGAGTTATGACTTTTTGCTGAGAAAAAATAAAAGCAAAAAATATAAAGTTAGGGGCTTGTCAATACCTTCTCCCCTCCCTCAGTACCTGCTTCCAGAAAATATTCACACTTCCTTCAAGATGCTCATGGAGACAAAAAGAAAAACAATTCTTCAGTGAAAATAAATCTTGGCAGAAGGGGGAAGAGTCACATCGCCTGCCTCTGGGTGTCTGCCTTGTATTTCTGACAACCAGGTTAGAGGGGTCTTCTCCTACTGAGGGCAGGCAGGTCAGCTCAGATGGAGCCAGTGGCAGTGGAGAGGTGTTGAGTTCCACTGATGTATTGACCCACCATGTTTGAAGGTGGTGGCACAGGGTACATGGGGCTGTCTGGGAGCGAGCACTGTGCCCAGGGGACCACTGACCCTACTGCAATAGCATCCCCATGAACATCCATGGGGATTTCATTGCCTCACCTTCACCAACATTTTGTCTCCAGCTAGGGAAGCAAGTAGGAATACCATAAATTAAGAAAACTCCAGTATATTCCAACACAGCTAAAAGCAGGTGAATAACACAGCTATAATACATGAGATATTGAACTGCAGGGAGCCAGCCTGGGAATGCAAAGCTTGAGACCTGCAAAGATGAAGTGGTACGGGGGCATGTGCTGAAGGTCCTGGTGCATGGATGGGTGGGGGCCTCCCTAGGTCTCAGCCCCATCTCGCTGCTCCTGACAAGGCAGAAGATGGCATGACCTAAGTGCTAGAGGAACATGTGGGTTTAAACAGATCAGATTTGCTCGGGGCAGAGGCAGAAATCTCAATAGTCTTTTAGCAGTGGGAGTTAATGATTTCTTGTCCTTTGCTTGGATTAACTGGCTGTCTCTGGCTGGAAGTGCAAATGGAGATGTCTTTCTAAACCAGGCTAATTTGTGTTGAACCCGGTTGTCACAAGTCAATTATCTGCCACGTGTGGAAATTGGGGCCAGCTTGTTTGCACTGAAGGATGGAGGGGATCAGCCTGTTGGCTGTGCCAGGCACCCTGAGCACGGGGCTGCTCTGGGGCAAGGAGGGGCATTCCCAGGAGAACACAGTGTGCATCACTCCCGGGACCCTTCGGGATGGGGATGCCCTTCCCTGGGGATGCCCTTTCCTGGGGTTCTACTGAGGCTGCTCCCACTGGAGAAGGTTCCCCAGGTTGCAGCAGGTGAGAGAAAAGGGTCAGACTTTACTGCAGCTCACACAGGGAGGTGAGAACTTGCCTAAAGGTCTACAAGCACCCAGAGGCAGTTTGTGATGAGCCGTTTTCAGCTCTCCTTTCCCTTTCCTGATTGCTTTGAGGTTGTCCTTTTAAATAAGTTAAATATTCTTTGTTTATTCTGATGAAAGCAGGAAATATTTGTTTATATTTTTAGCTTGAAAAACTCTGTAGTCTTTTTGGAGACCTGACTAGAGAAGAAGGTCACAGCAGAGGCACTGCAGAGCCCTGCTCAGTGTGGTGTCCTGTTGGATGTGCAAGTTATAGAGAAGTTAAATCTGGGGCTCAGGCACGGTGCTGGGGAAGAGCCCACTCTGCTCTCAGACAGGACCAGGGAGGCTGGAGGGGTCTGTGCATCCCTTCAGCAGACACCAGGCCACTTGGGTGTTGCAGTTCTCAGCCCACTTTCTGCAGAGCTGAACCCTGACTCCCTCGGACCTGTTCTGGGGTACAATGAGCAGGGAAAAATCTGGTGAAGGCCGATGAAGGTGCTACACAAACTGTTGGTTTTCATTTCTATGGGTCATTCCAGCCTGCCACTTGCAGTCTCTGTTGTGCTTCCCGTACTTGCCTTCCTCCATGGTAATACCATGTCCAAGCCAAAGCTGGCTATGAAAGCTGCTGGTTGCTGTTTTCTGATGTTAGTACTGACCTGGGAAACAGCAGAAGCACCACCTGTGTGGTCCAGCTCCTGCTACCTCACACCTTGTCTCTTCTGACACTGAAGATGTCATTTCAGATGTTTGATGTAACACTTTTCTTGACATTAACCCGATTCTGGAGAGATCTGGAGAGCTGCTGCAAAGCAAACATGAAGGTTGCATATGTGATCAATGTAACACTTGGCTTACCCGAAACTGGACAGTTGTTCAGTGGTGTTAATGGTTTCAAACTGAAAGAGGGGAGGTTTAGACTAGATATTAAAAAGAAGTTTTTTATGATGAGAGTGGGGAGACACTGGCCCAGGTTGCCCAGAGAGGTGGTAGAAGCCCCACCCTGGAAACATTCAAGGCCAGGTTGGACGGGGCTCTGAGCAACCTGATGTGGTTGAAGATGCCCCTGCTCACTGCAGGGGATTGGACTGGATGAGCTTTAAAGGCCCCTTCCCACCCAAATCATTCTGTGATTCTATGCTACAGTGGCCTTTTTTCACCTGCTCTGCTGCTTAAACCTCAAAGCTGGACACATCGACCCATCCCTCTCCTCTTCCACACACCAATCACATCTGCTCTGGTCCCTCTCCAATGGCATCAGCTCTGTGGCATTCCTTTTTATTGATAGTTTAACAAGGAAACCTCCCTGAGGGCTCTGGCAGCTGGGAAAGCATCTGCAGGAGTGATCTGCAGGGTTTCTGTTGGTAGCTGGGAGGCTGGACAAGCAGCTTTTTTGCTGGCTCATAGCTTGAGTTCCCAGGGTTTCCAGGCTATAGTGGGTGAGCTGAATCTTTGATGAACAGCTCTGTCCATCGTGAACACATGGCAAGAGGCTGAGCGCCGAGCGCAGAGCTCACACCACCAGTCCTGGGTGCACCATGCATACAAATGCCAGAGCCAGAGCCAATTGACAGGAGAAGGTCTCCAAAAGAGGTGACACCAGGGGATGAGGAAGCCAGAGCCTTACTGGGATATGGCTGCCTTCCCTGGGATGGATTCTTGAGCGAGCAACAGCTTTTGAAGGGCTCCTGAGCCTGTGAGTCAGCACAGAGCCATCACCCGAGGGCAGGAGCTGGGTCTGCTCATGGGAAAGAGCCTTGCACTGCCCAGCGGGGCAGCCAGTTCCAGGGACAAACACGTCTCAGGCTCCAGACCACCCCTCCCTAAGCTCTTCCTCCCTCTGCTCTTCAGAGAAGGCAGGAGCCCAAAGCTCTGTGGCTTAACCAGGCGATCAATGCTCCTCCTTTGCTCCCTGGCTGACCCGAGGGCAGAGGGCTCCTGTGCCAATGAAGTGAGGGCTGGGGAAATCATTTGCCCAGAGTGTAGAGAACTTCTTTGCAGAACTGCATTTGTTGAGTGTGGCCAAAGCTGTCTGTGTCCTGGGGAGGAGCACGACCTGCCTCTCCTCTGCATCCTCATGCATAGTGTTCTGAGCAGCTCCCCGTGCAGGGGTCTGCTCACCCTGCAGGGCATGGGGGGTGTTCTGGGGAGGAGATGAAGCACTGGTGGAACTGAGCAGTTCCTCAAATTCACTCAGTGGTTCCTGGAAAAAATTTCCATGTTCTTGCCTGGAATATAGAAACGTTTGCAGCAAGGCCATACCCTGCTACCTGTAGGCATGGCCCATCCTCCAAGCCACACTTGGCATCAGTCCCTGCTCAGAGACAGTCCTGATCAGAGCGTGAGTGATGGAGAGAACAGGTCCTGCCACCATGGCACAGGCTCAGGCTGGGGGAAGTTTCCACCCCTTGCAGATGGTGCAGAACACATAGACAGTGAAGAGAAGGGAGCGTGGGTGACTGGATCCTCTGTGCTAGGGGACCTCTGGGGACAGGCTAGAGGAAACTACTCATCCAGAAAGTCTCTGAAGCATTGATGCCATTGGACAGGAGGAGAGCAGGTGGAAAATGCTCTACTGGGCCCATCCAGACTCATGGCTGGTGGTCTCATAGTCCCATGGTAGGTGTCAGACTGGAAGAGAAGCAACAGTGGAGCATGCACAGGGGATGAAGCACCTACCCTTCTCTCACCATGCTCCCCCACCTGCTCCTGTTCAGCTGCAATTGCTTGGCAATAGTAAAGGTAAATATTTCTCTTTGAAATGTATAAAACCTGTTTTTCAGTAAAAAAATTCATGGAGAGGGATGCCGGACATTTGTCCCAGTTCCAATTCCAACACCTGTCAGGGAGGTTTGCTGTGGCTTTTCCATCCCCCATATCACACCCCCACACACTCCCCATGCCCTCTCACTCCAGGTCCTCCTGCATGTGCACCCCTGGGGATGTGAGAAGACACTGGCAGCCACACAGCACCTCCTCCACACCACCGCAGAGGAGGTGCTGCTGTGTGTGACAATGAAATGTGTGGAGAAGGAATAGAAGAGAGAGCAGGTAGCTGGGTGGCTGTGCAGGGGGGCTGTGCAGGGGGGCTGTCACCTGCAGCCTCCAGCCAGGCTCTTTCTGCTTCGTCCCCTTGCAGAAAGCTTCAGAACGACCAGGAGCATCCTGCCTGCAGCAGCACTGGGTGCTTCCTCTGCTCCAGCTTTGAAGTGCAAAGCCCTGGTGTGCAGGCTGAAGCCAAGGCAGTGACACCTGGATCCCTGCGTGACTCAGCCAGGAGTTGTTTTGGCACAGGATCTGCTGATCCTGCTCTGGCACAGTGATTCCCATCCCTGCTCCAACCTCGTTTCCCTCTTTTCCCAGCCCAGGCACTGCAGCAGGAGCCTCTGTTACACCTTTCCTGGCAGGACCTGTCTCAGAGACCTTCTGTGTTTCACAAGCAGGGGAGCAGAGACCCAGCTGCTGAGCAAAAGCAAACTCATCCATGAAGTGTGTGAATGTCATTCCTGGACTGCTCCCCTACTCTGAGGAGGCCAATTACACTGCTCCAAGCTTCCAGCCACTCACCAGGGGCTCTCAGCTCGGCTGTGTGTCCTGCAGAGGTGCCCGACTACCCAGTACAGAAATACCTTTAACTGGCATCCCTTGGGGAGGGAGAGAGGAGACCAATTCAGATGGTTCAGTGGCCTGGTGACCCTCATCCTCATTTAGCCACCAAGGTTAATTGGTTGCAGGTCCTCTGGCCTTGGCACCAGGCTGACGTGAGCTGGCTCTCAAACTGGCTGTCCCTGGAATAAAACTAACCATGCTTGTAGAGTTTCAATCAAGGACTAGAGGGGTCACCATGCCAAGTTTTTCTCCACATCAAAGCATCTCCTTGGCAGAAGATGCTCAGGGACAACTCTCAGGGTTCCCTGCTCTTGGCTGTGCACAGAAGCTGCCTGGGACCACAACATAAAGCACCCTTGTTAGGAAACTCTTCCACTTTCTCATCTGCCTGTGGTGCAACTCTCAAATGTGGCTGAAGGACAAGCTCACTGGCAGCCCTGTCCCACCACAGTGGCAGCAATTCCTTTGGTCCTGCTGGTTCTGCCACTTCCTGCAGAGGGGAATGAGCCAGGCTGGGGTGTGGCAGGACGCAGCAAGCAGGGACAACCTGATGGCAAGACCATGGCTGCACTGGGAGAGACTGGAGAAGGTTTTCTGCTTTTACCCAAAAGGAAAGGTTTCTAAACTCCTGTGCTCATATGCTCTGGATAATGCTTTATTCTGCTCCAACAATCAGCAGTCTTGAGAGGTGGGACAGTGCAAACTGCATGAAGTTCAACAAGGCCAAGTACAAGGTCCTGCACAGGGGTTGGGACAATCCCATGCACAAACACAGCCTGGGTGAAGAATGGATTGAGAACAGCCCTGAGAAGGACTTGGAGGTGTTGGTCGATGAGAATCTTATGATTCTCCTACTCTGCTAAGCTCTTGTGAGACCCCCCCTGCAGTGCTGGGGCCAGCTCTGGGGTCCCAAACACAAGAAGGACACAGAGCTGTTGGAGAGAGTCCAGAGGAGGCCACAAAGATGCTCAGGGGGCTGGAGCAGCTCTGCTCTGGGGCCAGGCTGAGAGAGTTGGGGGTGTTCAGCCTGG
>VZRW01001269.1:115643-132585 GCA_013398125.1 Aegotheles bennettii | reverse complement strand
GCTCCTCATCGGAATTGTGCTCCAGACCTCAGCCAGGATCCTGTTGGCCTTCTTGGCCACCTGGGCACACTGCTGGCTCATATTCAACTGTTGTCAACCAACACCCCCAGGTCCTTTTCTGCTGGGCAGTTTCCAGCCACTCTTCCCCAAGCCTGGAGAGTTGCGTGGGGTTGTTGTGAGCCAAGTGCAGGACCTGACCCTGAACCTCATTGAATCTCAAAAGGTATCACTTAGCCTGATTGAATTTCTCCAGGTGTGCTGTTTCCAGGAGCTCCTGCCCCTTTCTTTCACCTCCAGTTCCGCCAAGCATGCTGGGGTGACATGGGGACATTAGCTGACCAGTTCTCTGCAAGGCTTCTGGGGACCTGAGGCTGCAGCACCCTTGGGGCACCTGTCCCAGCCTTCATCCTTTGACGTGTTTGTGTGTCAGCGCTCACAGGTCATGCTTGGTTGCTGTTCTTCAGCAGACTCCGGCTCCAGATCCTCAAAGGAGTTCCCAGAAAGGTAAAATCCTCTCATTGTATCTGTAAACAAAAGGACAAGGCTGAGAGGAGAGGGTTGGCAGGCTGGAGTCAGCCTTCGTGTGATGGGAGTGCTGGGCTGCAGGCAGGGTGCCCCCCAAGCTTGTGGGTCCCCTGCCTGGAAACACACCTGGCCCTTGGCTTTTTCTGCTCGTGCAACTTTTGGTCAGCCAGTGAGGCTGTTCCAAAGCCTATGCTGAGGTTTGCAACTTGTGATACAGGCCTTTCCATTTCATGCCAAATTTCATGTCTTCCCTTTCCAGTCACTGCTCCTGGAAAAAGGGAATTGTCATAGAATCACAGAATCATAGAATCATTCTGGTTGGAAGGGACCTCCAGGGTCATCAAGTCCAACCTTTAGCTCACCACGTTCCTAACCATCAGGCCATTAGACCATGGCCTCAAGTGCCTCATCAACCCGTTTGTTGAACACCCCCAGGGACGGTGACCCCACCACCTCCCTGGGCAGCCCATTCCAGTGCCCAACCACCCTCTCAGGAAAGAACTTCTTCCTAATGTCCAACCTAAACTTCCCCTGACGGAACTTGAGGCCATTTCCTCTCATCCTGTCATCAGCAACTGGGGAGAAGAGACCAACCCCAGCCTCAGTACAACCTCCTTTTAGGTAGTTGTAGAGGGCAATAAGGTCCCTCTTGTTGTCCCTCTTGTTTCCCCCCCCAAGGCCTTTTGGTAACTTTTCAAAACTTTCTGATAAATTAGCTAATCTGGCAACTGGGGGCATGAAGTGCTGTCCAGGATACCATGTGAACCATTGCTGCCATTTCTTTTCTCATTCTGTATTTTAGGATGCAGAACATGCCAAAGAGTGGCTGTAAGGTCCTTCCAGTGGTGCACTGGCACCCATCACCCCTCTGTAACATCCCTGGGTGACCTCCGTGGCAGGAAAAACAGCCGAGTGGGGTGGAATTTCATCCTTGTCCATTTATGAGGCATTGATTTATGCTGGAGTTTGAGCAGGGCAGCACTGGGGCATGAAGGGAGTGTCGGCAGAAGGATCGAATGATTCCGTGTGTGGCTTCCAAGAGCTATTCCTTTTGGGAAGCAGTGGGAAATACCTGCATGTTGCAGGTGGAGCAAAGCCCAGTTGCTACATCAAATATTCCCAGGGCAGTGTCCACCCCAGATCTGCTCCTGGGGGTCAGCACAGCCCAGATACATTGACCACAAAGCAGCCGTTGCTTCTGTTCCTGAACCCATCAGCGCTGCTTCTCTGGTCACTACATCAGTCTCCATGCATTTTAATTCCTGCATTTAATTCCATCATTGCTTGGCCCTCCCGGCCACTCCTACCACTCGGCAGCACATGTGTGGTTAAAAACCCCTCATGTATGAAAACAAGGGCAATGCTCCATAATTTCCTCTCCCTACAGCTGCTGGGTAATTACAGCTGAACTTCTGCACCAATTCCCAGATTAACGAGATAACAGCCACCCCACAGATTATAATAACAACCCTTTAGGTTGAGGAAGAGCTTATTCCTGGCTAATTACTGACAGACTGATTAGATGGACACTTGTGGTAGTCTGGCTAATCATGGGGTCAGCTCTGCTGCAGGCTGACCTGTCACCAGGCAGCATTTCTCCATGTGGTCCTCATGGTCTACTTGTTCCCTGCTCAGTTCTTGTTCTGGGCAAGGGCAGGTAAAAATCTGTACAGAGTACAAAGTCTAACAGCACCCGCAGGCTCTTGGGGTCCAAACTTTTATCAAGGCAAGCATGGCAGAGTCATTGAAGCCCAGATGCTGTAACACAGCCAGCCCCATGGTGAGGACTCCCCTGTGACAGCAGGACCCAGGGCACTGGGGACACCCGAGGTCCTGCCCACCCTCCTGCAGTGGTGGCACACGTGGCTGTTGGTCTGCAGTGTTACAGGCATTAGGTTTGCCAGATGTTCTTGGCATCTGTTTCTGATTTGTGATGGGGAATTACACCCTTGGCACCAAATCTGCACAACTGGAGAGGCCCGGCTGGTCATAGAATCATAGAATAGAATCATTATGGTTGGAAGGCACCTCCAGAGTCATCAAGTCCAACCTTTATCCCATCATACTCCTAACCATTAGACCATCAGACCATGGCCTCAAGTGCCTCATCAACCCGTTTTTTGAACACCCCCAGGGACGGTGACTCCACCACCTCCCTGGGCAGCCCATTCCAGTGCCCAACCACCCTCCCAGTAAAGAACTTCTTCCTAATCTCCAACCTAAACTTCCCCTGATGGAACTTGAGGCCATTTCCTCTAGTCCTGGTCCTTTATCTCACTGTGTGATGCGGGCAAAGGATGAGGATGTTCTGGAAGAAACACGAAACAGGAGACCGGGGGCAGAAAAGAAGGAATGAAAAAGACATAGAGAAACCATAGATAGAAACCCCTGAGCTGAGCAGGGTGCAGTGGGCTGCAGAAAACCCTGTGGAGAACAAGGCAGGGAAATTCTGATTTTAAGGGGATGCAGCATCCCCTGGGAAATGCCTGCATTTCCCCCAGCAGCAGGAGGAGCTACTCCTTCCAGGCTGCTTTGCAAGGGGCTGACTGTTCTTTAAAGAGACAGGATGCCAAGTACAGAAAAATAACAATCGGACCAGGAGTATCAAGGGGAGCTGAGGAGCTCACTGTCACTGCCCTCAGTGCCAGTGCCAGCAAAAGATGGGAAAGAAAGAATTTTGGGTCTAAAAATGTCTTTACAGGTCTAATAAGGATTTTGGAAGGTATTTTAATCATAGAATCATAGACTTGTTTTGATTGGAAAAGACCTTTATGTTCATCAAGTCCAACCATTAACCCAGCACTGCCAAGGCCACCACTGCCCCATGGCCCTCAGCACCACATCTACATGGCTTTGAGATCCCTCCAGGGATGGGGACTCCACCCCTGCCCTGGGCAGCCTGGGCCAGACCTTGACAGCCCTTTGGGGAAGGAATTGTTCCTCAGATCCAATCTAAACCTCTCCTGGGCAACTTGAGGCCACTCCCTCTTGTCCCATCGCTTGTTCCTTGGGAGCAGAGCCCGACCCCCCCTGGCTCCAACCTCCTCTCAGGGGGTTGCAGAGAGCAGAAGGTCTCCCCTCAGCCTCCTCTCCAGGCTGAGCACCCGCAGCTCCCTCAGCTGCTCCCCATCAGCCCTCTGCTCCAGACCCTGCTCCAGCTCCGTTCCCTTCTCTGGACACCCCCAGCCCCTCAATGGTGTGAGGGTTGGTGAAGTCCATGGTGAAACTGTTTCCAGCTGAAAATGCTATTCACTGCTCTGGCATCTCCATCTCCCCAGGCACTGGGGTAGCTCCAACGGTGAGATGAGCACCATGAGTCTGCTCAGGGCCCTGCAGCAGGAGGAGCTGCACAGCTTTGCTCCCTGCCCTGGCATTCCCTCCAGCCACTGCTCTCCCAGGCACGCAGGCTGGAATCACTGGTCCCTGTGGTTGGGCTGGGAACAGGCACTTTTGTGTTTGGCTGCAGCAGGAGATTACGTTTTTATCTACCTGTAGGAAATTTCTCTTTTATTTATCTTGTGAGAAGTGACAGTCCTGACTCGCACAGGGCTGGTGGAGGATCTGTGTTCACCCTGGCTCTGTGCAAACCACCCAGATAAATTGTTTGTCCATTGTGCCCGGAGTCACCCTGCGAGGTGATGGGGGGCTCAGTTCATTTGCAATATTATCTTAGACTGGAGCCTCGTCAGGACAAGGCTTTCTGCAAGTCACTGAACCAAAGTCATCAAGCCTGAAGACAGACAGAAGAAGGAAGTCAAGCAACAATTAATCCCTAGAGACTCCTTGGTTAGAGGCTTCTTCATCTGAAAGACTAAATCTGGTGTAGATACTGCAGGAGGTCAAGGAATAAGGAAATACAGAGCCAACAAGTAGCATCTCTGCCTCCTTCCCCTCGTGGAGATTTCTGGATTTCCCAGTGGGATAAGCACACTCTTGTGGGGATCACTTGTTGTCCAAGGACCTCTGTTCTGTTCCTCAGTTCCCATGTGGCCCTAAGGCTGATGGCTGCAGTTTTAGAGCTTGCCTGACCTGCTGAGTGTGTTTATATAAGGGAATGTCAAGTCCAGACCTTACCGTGGTGTCCTACTTCCATGCTGTTTGCACACTTTCAGAACAAGGGCATGGGGTTCTTCTCAGCTCCCTCCTTTTGTCCCTGTTCATGTGAAGATGTCTTGGGGCTGGCTGCTCCTTTCCAGGCAGGTTTCTCACAGCTCAGTGGCACATTTGGCCAACATTTGCTTATGACAAGGAGGAACACTCGCATAGCTATGAAACTCATTTGTGGGGAATTGGGATGTGCTACATCCAAACGGAGCTGTAACTGCTGGAAACTGCCTTCAGGTTCCCACATCTCTGGAACCAGCCCATTTCTTCAATAAGGGGATTGAACTGGCCTTCTTTCTTCTCTAATCCACCTGCAAGGGTGCATTGAGGGCTGGTGTCTGAGGTCTCCAAGGGCCAGTGGTTCTCAGAGGGGATGTAATGCCCAGTGGGAGTCTGCTCATCTCAGTAACCTAGAAACTATAGAATCATAGAACCACAGAACATGTTGAGTTGGAAGGGACCCTCCAGGATCATGGAGTCCAACTCCTGTCCCTGTGCAGGACACCCCAAGTCACACCATGTGCCTGAGAGCATCATCCAAACACTTCTTGAGCTCAGGCAGGGTTGGTGCTGTGACCACTGCCCTGGGGAGCTGTGCCAGTGCTCAATCACCCTTTGGGAAAAAAACTACCCAATGGACCTACCAGCCTCATGTGCTTACAGGAACTCAGAGAAGGAGCTTTACCAAATTGTAAATCGTTTATGGTTTCAGGTTAAGTGAAACCAAACAAACTTTTTAAACGTGCTGTTTTCAGTTGACAAGTGGCCGTTCAGCAGTAGTCCATCAAAAGCTATTCCTGCTTTAACTTGGTTGACATTTTTTTGGTGACTCTTCTTATGGAAACGCAGATAAGAGTGAGCAGCATATTCAGTAAATAGTACGAAAACTTACGGTAAAGCATTTATTACAAATATCATCAGCTATCTTTGTGGACCAGTGGAGTTTCAAAAGGTACAGCAAAGCTGATATTCCAGTTTTCTCATAACTGAATGTTCTCCATATTGGTTAGTCAGGGCCAGAGATGAAAGTCAAAGAGCAAGCGATGGCAGGAAGCTGTTTTGGGGATTGTCTTGCACAACTGTCATTATTGTCGCTTGTTCAGAAGTTTGTGCTGGAAGGACATGCACCAGAGGTGGGTCAGGGCCCTGAGTGCACCGATGGGCTGTCATCTCTCTGACCAGCCTGCAGCCATCACTCTGCAATCCCTTCTGCATCTTCCCCCGCTGTCCCAGGGGTTTTGCTGCCAACCCATCACCACAGTCTTCTCTGCATCTGTCAGACACAAGAAGTCCGCCAGGAGTCCTCGTAGAGAAACCCTCAGCCACCTGCAGACAACCCCAGCTGGTGGCACCTCCCGAACCCGTGATGTGAGATAATGGTGCCACGCTGGTGCAGTGTGCTCTGCACTACCCTGTTGGTCCACGCAGCCTCCAAAGACAGAGCACCCTGCCTGGGAGCAACTGCAGCTTGGAGCTGGTTTCTTCTGAAGAACAGGAGAGTTTGAAACAGTTTAAGAAAAGGAGCAGCTTCCCAGATTGTCGCTGGGCATGCTTCAGTGTTGGGAGGGACTCCAAAAATCATATTGAAGGTTTTTCCTAGGACAAACTTGCACGTCTTCCCAAAGCACAGGACACTAATGTGGAATCACACCCTTCTGCAGGAGGGCATTGCAGACCCCCAGTTGCAGTCATGGTAGAGCAGGCAAACCACTGCAGGATCTCCATTGGGTGCCACAGACTGTCACCATTCAATATTTCTGGATGTAAACACTTTCAATGGAAACTTTTTTTTTTTCAGTTCGTTGGAAGTGCCCACTTTGCATGGAAAAACCTCTCTAGAAATATGTCCGTGTCCATCTCTGTGTGTGTTTCCTCATCATCCTCATGCAATCCTCTCTAAGGTAGCTGTGTGAGGGACTCCAGTCCCGTGCACACAGAGCAAGCCCTGGTTGGTGGGTGCACAAAGGGCACATCCCAGAAAGGAAAATTATTGCAACAGAAAGTCTGAACTTTAATGTTTCTGTGCGGTGCAACAGCATCTTTCTGATCTGACTGATCATAATTCTGCACTGAGAAACACAAAATATCCTCCCTTAGCACTCCCAGTGTCATGGAGAATCAGTGAAGAGAGAACAGGGTGAATGCTGTCAGTGTATTTTTCCCTATGAATCCTTGTCCTCTGCTTTGGGGAAGGAGCCACTAGAGTTGGGTCCCAGACCCCCTCTCTGGATCCCTCATGAAGGTTATACTGCTCTGATACATCCCATGGCTCATGTCCCTGTCAGCCTGTGATGCCCTGTGCTGCGTGTGTCCCCTACCATGGTGCAGTCCCACCACTGGGATCAGCTTCTTGAATCTGGGGAGGCTTAATGCAATTTCCTGAGACTCCCACAGTCATTGCAAAGTCCTGTGTCCCTTGGTTCCTGTTCTATGCCCTGAATGGCATGAGTAGAAAGGCTGCATGTGACCATTTGTTCCTGGTGATCCCTAGCCCCTGTCAGCAGGAGAGTAACCTTCAGCTGCTAATTAAATATCAAACCTGAGATGCAGAGTGTTCTCAGTGCCAAGCTCTGCATCTCATTCATTTGGGTGGCATTGTACTTGTGGAGCATTTCATTCATTGTACTTGTGGAGTGTTTCATTCAGACACAAAATTAAGCCTGAAGAATGAAACTTTCCTTTAATACCTTCCTGAAGGGCTCTTGGGGTCGATGTTTTGTCCTTGCATCCATCCAACATGCTTTTTGGGTGGGGGAGGGAGCATTTCCATCTCTCTGTGAATTCTGGCACATTTGGTGGGGTCTGTTGGTCTCATAGGAACGGCAGCAGAACTGGGCAGAAAGCACATTCAGACCCTGCTGCAGAGGAGCAAATTTCCCTGGGAGTGCAGGGAAGGTGTTTTGTACCTGATCATCCACTGGAGACTCAGCAGTCAAACCCATAAGGCTCCTTAGTCCTTTGGAGACCCAGGGCTCTTGGTGAATCAGAAAGGAGCTTTTCTTGCTCTGGAGACAGTGGTCAATGCACCAGGGACTCAGAGGTTTGCAATGGAAGGGCTGCAGGGAGAGGCTCCCCTGCTGCACCTGAATTAATTGAGCTCCCTGTAAAGGACAAACAAAGTCCTGATTCTGACCCAGACAGCATGGACAAATCAGTCCTGGCTTTATTCTAGTCTTGCCTCTGAGCACTGCTACCACATCAGCCCTGCATGGCCAGGGGGAGACCCAGCACCTGGGAAGTGGTGAGATTGCATCCAAGCTCTTTAAACATTACGGATACTTTTGTCTTATTTAGGTCAGGAACCAGCCCTGCACAGCCACCAGCTGCAAACACTGGGCACTGCTCCACATATGACTCCTTCAGATTTGCCTTCTGGGCCTCAGCTCCCACTCTGATCCTGCTTGTGGTCCTGGTTATCTAGCTTATACTGGAGTTCTCCCAGTTTCCCAGCCCAAGCTGTGGGCTCCTGCTGCCTCCATGCAGTGTCCATACTCCAGTTGTTGTTATGGAAGCAGTGTTTGCATGGACACTTCCCGTTCCTTGCAGAACATCTGTATGGTCCCATCCCACTTAGCCTTCTTCTGGGGATCAGCTGCTGCTGCTCTGATTCACCGCAGCCCTCTGGACTACCCCTGGCACAAAGGGGAGCAGTGTTCTGCCTGAGGTCTTATTCTCGCTGCGTCAGCTTAATAAAAGGCAGAACCCATTTCTTTTATGTGAAGGGCTGAAATCTGATTGATCCTTTGCTGCCTGACTCTCAGGGTAAGGCTCTGTGATTGTCTGGCTTTTCATTATGTTATCGCTCTGGATTTTATTTCTTATTCTAGCAGGAATCTTTAAATTATACTCTTTGGACAATAAATGCAAGCGGAAATACGTCCTCCTCTCATGAATTTTAATGCTCCTCCTAAGCTGGATGGAGCTCCTTTTGGAGCACTTTTTCAAGGGACTTTGTCCCTGTTGTTTTAAGTTCCTTTTCCCTGTCATATTTGGGGTGATCCCTCCGAAGCAAGAATGTGGCATTAGTAGAAAGTCTTAATCCAAATCCTTAGCAAGGATATTTTCACCATTTTCTTTGCTTTCACATCTCCGTCACTTCACTCCACCATCAGCAGCATCCTTGCTTTCCATGCTCCCTTCTTAGTACAAACCACACTTTCCACAGGGATACTGACTCAGACATTATTCACTTTGCCACCTATTTTTCTCATTAGGCCTGCACAAGGAAATGTCCTCATTGTCCCGAGGGAGGGGCTGGGCAAGCAAAGCACAGGATCCAGCCAACATCACATCTGACCAACCTGTGCTGGGGACGGGTGTTAAAGGAAGCCAAAGGAAGCCAGAAAACATTCCCAATCTTTTATTATTTTTTTTTAAGAGGGGACATTCACAATCCCCAGGGGAGCCCTGCAGCCATCATTGTTTTTTCTTCTGGAAACATTGTTAGCCCCTGGGCAGAAGGGAAGGGCCATATTCCCGCTGGAAGGAGGGGCTGAGAGAGTTTTCAACCAGACCCATTCCCACCTCTCGTTGCTGTCCCAGACAAGTGAACATGTGTGCTGGAGGGAGGGTGAAGCTGGGACCAGTCCCACAACAGACGTCCTCCATTCAGTAGCAGTATGTGCTTTAGCAGCACCAGCTTTAAAGTGCACGTCCAGTCCCAGGAAGCACCAAGTGCCCTTTGAAGGCAGAGAGAGATGTGCCAGGTCTGCTCAGCCCTGAACTGCTGAGCAGCAGCATGGTCATGGTAGACCCTCCGTAAGGGCCACCAGATGGTGTTTGTCCTTGGAAGTCCCAAAGCCTCTACATTTCATGAAGTGATAATGAGCATCTGAGACTCAAAAAGCTTTAGGAGGGGGCAAGCTCCTGTGCAGCCCCGCAGGATGCTGCATGAAGAGAGGCAACACACCTTAGGAAATGGCCTCAAGTTCCGTCAGGGGAAGTTTAGGTTGGAGATTAGGAAGAAGTTCTTTCCTGAGAGGGTGGTTGGGCACTGGAATGGGCTGCCCAGGGAGGTGGTGGAGTCACCGTCCCTGGGGGGGTTCAAAAAACGGGTTGATGAGGCATTTGAGGCCATGGTCTGATGGTCTAATGGTCAGGAATCTGATGGGATAAAGGTTAGACTTGATGACCCTGGAGCTCCCTTCCGACCATAATGATTCTATGATTCTATGATTCTGGTGTGCCTGGAGGTCTCTGTGCCGCTCGTCACTGAGGATTCAGTCTTGAGAAGGCACCCAGCCCGACTTCTCACTAAACACAGGCCAAAGAAGCCCACCCAGCGGTGCTGCACCCAGTTCTCACCCGAGCTGAGGAGAAAGCAGACTCTTCTGAGATGTTCAGATTTATGAATGCAAATTAATGCAAAATTTCCTGCAGCCATTAGCAACCAGTGCCAATGGTCAGCTCTTCCCAGTGTTATAAATTTACTCCTTCATAGAATCATAGAATAGAAACATTATGGTTGGAAGGGACCTCCAGGGTCATCAAGCCCAACCTTTACCCATCATATTCCTAACCATTAGACCATTAGACCATGAAAATGGTCCCATATGACCCATCCTTGGGTTCAGCTTGTTCCTTCAAACTCCATGTGGCGGCCATCAGATCTTGTTCTGACTTTTCCTCCTGATTTAAAGCATCCTGCTCTTGGAAATCTCCTCCTCAGGAATGTACCTACGATCATCTCTCCTTTTCAGCTTCTCAGAGTGGTTCAGCTGAGAGACTGAACTGAATGAGTTGGGGGCTCTTCCTGAGCCCAGCACACCTTTAAAACTACTTATGGAATTGGTGGCTGGGTGTGCAACAGCATTGTCCTCCCCGTCCAGCCCAGTGCTCCAACTTCTTGCAAGGGTCATGAACCATTTGCTGTCTTTGCTGGGATCCCAGTGCAGCTCTGCTCTCTGATACTCAGCCTCTGGCCTGAGCTTGGTGACAACCCAGATCTGCAGAAGCAGCACTCAGGCTTGGCTCCGAGACACTGGTGGTGTTTCATTTCCTGTTGTGTGGATTTTACCAGTAATTACCTTTTTTATTATCACAGTTCTCTTGCAGATCAATAAGGGATAATGAGCAGCCTTAGGCTGAGAAAAGATCCCCAGGGGAAATTCTCCCTCGAGTGAAGAGAGCACAATAAACACACCAAAGGTTAAATCCACAGAGCATCTCAGCTGCCACCCTGGTTTTAGGAGTTTGTTGTCCCAGAGATCTCAGAGCTTTCCTTGCCCAACGTGTACATTTTGTCCCATGGATGACAAGTCCTGCAGAGCCTCGGAAGGACCCAGATGTTGTTGAAAGGCATAAATTTGCAGCTGTGGTTGTCAGGACTGTCAAACTCAGGATTCCCAGCCTCTGCAGGGCTGGATCTATAGAATCATAGAATCATTATGGTTGGAAGGGACCTCCAGGGTCGTCAAGTCCAACCTTTATCCCATCATATTCCTAACCATTAGACCATCAGACCATGGCCTCAAGTGCCTCATCAACCCATTGTTTGAACACCCCCAGGGACGGTGACTCCATCTGACATGGTCACAGCATAGATGGCACCAGACTGGGATGTTGGCTCTGTGGTTGTGCCCACATGAGGTCCAGCAGGAGTAAAGGTAGAGGACAGACTGCTCAGGTAGGGCATGTTGTGCAGGTTGCCTCTTCCCAAAAGAAACACGAAAACTCCCTGTGGGATACAGCACCATGCACTCATGGATGTTCTGTCTTGTCTAATTCTCATGAGAAAGAACAAACCAAGCTGAGGTCCCCAGGGGAATCAGCAGAAGAAATCCAGTTGGGAAGTGATGCCTATAGACAGGACAGACATCATCCACTTTCTCATCACGATCTCCACTTCTCTCACTGCTTGCTGCTGGCAGAGGGAGGTGCATCCCCAGCCCCTGTGGGACAGTCACACGTGGCTTCACAGACACCAAGCTGCCCCACTTCACACAATCATAGAATCATGGTTGGAAGGGACCTCCAGGGTCATCAAGTCCAACCTTTATCCCATCATATTCCTGACCATTGGACCATCAGACCATGGCCTCAAGTGCCTCATCAACCCATTGTTTGAACACCCCCAGGGACGGTGACTCCACCACCCCACTGGGCAGCCCATCCCAGTGCCTAACCAACCCATCATGCAGAAAGTCAGGACAGGGACTCTGGTGGGGATTCCATCTCATCTCAGAGAGTTCAATAATGCAGCACCCAAAAGATTTAGACCTGGGAGATGGGCAACAGGTCTGTGCATGGCACAGCAGATCAGCTGTGGCAATCCTCTGCCAACCTGCCCCCGTGGAATTAAGCTGTATGTCCTGAGCACAAGCATCCCTGGGCCATACTGACCAGGGTACCCCCTGGCTTCCCCACCTTTGGAAAGGAGTGATGATGTTCCTGCCTGTAGCTGCTCAGCACCTCCACCCTGCATGGGGCCGGCTCTGCTCTGCAGAGCTGCATCTTCTGGTGCTCAGAGAGGCTCAGGTGCCCCTCTCTTTCTCAGTGCAAGGAGCATTGCAGGGGCTCCACCATTTGAGAGCTGCTTCTGTGTTTCTTTTTGGATGTTCAGCCCTGAATTTGCATTTTCAAGTACCTGAGTCCCACACTCCTGCCTCTTAAACAGTCCGTGCATACCCGAGGATGAAAGCATGTGGGATAACAAGTGTATGCGTATCGTGCTGGGAGAAAAGCAGCTTGTTCATCATCTTAAGTGCTGCTTAGTGTTTGTAAGATGTTCCGACGTGCCAAGAGTCAGAACTCACTGCTCAGGGAGGATGTGGATAAATCCCCATGGCCTGTGCATCGTGCCTGGACAGCAGGTCATGTTATCCAGCAGTCCTAGGAAGCACCAGGAGCAAGTTAGGAGCAGGAACTCCTGGTATTTTCCCAGGTGTATTCCCACAAAATCACTTCAGTCCTTAGAATCATAGAATCATTATAGTTGGAAGGGACCTCCAGGGTCACCAAGTCCAACCTTTAGCTCATCATGTTCCTAACCATCAGGCCATTAGACCATGGCCTCAAGTGCCTCATCAACCCGTTTTTTGAACACCCCCAGGGACGATGACTCCACCACCTCCCTGGGCAGCCCATTCCAGTGCCCAACCACCCTCTCAGGAAAGAACTTCTTCCTAATCTCCAACCTAAACTTCCCCTGATGGCACTTGAGGCCATTTCCTCTCGTCCTGTCATCAGCAACTGGGGAGAAGAGACCAACCCCAGCCTCACTACAACCTCTCTTTAGGTAGTTGTAGTGGGCAATAAGGTCTCCTCTCAGTCTCCTCTTCTCCAGGCTCCCTGTGGCAGGAGCCCCCGAGCCCTGCAGAAGCAGCCGAGCACAGCGCCCGCCGTGCTGCAGCCACGCACAGGGTTTTTGCAAGGTTCACTTGCCAGGAGGGGCTGGAAGTGCAGACAGAGCTGCCTGGCACAGCCCGAGGAGGAGAGGGAGGGCCAGGAAGCAGCTGCCGGGAGCGTGATGCTCTGGGTTATGAGGGGTCTGGGAGGCTGCTCTGGCTCAGATTAGCTTCTTGATTACTGCACTGTGTTCTCATCAGAAGAGAAGAGGATTTTATCAAAGGAAGATTACCTCCAAATGGGAAGAGGAGGTTTCATTAGAGAGGCTTAGATGATGTGAAGTAACTTAACTCATCTTTTGAACAGCTCAGCTTAACCCTTTGGGAAGGATTGCTCCCCACTCCTGCCTGTTTTGGCAGGTAGATCCTTCCCCGAGGGAGGCCCTGGAACTCAGGGATCCTCCAGGACTGACACTTGGCCACAGGTATCTGCCCTCAACGTGCACCATGCACAGCCTCTGCCTCTTTCTGCAGTGATTAACCTGAGCAAGAAGCCTCTTCCAAACCCATCTCTGAAGGTTGGAATAGAATGGGAAATATCCAGCAGTCCTGTGTGCTTGTCCACCCAAAACCCAATCGAAGACCATGTGTGCAGTGCCCAGCTCACTGCTGCTGCTGATCAGGGCTGGCCAGATCAGTGAGGCATCTCTCTGCTCCTTCTGGAACAGGACACATTATTCTCCTTCTCCTTGTCCCCTCGGTACATAACCCTGGGGTTGTGCCTGCAGGAACTGTTAGGTTCAAAGTCATCATCTTCAAGGAGATCCAGCAACTTGGAATTGGGTTTGCCTCCAGAGCTTGGCATGTTTAAAAGTGGAAATAATTAGTTGGGTTTTACCTGTCCAAACATAACTGTGTGCCAAGTAGGTGCATCCCATCTTCTCCTGCTCTCCAGAGCTTGTTGTCTTGGCTGCCTTTACTGTTGATGGAGAGAAACTGGCACTTCTAGGGCACAGGGAAGCTCCTTCTATGAGTTTGAAGAAATGCAGCTGAGCTTCTCCCAGCAGCACCACCACTCCCCACTGACAATGGAACTCCGGACAAGTTGCATGAGGAGGCAGAAAAGAGGTGGTCTGGTGCTTACCCTGGGCATCAGGTCCAGTTTGTAACTGCAAAGTGTGGAATGAAGTTTGGAAACCACGGGAAAGCGTGAAAGAATCCTAGAGCAGACCTGACAGCAAAACTCCTTTGTCTCCTCTGTGACTCCTCACCCACGGCCCCTGAGATTGTATCAGCAGTGAGAGCCAGTCAGCAATCAGCCTGGCAGTCACTCTTCATCCAGAGCTGGACCAGCTGGGAGGGATGGGACTGCACTTCCCCTGAGCAGTTCAGCCCCTCCGCCTTCCCTCTCTCCATTCAGAGCAGACCCTGTCTCCTCCTCCCTGCTTTCTCCTCTTTATAAACCCAGTTAAAGCTCCTGCACAGACAGAAACATCATTGTTTGGTGGGAGCGATACCTTCCTTGTTCAGAGGTCTCTCAGCCAGTTTCATTACCCTGCTAACCATAAAAGTGTCCACTATGCTCATGTTTGGTCAAGCAAACAGGCTTTAATTTGACTACAGACAGTGTCCTTCATGGCATGATCAGCACAGGGACAGATTTGGTGAGACAAAGCTTTGTCCAGACCCTCTCTGGCTTCAGGTGTGCTGGACCTTGCACCCTCTACCTTGAAAGAGGTCTCAAGGATAGCCAAGTCCTCATGCAAATATTCACGAATGAGGTGAGGAAAGTGCTCAGGATATGTTGAATTATGGTATTCCTTAACATTGAAGGGCTTCACTCTGCACTGTGAATGACACCCACAGTGAGGCATCCTATATTGGAGCATCCCTTGGCTCCATAATCATAGAATCATAGAATCATTATGGTTGGAAGGGACCTCCAGGGTCATCAAGTCCAACCTTTGTCCCATCATATTCCTAACCATTGGACCATTAGACCATGGCCTCAAGTGCCTCATCCACCCGTTAATGGTCTGGCCTTCTTCAATCTGCAGACATATAGTGACCACTCAGGACAAGACCAGGATTTTCCTGGGAAAAGGAAGCCGTGTGAAGATCTGAGCTGCCGAAAGTCTAACAGAGCCCTGCTCTGAGATCACAGAGGGCAAACCAAGAAAGCCAAACTGGAAACAAATAGACAGACCTTGCCACGCCAAGGGCAGGGCTGAACTGTTGGAGAAAATCCTAACATCTGTTGGTTGGCTTCAGAGTCCTTTTAAAAGGGGTGTAAAGAAACGATCCATGAAGATAATGATGGGCTATACAAAATGATTTGTGCTGTTTTGGCCTCCCACTGCTGGGATGAAGGAATCCATCCTTCCATCGTCCAGCTCCTGAGAAATCTTGCCAAAAATTGAGTTCAGTACCCACCCTGGGTATCTGAACCTTGAAAAAGCCTTGAAAATGCTGGGAACACAGCCTTGTATGGCTCTTCTCCCTCCTTTGTGCTTTTCTTTCCCTGCCCTAATTCCTCTCCCTCTTATCATTCCTTATTTCCCCCTGTGTGGCAAGATGCTGGCTTACCTGGGCACAATTGCATCCTTTATGGTATTGCTAGAAGCACTCAACTGAGGAGGCAACTGAAAGGGTTAAGCAACTTCCTGGGTGATGTAAGTTTGTCAGGTCTCAGAAGAATGGATCATTGAATGTACTGAAGCTGTGTTCCTCCAACATTGACTCACGATTTGATTTCTCACCAGAGACATATTTTCTGTTTCGCTGTTCTTTTTGGCCATGTTAATGTATTATGAGCCTTGTTTTTCCTTATAGAAAGCAGAATCAAATTCCAGCAAAGACAGCACCTTAGCCTGGTATAATTCAATTGATTTATTTCCCCACCCCAGAAAGCACAATTATTACTTTCCTTAGTAACGCCAAAGAGGCTCTCAGACAAGGGACATTTCTCTATTAAGGTTTTCTATTGCTAAAGAAAAGTGCATCAGAGATGCTGTTACAATGGAAGACTTACTTAAGACATTGCAAATGCTCTAACTGCTCTTTTCTTTCTTTCCTTCCCCTGAACTCTTCACTGAAGCTTGCATAGGCTTCTGATCATAGAATTGTTAAGGTTGGAAGAGACCTTAAAGCTCACCCAGTCCAACCCCCACCTCCATCCCCACTCACCCACAGCACCCAGCGCCACATCCAGATGCCTCTTGAACACCTCCAGGGACGGGGACTCCACCACCTCCCTGGGCAACCCATTCCCACCCCCAATCACCCTCACAGGGAAGGAATTGTCCCTCATGTCCAACCTGAATCTCCCCTGCTGCAATTTCAAGCCGTTCCCTCTCGTCCTTTCATTGTGGGCACGGCAGAAGAGACTGACCCCCCCCTCACCCCAACCTCCTCTCAGGGAGCTGGAGAGAGCCATGAGGTCCCCCCTGAGCCTCCTCTTCTCCAGGCTGAACACCCCCAGCTCCCTCAGCCGTTCCCATCAGCCCTGTGCTCCAGGCCCTTCACCACCCTTGTTGTCCTCCTCTGGACACCCCCCAGCCCCTCAATGTCTTTTTTGCAGTGAGGGGCCCAGAACTGACCCCAGCACTCGAGGTGCAGCCTCACCAGTGCCCAGCACAGCGGGACAATCCCTGCCCTGGTCCTGCTGGCCACACTGTGCTTGATGCAGGCCAAGATGCCATTGGCCTTCTTGGCCACCTGAGCACACTGCTGGCTCATCCCCAGCCAGTGTTACCCAACATTCTGAGATGGAACTCTGAGAATAAGTATGCCAAGACTTTTTGTGCTGAGAGCCCCACAGAGTCCCACTCTGGACTCTGACATGGTCTTCTTTGTACTCAGTGGTGCACGGATCTCCATCAGGAGAAGTATGTGGGAAGCAAAGGCTCAGACAGGGCACGAGAAAAATTTCAGTCGTCAAGGGAATCCAACAAGTGTAGCAGGACTGTGGCAGGGAGGCAGGACAGATGAGAGGAGAGGAGAGGAGAGGAGAGGAGACAGAACGGCTG
>VZRW01001269.1:99625-115285 GCA_013398125.1 Aegotheles bennettii | reverse complement strand
GAGGAGAGGAGAGGAGAGGAGAGGAGAGGAGAGGAGAGGAGACAGAACGGCTGAGGAAAGACCAGGACCCATAGGAAGTGCTGGAAGTTGTGGTTGCTCTCACACCTGGTGCTTAGCCAGCCCTGCAGACATGTCCTCTGGAAACCATAACGTATGAGCATTCCTGGCAGGGATCAGTCCCTGTGTCCCCGTTGGTAACCTCACAGGCTGAGCGCAGGGCTGGTGCCTTTTGTGTGCGAATCTCCTCGGAAGATGAAAAACCCGAGGAGTGAGATTTATTAAACGGGCAACAGATAAGGGCTTCAGACTGATCTGTCACAGGCAGGAGTGCAATTGATGTAGGTGACCAGGCTGCACCAGGGAGCAGATTGTGCTGCCTCTGCTGCATCTCCGCATTCTGCCACAGCTCCCTGACTAAGGCACACCGTGTCCCAAGTGTCCCTGCCCACCCCTTGGCCACAGCTCACCCGGCCATGTCAGGACCAGTCCTGACCATGTTTGGTGGGGACTATGGGTGTGTTTTGTGGGTAGACCTGCACTTTCTCAGGGTCAAATTCTCCTTTGCTTATTCACCCACCATACTACACCTCCAACTGCTGTGTCCCCCCTTTATCAGGAATATGATGGGATAAAGGTTGGACTTGATGACCCTGGAGGTCCCTGGAGGATATGAGGACAGAAAAGCAATGGAGGCAGCACCACTACAGGGACTGGACCTTCATTTCCTCCAAGGATCTCAGCAGGTTGTCTCATGACCAGATACGTGCAGAGGAAACCGGCATGTGCTTTCCTCTCTGAGGAACTGCCAATTTTTCCCCAGAGATTGCTGCTGACACCAATTTCTCAAGCTAGGCTGGTGCCTGGCCTTGGAGATCACTGATGTTGCTCAGATAGTCACTCTCTGCCAGCAGCTCCACTACGTCTTTCCTCAGCAATTCCACCATCAGGCATGCTCCAGACTAGATGTCATCTCTATCCTGGCCATCAGGATAGAGGAGATATCAGGAAAATACAGACCTGAGCCTTAGAAAACCCAGGCAAGACTCTGGGAAGAGGCAGGCAGATCTGGGAGCCCATCTTGGCATACCTTGCATGCTGAAGGCACATGGGACCCCTCTGAAGGCCCCAGGGGACCATGCCTGGGAAAGGTCTTTGCCTTCTCCCCTTCTTCCTCCTTAACGTCCCCCATAGCAGGGACTAGTTGGGATCTTCCAACCTTGTAGGCAGCTCTGGCAGGAGGATGAGCAGCTACATCCCCACCACTCCATGAGACACAGAAGGAGAAATCACCGCCCTGTGCATGCCAACACCAGAGCTCTGGAGCAGCCAGGAGTCAAACATCGTTAGCATTATTGCACATTAGAGATGGTAATTTTCTAACTGAGAAGGTATTGGACCCAATATGAGGTAATTTATTTTGGATCTCCTTATGATGGATAAAGATGAATTAATCACCATGCTTGAAGTTAGTTGTTGCCTAGGGACTCATGATCATGACCTGATTATATTTAATATAGGCAAAGAGAGAACAGTTCCAACCAATTCTATGTATCTATGGGCACACACACTCACATGGTGCTTTGAAAACACTCATTTCCCAAAGCTGGGGAAAATTATGAGTGGAATTAATTTGGAGGGAAATTTTAATCAAAAAATGTGAATGAAGATGGGAAGTTCTTTAATGAAAGCTTATTAGGTCATAATTTTACCTCAAAGAAAGGAGGCAATTTTGCCTAAAAGTCCACACTGATTTAGTAGTAAAATGAGGGAGGCTGTGGGAAATAAAAATGCAACATGGAAAGAATGGAGAAAGGGAAAGAAGCCACAGTTACTGGTGTGAATTGCAGCAAGGAAAGGCACAAAATTGATAAGGAAAACTCAAGACAAAAAAATATAATCCACGGGGCAAGGTTGTGAACAACAAGGAGCTTCCAAAGTGGTTCAGGAACATGGGAAACCACAAGAGGGTCTCTCCTGAAAGGGGCCATTCAACCCCTTGGTGGTAACGTGGCAAAGCAGAGTTCAGTCAACAGGACACCTCTTCCCAGGAGTCTCCCACTGCTGCCTGGTAAAGTGTTGGCCCAGTGGTGATAACTCTTCACTGGCCCTGGCAAATGAGAGCATCCAGGAGTGGATGCTGGCCAGCTAGGAGAGCAAACAAACTGACAAAGGGGACTCCAGGCCAGTGACTTCACTTCCAATGGAAATAATGGAGAGAGCCACATGGGATCTGAGTGCTCGAGGAATGTAGATGAAACAATATCCATATATTCTTGGTGACTATCCAAAATCATTTGATAAGTAGGGTTTCACTTAGAGGTTGCATCAGCCACCTTTGCTGCTAAAATTCATAGAAACACAGAATCACCAAGGTTGGCAGAGACCTTCAAGATCATCCAGTCCAAGCCCTCCCTCCATCCCCACTCACCCACAGCACCCAGCACCACATCCAGACACCTCTTGAACACCTCCAGGGACAGTGACTCCACACCTCCCTGGGCAACCCATTCCCACACCCACTCACTCTCACAGGGAAGAAATTTTTCCTGATGTCCAACCTGAATCTCCCCTGCTGCAATTTCAGGCTGTTTCCTATTGTCCTTTCACTGTGGGCACAGCAGAACTCCTTTTCAGGGAGTTGTAGAGAGTGATGGGATCTCCCCTGAGCCTTCTCATCTCCAGACTGAACAACTCCAGAAAAAGAGGCAATCCTGCCTGCCCCATGCCAGGCTGTGTTCCCCAGGCTGGTGGCATCCTTCCACTGTTGACACCATGACTTGAGGCAGACTGGGCCAGTGAGCTCACACCACATCACGCTTTTAAGCCAGTTTTTTTAAGCCACTTCAATTCCCCAGCCTGGGAAACTTCTTTTTTATTATTATTTTCCAGGAGCAGCACTCACATGAGCTTAATCTGTTTGTCAAACTGAGAGGCTTTAACATTTTCTTAGGTGTTTGATTTACTGTCATTGAGTATTCTGTTTAAAAAATAACTCCCCAGGCAGCAGAAATGCTCACACTTGGTTTCCTGTGGGTGCCTCCCATGTACCTAGCAATTTGGTTGATCTCAGAAGGAAGCCTTTCTCAGCAGAGCACTAATTTGGGGCTGTTTCCTCTAGCCTGGTTACATACACTCATGGTATTTGTAAGAAAACAATATCTCTGAGAGCTCTGCCTCTCAGCTGAACTTGACAGAAGGTGGCAACAGCGGGATTGACAGGCAGTAATATCACATCATTCCTGTTTCCTTAGGAAGCCTGGCTGGAATCAACACCAAACAGCATCAGTCCAGCACTTGATAAATGGACTAATAACTGGCTAACAGATCTCACGAAAAGGCTGCCTGGGAAGTCAGGCTTTCTGCTGATCAGGATGTGGACCAGTGCTTATTCAACACTTTTCCTAAAGATCTGGGGACAACTACCTAAAGGGAGGTTGTAGTGAGGCTGGTGTTGGTCTCTTCTCCCGAATTGCTGATGACAGGACGAGAGGAAATGGCCTCAAGTTCCATCAGGGGAAGTTTAGGTTGGAGATTAGGAAGAAGTTCTTTCCTGGGAGGGTGGTTGGGCACCGGAATGGGCTGCCCAGGGAGGTGGTGGAGTCACCGTCCCTGGGGGTGTTCAAAAAATGGGTTGATGAGGCACTTGAGGCCATGGTCTGATGGTCAGGAATATGATGGGATAAAGGTTGGACTTGATGACCCTGGAGGTCCCTTCCAACCATAATGATTCTATGATTCTATGATCCTATGATTCTAATAAAAAGCCCATCCAGGTAGGTGGCTGACAAAGCCCATCCAAGCAATGGACCACACTCAGATCGGTACAGGGTGATGGGACCCCTTTTTTGTTTGTGCTTTAAAATGCAAAAATGTGTTTTACTATGGCCAAGTTCCCAATAGCCAGGAGATCAGCTCACTGAACCTTGGAAGGGTAGTGGTGGGGTAATGATGGAGGTGTCATACCAGAAGAGCTCACATGTTCACGTCCAATGGAGGATGCTCAGGAGGAGCAGGGAGAAGATTTCCTCTCTCGCTGTGCCAAT
The DNA here is from genome assembly GCA_013398125.1 of Aegotheles bennettii. Classification (NCBI taxonomy): domain Eukaryota; kingdom Metazoa; phylum Chordata; class Aves; order Caprimulgiformes; family Aegothelidae; genus Aegotheles; species Aegotheles bennettii. The sequence goes on along the minus strand of VZRW01001269.1, from coordinate 111,242 downwards.
GGGGAGGCTGGCACTGAAATACCCCTCTTCTGGTGCCCTCTTCTGATAACCACATGCCATTTGGTGAGCAGCAGGATGCACAAACCTGCCCTGAGCCCTCAAGAAGTTATGGCCATGGTCTAATGGTTAGGAATATGATGGGATGGTCTAATATGATGGTCTAATATGATGGGCCATGGTCTAATGGTTAGGAATATGATGGGATAACGGTTGGAGTTGATGACCCTAGAGGTCCCTTCCAACCATAATGATTCTATGATTCTATGATTTCAGACACACTTCTCATTCCTGCTTGCTCTGTTTGGTTGGCCATAATGACATATTTGGGCATTTCCATGTCTGCCAGACTGGCAGCACCATTTATGCCAGAGACACTTCCCAGCTGGTGTACCACATTAGTTTCAGGCTACAGTCCTGTGAAACAAGGAGCCTTACCCAGCACTTCAGCCAATTCCTCCTCCTCATCCCCTGCACATTGTCCTGTACAACCAACTGACCCATCACAAAATCTCTTATCCATTTTATTAGTATTTCCTCTGCACTGGAGGCAAAGTTCTCCTGCTTCCATTCTGCCAGTCTGCAAATTTCTAACTACTCAGGACCTGTGTGACCACAGGTCCTTTCCTCCGTACCCTCCTGAAATAGCTCAGCTCCCTCCTACAGCCAAAGCACCACGAGCCATGGGACACAACAGAAGCCTGGCTCTTGAACTGTTAGTATTGTACAAATAGTGCCCAATCCTTACATGATTAGGATTGCAACATGGTTTATCACATTCCTTCCAGGGACATGTGGAGCAGGTAATTCCTGACAGCTCCAAGAACTGCTCTTCCCTCCAGGAGCCCATGAATTGGTGCCGTGTGGTTGTCAGATCACTGCCAGCTCTGGCAGCAGCCATTGGGAGTCTGTGACAGCCAGGTCTGAATCCTCACTGCTGGACCACTGCTAGTGAGGAGAGACCAGGATGAGAGCAGGTGAGTGCTGGCAGGGCACACAGCATGTGGCAGAGGAGCAGTGAGACAAGGTACAAACTTACTGTCAGTAGGTGCATGGTTCCAGTTAATTGGGCTGTGTGCTGTGGACATGGGGGTACACACAAGCAGAGATGTGAGCCACCAAGGCTTGGTGCCCCGGGTACCAGGGGTGATCTTGGTACGTGGGGAAGGTCAGGGGATGGGAAGGTCAGGGGATGGGAAGATCATGGGATGGGAAGGTCATGGAATGGGAAGGTCATGGGATGGGAAGGTCATGGGTTGGGAAGGTCATGGGATGGGAAGGTCACTACTCACTGCAGTGGGGCTCAAGAATGGTGCTTTTTTTCTGATGGGGTTTATTCCTCTGTATCACTCTGGTGGCAGGAGGTGAAGGTCAGACACCACACTGAACCGTGGCATGATTTAACCCTCTGGTCAAGGGATCATCACTCTTCCCACTAAATCCAGCTTGGCTGTAGGGAAAGGGGATAATGTTTAGGGAGGGAGGGTGTGTGGATTTCCTGGGAGATGCAGCAGACAGTGTTCTTCTCTGCCAACTGCCTCTCCTGGGGTTTGGGTGGCCTGAACATCTCAATGCATCCCCCCACTAGAGCCCACAGCCCTGGTCCCACAGCCTGGTCCCACATGATCTGTCTCCTTCCCCTCACAGTGCTGCCAAGGAGAATCTGTGCTGATGCCACTGCCTAGCTCTGGGAAGGGCAATTAAGGAGGCATGGGATGAAAATAAAAACACAATAGAGAAAAGCATAAGCCGGTGGAAGCAAGGTGGGAACTGGTAGCAAATACTCACAGCCTGGTTTTGTACAGTGTGCACCAAATCATGGTTCTGCCACAGTCTCAATGTATTGGCCAACCACCCCCTGCTTCATGTGCATCCTTCCCCAAAGGACCATTCTGGGAGTGGAATGCAGGACTGATAGTCAAAGAGGAGATGCTGTGATACCCCCCAGCTTTTCAGTGGAGTCACGATTCCAGGCACCTCCTGCAGGAGACCATGAGAGTTCATGCACACAACCAACCCTGCAAACACTGGTGTTTCTGTGCTCCATAAGCACAGCCCTCTGGATGTTTCAAGGAACACAGTGCTTCATCCATGACCTTCTTGGCTTGAGCCAACATCTTTCCCTCACCACCAGCTGTAGCAGGGGCTCTGCTGCCAGTCCCAGGTATGGGACCCAGAGCAATCATGCAGAGACAAGTTGCTCTACAACTGGCAGGCAAGCAGAGAGAGGAGTTATGATGGAGCAGAGACCTGATAAGTGCTTGAGCTGACCCTGTTCCCAGCTTGTGCTGTGGGTTGAGTGGAAAAGTTGTGCCAAGGGAGGAGTTTTCCCAAGCACGCTGACAAATTGTGCTGAGCAGAGGTAGCAGACACTTAGCCCTTGCAGCCAAAGCTGTAACCTGCTGTGATGTCCAGGGTGAGACATGGGAGTTGCTGGGAGAGATGAGAGCCCTGGGTGCAGCCCATACATTTACTGGGCTAACCAGTCACACTCATCTTGGCTGATGCATTCAAGCACACAGCTGGATGCTCACAGACTCAACACAAAGGGTTGTCCTGTCCAGTCTGCACCAGTTCACTTCCAGATGTGGGAGTACAGAATGACCCAGAGAAGCTGAATCCCAAAACTGGTTGAGACTAACCCTGGAGACTCTGAAACCATCTGCAAGCTGCCAGGCTCATTCAGCAGATGGTGCTCACAGCCACCACTTAAGCACGAGCAGGGGATCTGGTCAGGTTGGGGTTGTTCCTGGCAGCTTTGCAATATTGTCTTAGTCAATAGCTGACAAGATGCTGCGGGCTGGGAATTGCCAATACAGCATTAACGAGGATGTCAAAAATCACAGGGCTGAATTAGTCAAAGTTGTGTGGCTGGAGAGACAGTGCCCAGGACATGCAGACACCCACCTGCACCAGGACAGCTCAAGAGATGTTAGGGCTGAGTCCTGGAGGCTGGAGAACAGTCCTTGGGGACAAACCCCATAATTCCCCTAAGGCTCAAGGTCCGCCTGCTTGCTCCAGGTCATTCTTATGCCTAACGTCTCATTATGCCAAGGGCATCCTGGCCTGTATCAGAAATGGTGTGACCAGCAGGAATAGGGAGGTGATGGTGCCCCTGCACTCAGCACTGGTGAGACCACACCTTGAGTGCTGTGGCCAGTTCTGGGCCCCGCAGGATGGGAAGGACATTGAGGTGCTGGAGCGAGTCCAGAGAAGGGCAACGAGGCTGGGGAGAGGTCTGGCAAACAAACCTTATGGAGACCAGCTGAGGGAACTGGGGTTATTGAGCCTGGAGAAGAGGAGACTGAGAGGAGACCTTATTGCCCTCTACAACTACCTAAAGGGAGGTTGTAGTGAGGCTGGGGTTGGTCTCTTCTCCCCAATTGCTGATGACAGGACGAGAGGAAATGGCCTCAAGTTCCATCAGGGGAAGTTTAGGTTGGATGTTAGGAAGAAGTTCTTTCCTGAGAGGGTGGTTGGGCTCTGGAATGGGCTGCCCAGGGAGGTGGTGGAGTCACCGTCCCTGGGGGTGTTGAAAAAACGGGTTGATGAGGCACTTGAGGTCTGATGGTCTAATAGTTAGGAATATGATGGGATAAAGGTTGGACTTGATGACCCTGGAGGTCCCTTCCAACCATAATGATTCTGTTATTCTATTCTAGGATTCTATTAGCAGAAGGAAAGGCACCACGCATAGGGAGCTAATTCTCGTCAATGTTTTGGCAGACTAATAGTCAAAAACACCTAATATATACAGAAAACCCTATTTAGTAATGTAATCAAAATTGTTACACAAAAAAATTCCCAATGTCTGTCCTCTTCTCTGGGGCTGTGCTCACCCTTTCAATGTCCCTCTGGGTCTAAGTGTACTTAGACGTGGCCAGGCTTCCTTAGGCGGAGAGGTAGTGGGGAGTCACAGAAAGACACCAGCATCCCATGCTGGTCCCTGTTCCATGGGACAGGTCTAATGTTCATGATGGATTTTCTTCTTCCCTGATTTGGGAGACCCCAGTGTTACTCTTCATCATTCCTCCTCATCGACTTTCAGCTAAAATGTTTGAAATCTTCACAGTGGCCTCCCTCAGCCCCACTTAACATAAAGGGCTCTATTTCAGGGATTTGTTATGCCATTAACATACATGGTGTGCATAGAGTTTAGGTAAAACAGTAATACTTCCTTAATTGTTAAATGGCTGTTAAAACAAGCTAAAAGCAGCTGAGGCCAAGGCAAGACCAGACCAGTCCTGAGACTTCACGCTCTCGGGTCAGAAAAGCACCTTTGGCTTTCTACTAGGAATGACAAAAATTACATTTACTGGGCTATACTGCCATCATGACCAGAGACACACACTCAGAAACGCATGTTCACCATGACATGGCTGCTAAATTCCATGCCATGAGGGGAGTGATGCTTTTCAGCCCAGGGTTATACAGAGCACCTGTTTCACCAGAATTAAAGCCCCCACCATGCTGTGGGGTCCCTGCTCTTCCCTGCAGGCACAGGGTGAGGCCAGGACCAGGGTGACCAGCACCAGATTGGGACAGGGTGATGCTGAGCCCATTTTCCTGACCAACACAGAAGTGGTGGGCAGGGGTCTGGGCTCTCCTGGTTGCACCAGGCACTGGCAGGTTGCTGGGTGCAAAGATGAAGGGAAGAAATGTGCCCCTTTCTCTGCCTTCCCTTCTCCACACCTTCTTTCCAGAAATTCCCTGTAAATTCAGTTCGGATCCCTGCTCAGATGGTTAATGCTCAGCTCAAGTCCTTCCTTTGAATTGTACAATGCTCCACATCTCTCACGTTATAGTCTCCAGCCCATTTGGACCCCTCGCCAAAGACCATTCACCCCTCCCTTTGACACATAACAAAGACTGCCTGATATCCTGTGTATCCTGAATAATCCTCTCTGGCAAAATACCCTGACCCACAAGTCAGCAACAGGCTCCAGCATGGCACAGCCTTGCACCAGCCCTGTGGGCAATTCCTACTGGAGGCCCCTCATCCTCCTGCTTGCTCATACCAGGGCGTGAGTTCCAGAGAGGAGATGGAGATTGAAGAACAAGCTCATTTCATGTCAGCATGGCAAACTCTGAGACATCCCACTCTCTGCTGTCCCCTGAGGACATTTATCCAGGAGCTCCCAGGGATGCTCTGGGTGCAGCTGCACTTCCTTTTCTCAGTGCTGCAGTGCCTTGTCTGCTCCTCCGAGCTGCTCGTGGTCTGCTTCAGGTGCTGCTGGTGTGTGTACATCAGGCAGCCTGGCCAGGAGAGCTGGCAGACAGCATCGGGAGCAGAGGAGGGGGGCAGGAGGAGGAAGCCCACCACGTGTCCTTGTGAACAAGTGGCACTTGGGGAGTGCATCAGCCCCCTGCTCCACTCAGCCCTGCTGCTCGCTCTGTGGCTGTGCCAGGCTGGGTCTGCCCCAGCTCTGCCAGGTCCTGTCCTGACCTGCTCCCCACCACGCTCAGGCAGAGGGGATGGTGGGGGAAGGCACAGCCAGCCTCTAAGAACCAACAATTTCATTTTTCCAAGGCTTAATTTCAGCTTCTGGGATGCTGAGGTGAGTGGGTGGGTGTGCCGTGCTTCTTGATTCAACTCCTTCTACAACCCCTTCTTGGAGATCAAGCACACGATCACAGTGAAAAAATAATCTGCAGGGGCACTGTACCAGAAACACTGTCAGGGACCAGACAAGGTGGACGGAGGCTTTGAGACAAGCCTGTCTATAGCTCATTATCTGATTGCAATGAATGTGGGCAGCAGAGCACTGAGACACTCCACAGTTCCCTCACCAATTCCTGGCATTCAAATCACTTGACTCAGGTCTCAGAAAACATTATGCTGTCCAAAAATAATGAGATATTAAAAATTAATAAACTCCAGCTCGGTTTATTTGCCTTCTATTTTTTCAGAGCTGTTAGGAATCGTGTTTCCAGCTTTTCTCTGCAGTCACAAGTTTGGCTCTGATATGATTTTCATTCAAGACCGAGCATCTCGTGTAATCCCCTGACTCTTGCAGCTGGGGCTGTAGGAAAAATAACAGCTCTCAGAGGACTGAATCATCAGAGCTGCCAATGCTGGTCAACCTTTTCAGGTTGGTAAAGTAGGGATGGAGATGGTATTAAGAACGCTACTGACTTTGACTTGGAAACTAGTGAATTCCTTTGCCTGTAAAAGCCTCTGGGATTCATTATTCTTCCTGTGACACGGGGTCTTTTTCTTCTCCTCAGCAAAATCCCAGGGCATCCTCCCCGTGGTGGGAATGATTCAGCTGAGCAGTGTTTGAAACTCTCATGGGGATGTCAGGAGGACCTGACTGGTCCTCCCTACCTGCTGCTGCCATAGGTGTCCTTGCGGAGGGAACTGGATTCTCTGCCTGTGATGGCAAAGCACAGCAATCTGTGCCAGCTTCTTTGCTGTGATGTAGGACTTGGGCTGGGTAGGTGCTTGGGAACAGCCCAAACAGTCACAGATACCCAAAGCTTGACAAATTCCAGCAAGTTCAAATATTTGCCCAGTGAATAACATCAAATTCATGTGCGTTGTTTGTCCTTTGCTCTTTTTCCACTGACAGTTCATGCTCTGCCCGTGCCAGTAATGCTGCTGTGAAAACAGAAGCAGGGCAGGACTGGCTCCATTGCTGTCCTTCTGGTTGCCCTTATGTCCTGTGTTATGTCCAGGTCCAATGCCTTCCAGAGTGTGCACCAGCCCAAATGATGTAATTTAGTCATGCGCTTCTCCTTCAGCCCCACGTAAGGCAGATTTGCTGAAAACCTCAGCAGGAGATTGATATTTTTTCTGAAAACTTAGAAAAATGAGTCCAAGGGCTCGATATTCTTCAGCAGCACATTTGGTGTGCTGATGCTCCGCAGTGTCCAATTCTCTGTTTGTACTCAAGAAACAAACAGGCTTGGGGAAAGAAGGGAGGCTGCTACTGTCACTGGGGAGCCCTGCATTCCCGGGGTATTAATACGGGTGTCCAGCAAGGCTTCAGGGCTCCTGTCCAGCGAGAGGACCTCTGCAGCCATGCGCATTCCCCAGGAGCGGATCTGACTCATCCTGCCCTGGATCAACTCCATGATTTCTCCGCAGTCACTAGAAAAGAGCCCGTGAAGAAAAGGATCTCCAGTAAACGCAAACGTTTGTGCACATGCTTGTTTCCTGCTCTGTACCTTGGACAAACTGACAGTCGAGGTTTGATCCGTGCTTTGTTGGATTAAACTCATTTTTATTCATCTTTTACTTTGCCCTGCTGCCAGAATAATTCCCAGGTAATGCGGATTCCCACACACAGCCCGTTCCTCTGGGAGAAGAAAGCCCTGACATCGGGTAGACCGGCTGACTTCCAAGAGGAGGAAGGCAGGCAGCTCCCCAGAGCTGAAGCACTCGTTCTGGGGTTTTCTGGCAAGCAGTGCTGGAAAGCCAGGAGTTTATAAACTCCATAAATATTGTTCCTTTACACTGAGGCTGTGGTGGATGAGCAGCTGTCAGCCTCTCACCAGCCGACAGACACTTTGCAGAAGGATTCATCTGCATAGGAAATACTCATTAAAAAGCAGCTGAATCTTCAGTGCAACCTCTGGGCAGCAGCAGGTTGCAGGACAGGATCCATAGAATCATAGAATCATAGAATCATTCTGGTTGGAAGGGACCTCCAGGGTCATCAAGTCCAACCTTTATCCCATCACATTCCTGACCATTAGACCATCAGACCATGGCCTCAAGTGCCTCATCAACCTGTTTTTTGAACACCCCCAGGGACGGTGACTCCACCACCTCCCTGGGCAGCCCACTCCAGTGCCCAACCACCCTCTCAGGAAAGAACTTCTTCCTAATCTCCAACCTAAACTTCCCCTGATGGAACTTGAGGCCATTTCCTCTCGTCCTGTCATCAGCAATTGGGGAGAAGAGACCAACCCCAGCCTCACTACAACCTCCCTTTAGGTAGCTGTAGAGGGCAATAAGGTCTCCTCTCAGTCTCCTCTTCTTCAGGCTCAATAACCCCAGTTCCCTCAGCCAGTCTCCATAAGGTTTGTTTGCCAGACCACTCCCCAGCCTCGTTGCCCTTCTCTGAACTCACTCCAGCATTCTGCAGCAGCTCAGGGTATAGGCAAGCAGGATTCAGCGTGCTGGATGTTGACCAGCTGATTTGTCTCTGATTTGTCTCTGTCCTAGCACATCCTCCTGCATGCCACAGACATGTGCCAGCCTTTCCTGCTCCTGTTGCTGACACCCAGTGTTGCCTACAATGCTGGCTGTTCTTTAGGTGAAGAAACTGAGTGTGGATAAGAAGAGAAACACAGAATCATAGAATCATAGAATGGTTTGGGTTGGAAGGGACCTTAAAACTCATCCAGTTCCAACCCCCTTGCCATAGCCAGGGACACCAGGGAGGGGCAGCCACAGCTTCTCTGGGCACCCTGGGCCAGTGTCTCACCACCTGCACACTGAAGAACTTCTTCCTAATATCCAGTCTAAATCTACCTGCCTTTAGTTTGAACCCATTCCCCCTTGTTCTATCACTACATGCCCTCACAAAATGTCCTTCTCCAGCTTTCCTGGAGCCCCTTCAGGCACTGTAAGGCTGCCATGAGTCTCCCTAGAGCCTTCTCTTCTCCAGGCTGAACACCCCCAACTCTCTCAGCCTGTCTCCATAGGAGAGTTTCTCCAGCCCCCTGAGCATCTTCGTGGCCTCCTCTGAACTTGCTCCAACAGCTCCATGTCCTTCTTGTGCTGGGGTCTCTAGAACTGGACACAGTACTGTAGGTGGGGTATCATGAGAGCAGAGTAGAGGGGAAGAATCCCCTCCCTTGACCTGGTCATGAAAGAGGATGAAGGAGAACCCAGGAACTGCAGGCTGGCCAGACTCACTTCAGTCCCTGGGACAAGCAAAGCAGGACGTGTGGAAGGTGGTAAGGTCTGGTGAAGCTTGCACCAGCTCCTTTCATCTCTGGATCAAGCCGTATCTTCCCAAACTCATGTTCAGGAAGCTGGTGAAGACTGAAGAAGGGCAGTGTGGAGACAGCAGCACAAGGTAGTAAATGGCATCACTGGCTCAGCCTAGTTTTGATATCAGAAAGAAGGAACAAAGTACAAAGCCTTCAGTTTATAAGCACACATGATATCTCTAGGTGATGAAAAAGAACCATCTGGGATTTGTCAGAGACAAATCATTTCAAATCAGACCAATTTTTTTGACAGTAACTGGCCCAGTGGAGAAAGAGAAGCAATAGATGTGAAATATATTGACTTTAAGGCTTTTAATACAGTGCAACAGGGTGTTCTCTGAGCAAACCAGGGAAACACACTCTCAATTTCTTAAGAGGATGAGGGTGCAAGCAGGTGATGGGCTGTTCTCAGAGATCCTGACAAGCTCTGTCAAACCAGGAGGATGGTTCAGATAGATCTGTCCTGAGACTGATTCTCTTTTGAGTTTTGATTCCTGATTTACAGGACAGAATGGAGAGGAGGCTCCCACCTCTGTGAATAATGAATTCATCCCAGATGGAATGAATAACAGAATCAAATCTAGAGAGGCCATGACAAAATGTAGGAATGGGTTAAAAACAGTTACCTAAGGGAGGCTATGGAGAGGATGGAGCCAAACTCTTCCCTGAGGAGCATAATGGTCTATGGTCTATGGTCTAATGGTTAGGAATACGACGGGATAAAGGTTGGACTTGATGACCCTGGAGGTCCCTTCCAACCATAATGATTCTGTGATTCTATGAATGAAGATTAAGATACAATGGGCATGAGTTGCAATTGGGAAAATTCTCACTGGAGATAAGGAAAATATTCTACACCTTAAGGACCAGAGAGGAGGGGAAGATCTCCATCCCTGGAGACTAAAAACATATCTGGGTGAGGCACTAAAAAATGTGGCCCAGGTTTTGAGTTAGCCCTGCTTGGAGCAGAAGAGCAGACCTCCAGAGATCCCTCGCAACCTGAATCTTTCTATCAGTCTATGGCAAGGGTTTATCTGGTTGTTTGCCAATATCAGTCAATCTGAGCCAAAGTAATGACTCCAGTTATGAGAAGCTCAGAGGAGAAGATAAGAAATGCAAAAGCCAAAGAAACTTCCGAGAAGCTAAGAGAGAAAACACCAGTGCACCTGAAAAGGGACAATCCTTCAGTCCAAGCAGACTGCCTGCAGGGTTTAATTCCCTCCCCCAGCGGCTGTAATCCTGGTCACTGCTCTTTAACTGACCTTACACACCATGTCCAAATAGCACCCGTCATGTGGAAGGCAATGCCTGACTGTAAATGAATTTGTTAACCAATTAGGAGACCTTGTCTAGGCCATGTTGCTAGCATTCATGCCTGTGACTCTTTCAAGCTCTTTGGTCTATTTGCATGATAGATATCATGAAGTTCTTTGAGATGCCCAACAGGAGCCCTAGATTCCTCTTCTCTCAGGCTGTATGTTGCTGGATAGCAAAATTCTCCCCCCAGTTCTGCTTCTCCCTGTGATTATGAAAAGAAATTTTCACTAATGGATGGGTATCTTCTAGGTATCTTTTTTTTTCACAGTGCCCAGGACTGTCCACAGGACAACGTAAGAGAACAGAGGGTTCCTCAATGAGCAGGATCACAGGCTGCAGCTGGGGTTGGAAAGGCTTCCTGGAGAGCTCCTTTGGACACAGGACCCTGTGATGTGTCATCTCAGCAAGGTGGCCTCTCTGCAAGGTGACCTCAGAAGGTAGGTTAGAGAAACAGGTTCAACCAGTTGTATTTGGGCTATGGAGCATGAGAGCAGCCCTGGCGATGGGATAAGTGGGCTGAGGGGGAGGCAGGGTGGGGGGGGGTGAGTCCTGCGCTCAGACATCAGACGTGGCAAATTGGTGGGCAGCCAGATCTGCTCCTTCTAGTGGGAATTCCTGGTCAGGTCTCAAAGCACTCCCTAGGTCACAGGGACACCTGGCACTGCAGGACATCCCACCTTTAGTAGTCAGGGGAAGTTTAGGTTGGAGATTAGGAAGAAGTTCTTTCCTGGGAGGGTGGTTGGGCACTGGAATGGGCTGCCCAGGTGATGGAGTCACCGTCCCTGGGGGTGTTCAAAAAACGGGTTGATGAGGCACTTGAGGCCATGGTCTGATGGTCTAATGGTCAGGAATATGATGGGATAAAGGTTGGACTTGATGACCCTGGAGGTCCCTTCCAACCATAATGATTCTATGATTCTATGACTCTGTGACCTGTGATGCCACTGAGCTGCCTGTGAGCTCATTAAACCCCCATGTGGAGCACTGATACAAAGGTGCAAATGCTCTGAGATGTCCTCCCAAGAGGCAAATAGCCTTGATCGCTCCAGGAATCGATCCCTCCCTCCCATCCTACACATGGCACTCCAGGTTAGCCATTGTAGGCTGCCTGCTCCACCAATTAAAAAATCCCTATTGAAGGTCTTTGGTCTTTTTCATCTTCTCTCTTGCATTTGGCTGAAAGGACCACATGAAGTTCAACAAGGCCAAGTCCAAGGTCCTGCACACTGGTTGGGGCAATCACAAGCACAGATCCAGGCTGGGTGAAGAATGGATTGAGAACAGCCCTGAGGAGAAGGACTTGGGGGTGTTAGTTGGTGAGAAGCTCCCCATGAGCCAGCCGTGTGCGCTTGGAGCC
>VZRW01001269.1:72401-99292 GCA_013398125.1 Aegotheles bennettii | reverse complement strand
GTGTTGAAGGCCAGGTGGGCTGGGGGTTGGAGCAGCCTGGTGTGGTGGGAGGTGTCCCTGTCCATGGCAGGGGTTGAGTCTGGATGAGCTTTAAGGACCCTTCCCACCCAAACCAGTCTGGATTCTATGGTTCTATATACAGTGAATTCTCCAAAGCCTCAATTCAAGTCCTGGCTGATGGATTATGGCCATTTCCTTCCCCCACTTAAGAGCAGTGAGATAAATCCTAGAGGCACACAACATGTCCCATATTCTCCAGGAGCAGCAGAGATGCAGCACCACCCCATCACCACCCTGGGTCCAGGGGAGCTCGCACGAGGAGATTTCCTAAGGCTTCTGTATTCCACTCAAACAGTGCTTTTCCCAGAGCAGAGCGAGCCCCCCCAGACAAAAAAAAAAAACCAACCAGAAAAAAGGCAAGGAAAGGTCAGGCCAAGCCTCTGCATGGCTGGAATCCCCAGAGAGCCCGTTTCACCCTGCAGCTCAGATGCTGAGATACAGCTCCTGCCAGCCTTTCGCACTGGTCCCAGCAGCTCCCAGTGGATTGCCACCAAGGGCAGGTGCTGGAAGAGCCCGAAGTCCTTGAAGGGAGCGTTTCACTCGGGCTGCAGACCAGCGGACACCTCCTTTGCCTTAATTGCTTAATTAATACTCTGTGCAGGCATCCAGCAGCATGAAAGCAAGCAGGTGCGAGGCTGTGAGCTGCCCTGCGGAGCTGCTTCCCATTAGCATTCACTTGGCTTTCTGCAGTGGGAAGCGAAAGAGCAGGGCAGATAAAGCATAATTAAAGGGCCATTCATTCAAATGTTACATTTCCATCTACTCAAGTGCTACCAGGAAGGCTCTGGCCCCTGGTGTGGGGTGCCAACGATTTGATTAAATTTTCAGCCGTGGCTACTTGAAGGCATCAGGGATCGAGCCTGGGAATGGTGCTGGTCCAGACAGCTGGGTCCTGGGTGTCCTGGGAAGTGCTGGGAGCACTGTGGGAGCAGCCTTGTCCAAAACAGCCACGGAGGAGGAATTTGGGAGCTTGGAAAGGAAATGTCTGTTCAGAGGGGGAAGTTTAAGATGATTTTGTTCATTGGTGAACAAAAGCTGTAGCTGGGTTTCATCTCTAATGGCAGCAGTGTTGCTGAGAGGAGTCACAGGAGCAGCCTGGCTGTGCTCCTGGGATGGGCAGCGGGAGGTGCCCAGCTCACCCCTGGTTGCCTGCTCAGTGCAGGGTCATAGAATCATAGAATCATAGAATCATTATGGTTGGAAGGGACCTCCAGGGTCATCAAGTCCAACCTTCATCCCATCAGATTCCTGACCATTAGACCATGGCCTCAAGTGCCTCATCCACCCGTTTTTTGAACACCCCCAGGGACGGTGACTCCAGCACTCCCTGGGCAGCCCATTCCAGTGCCCAACCACCCTCTCAGGAAAGAACTTCTCCCTAATCTCCAACCTAAACTTCCCCTGATGGAACTTGAGGCCATTTCCTCTCGTCCTGTCATCAGCAACTGGGGAGAAGAGACCAACCCCAGCCTCACTACAACCTCCCTTTAGGTAGCTGTAGAAGGCAATAAGGTCTCCTCTCAGTCTCCTCTTCTCCAGGCTCAATAACCCCAGTTCCCTCAGCTGGGCTCCGTAAGGGTTGTTTGCCAGACCTCTCACCAGCCTCGTTGCCCTTCTCTGGACTTGCTCCATGGGGATGGGGTGGGGCTGTCCTGTCCTTTCACAGAGCATCACAGCAGTGCCCAAAGGGGCTGGGACAATAAGGGAGCACACAGCAGGCTGGGGTTGTCTCCGTTGCTGGCTCAGACCATGTTCTATGCACCCCACAGCCCTGGCAAAGGGGCAGAGGGAGTTGGCTGCTGGCCCCTGCAGCACATTCATGCTGGCTGCTGGCCCAACCTCACCTTTCATGAACAAGCTCCAGAAAATCCTGCAGATTGCTGCTGCTGCTGAGACAACTGTGGGGACCACAGGCTCCTGGTGGCATCAGGCCCCGGGTTGCTGGGCAGCCAGTCTGGATTCCTCTGGAGCTGATCTGCTGGGACGTGTTCACGCTACCTTTCTGCCATGTGTTTTTCCAGGTGTGTGATGGCCCTTGCTCGGGGTCACAGCCTAGAAGACATCTTTGTGGGCAGGGGTGGCAACTTGGAGTGAATGTCCCCAGCTATCAAATTGGAAGGAGGTCTGAAAGCAAGCAAGCACCTGCCTGACTCTGCCAGGAGGCAGCAGAGCTGCAGTTGATGTTTTCTGCTGAACAAAAGACACTGAGGGAGTTTTCTTGCCTACAGAACACTTCTTCCCACCCACAGGCTACAGAGATGCAGGCAATGACACATTGCCCCCTCCAGCTTCTGCTGCTCCCAAGGACCAATCAGGCAGCTTTGCAGGTGCTTTAATCATCACCCAGGGCAGGGAATCCCAATTGCTGTAAAATCACGGAGTTGTGGAATTGTTTTGATTGGAAAAGACCTTAAAGATCATCAAGTCCAACCGTTAGCCCAGCACTGCCAAGGCCACCACTGACTCATGGCCCTCAGCACCACATCTACACGGCTTTGAGATCCCTCCAGGGATGGGGACTCCACCCCTGCCCTGGGCAGCCTGGGCCAGGTCCTGACAGCCCTTTCCATTAATAAATTGTTCCCAATATCCAATCTAAACCTCCCCTGGCACAACTTGAGGCCGTTCCCTCTTGTCCTGTTGCTTGTTCCTTGGGATCAGAGACCGACCCCCCCTGGCTCCAACCTCCTCTCAGGTAGCTGCAGAGAGCAGAAAGTCTCCCCTCAGCCTCCTTCTCTCCAGGCTGAGCACGCCCAGCTCCCTCAGCCTCTCCCCATCACATTGGGGCTCCAGACCCTTCCCCAGCTCTGTTCCCTTCTCTGGACACCCCCAGCCCCAAAATGTCCTTCTTGGAGTGAGGAGCCCAGAACTGACCCCAGGATTCCAGGTGCAGCCTCACCAGTGCCGAGCACAGGGGGACAATCCCTGCCCTGGTCCTGCTGGTCACACCATGGCTGATACAAGCCAGGATGCTGTTGGTCTTCTTGGCCACCTGAGCGCACTGCTGGCTCATATTTAACTGCTGTCAATCAACACTCCCAGATCTTTCTCTGCCAGGGAGTTTCCAGCCACTCTTCCCCAAGCCTGCAGCATTGGGTGGGGTTGTTTTGACCCAAGTGCAGGACCCAGGACTTGGCCTTGTTGGACCTCACACAATTGGCCCATCGATCCATCCTGTGCCTATCGATCCAAATCCCTGGACAGGTGGGATTGATGGACAGATTTGAGAAGAAAATAAATCAAAACCTTTGAAGGAAGAGAGGTGGGGAGGAGGCAGCAGCAAGATGGAGAGAGACAAGGCCACACAAACGGCATCACAGAGCTCCCATCACTGCTCACCTGCAGAAGTGGCCTCTTGTGGCAAAGCAGATGGTTGTGCTTTACTTTCAGAGGTGCTGGGGGAATAGGTGTCCTGGGGCTAACTCAGGAAATGGCCCATCCTTCACTTGTGTTTGAGCTTTCATTGATAGCTTCGTTTTGGTATTGACCAACAAGATGCTTGGATGGTTCCCACGCTGTACCAGTTCCAGCACCCATTGCAGGGGAATCATTGCAGCACGAAATCCCCCGGCCTGTGACACAGCTGCCCGGTGCTTGTGGCCATGTTTGTTCCTCTCTGGATGGGCAAAGAGCATACTCATATTTCTGCTCCCTCCTTTGACCATTGCCTCTGGTTCTGAAGCAGCAGGTGAGCACAATCAAAGCCCTCTCCTTGTGCTTGGGAGCAGATGGGGATCAACCCTCCAAGGTGCACATCCCTATGGTGATCTCCATCAGTGCCTCCTGATTCACAGGTCTGAACTCTAGGCAAGCTGGTAACAGATGTAGAAGAGAGAAAATATCCCTCCTCTCTCTTCTCAGCCCTTTCACCCTCCCAGCCCTGCCCTTGAACATCGCAGCAGACTCTTTTTGTTCCCCCCATCTTCACCTTCTCCATTGCCCCTGTGCAGACCCAGGAGCAAAGTATAGACACCATATAGGTCTGGGACCTGCCATGCCAGCCATGAATCCACGCTGGGGCAAGGGAAATTTTCTGCTCTGACTCCTCTAGGAGTCAACATGTCCATAAGAAACCCACGGGTAAACATGGACTTGACCAGGGGCAAACAGGGGGACTTGAAGCATGGAGATCAGTCTGTAGAATGGCAGAGGACACCAGGAGTTTTCAAAGACCTTGTACAAGGTGACAGACAGAAGAGGGACTTCTGGCCCAGCTCTGGAAGCGGCATGGCCATGGCAGCAGGGCATGCTTCCCCATGAGGAGGTGTGATGGGAGACCATTGGTTTGGCTTCGCTTTGCAGCTTCCAGGTCCCCAGCCAGCTCTGGAGCCTGGGCAAGCCTGCATTGAGCTGACATTCAGGCTCTAATCCCCCTCTCCCTGCACACCCAACTGTCCTCCTGCCTGCTTGGCATGTACTCCAACCTGGGAGTGGCCTCATTACCCCAGTGATGGCCATGCACTGCTCCTCTCCCAACAATACTTGAAGCAAACAGTTACCACATCTTTACAAGTGCCCCGTCTTCAGGACAGAGAGAACTGAGCACATGGGATGCTCTTTCCTCCTGCTACCCAAGTCCAGCCTCATCCTGTTGATTGAAGCCATGACCCTCCCGCCCCAAACACCACTCATAATAAATGCACAAGTGATTCAAGTATAAACGCATTCCCTCAAAGACCAAAGCTCTCAACTTGCTCAAGTGATCCCCAAATAAAAAGCAGAGCAATAATGGCACAGATGAGTTTGCATCAGGCACAGTCAGCTTGGTAATGAACACCTAGGGAAGCATAAGCATGTTAAACAGGGCTCGCTCGTGCTCCGTGGGGTCACTGTTACATGCCCTTCATCATTGGAAACTTGTAACAGGCAGACGCCTCTGCCTGGTGTGAATTAAGAAATAAAAAAAGATGTGACATTTATGCTTCTCACGGCACTATCATTTTCTACCTAAAGAAGCATTCTTTCAGCAAGAACTTATAAAAATAATGAACAGGTGACTCTCCTTGCAATTTCTTGACATTTATTCTCAGTGTCCTTAACTGCCTCATTTCCCAGAGTGCTGACAGTAGCATTCACCTGCTCCAGGCAGGTGTATTTCCAAAGCTTTTCTTCCCAGGATCAGGCATACCACATAAACCCTCTAGGAATTAATCCGAATGAGCCAAAGCTTTCTGTTTTGCATGCAAACAGGGACAGGTACCCATCTCTTCACTCCTGTGAGCAGTGACAGGACTGGGGGTGACAGCAGGAGCTGAATCAGGGGATGTTTAGGTTGGATGTCAGGAGAAGGTTTTTCACCCAGAGGGTGGTTGAGCACTGGCACAGCTCCCCAGGACAGTGATCACAGCACCAACCCTGCCTGAGCTCAAGCAGCGTTTGGATGATCCTCTCAGGCCATGGTGTGACCCTGGGGTGTCCTGCACAGGGACAGGAGTTGGACTTGATGATCGTAGAGAGTCCCTTCCAACTCAACATGTTCTATGATTCTATGATTCCAACCACCAGTGACCTGCAGCAGCTCTGAGCCTCTCTGCAGAGCCACTGGTACCTAACACAAGTAGCCTAGCCAGAGCTTGGCTAAGAAAAGCCCAGCTCCAAGCTCTGGGGGGTGCCCGGATTTCCTCAAGCTCAGCATTACAAAATGTCTGTGAGCACCCAACACACTGAGCCCAGCCAGGAGGGAAAGGCTAAGGCCCTGTCTCTGTCCCTCAGAGACATCTGAGGGATTTAATTGCACCAGTGACTTGGCTTTAAAGCCTGGGTTTTCAGCAACATTGAGGTATGGTTTTGCAGAACATCATTATCATAGATGGTCAAGCCAGAGAACCTCCAGCTTCACCATTCTCTTCCTACAACTGCTCCCAAGACTCAACACAGCCTGGCCCCCAAAACTTTTCTTTACTCGTGTCGTGGCAATCATTGACACAAGGCCTTTACCACTGGCAATGTGCTAGTGCTATTCCCACAGAGTCCCCAGGACCTTCCTCTTGTCTTTAAGTGGAGTCAGGGGTCATGCAGACTCTTCAACTGACCCTAAAGGGAGTTCTCAGCCAAGACTGTCCTCTTCAGCCACCCTACTGTCCTGCTCAGCAGGGCTCCATTCAATCTCCCTCCCCACAAACACTTACCCTGCACTACTTTCTTGTTGGATTACACGTCAGGTCATGTCCCCAAATTCACTGACAATTCCCCTTGGGCAGTGACAGTGAATGGTTTGGATCCCTGGTGTGTTTTTATTTGAAGAATATTCTTCCTGGTGGTGGAATCAGATCCTTGTTGATGTCAATGAACCTCTACTGCTGTTATACCCAGAGGAGTCATCCTAAAATACACCCACATGGTAGCCTCCCAAGCCCCAGAAGGTACAAACTCTGAAGTGCTTTCCAGCCTGCAGGGATGCCAAGGCTCTTTGTCAGATGGGTGCATTAGAATGGTTTGGGTTGGAAGGGACTTTAAAGATCATCCAGTTACAAATTCCAACCCAAGAACTCCCCCCAAGACATCGGGCTGCCTCACCACCAGATCTTTCTATGAAAGCCTGGGCCACTCTCATCCCTGCTTCAAGCTCACTACAACCCACTCTACCATGATGGCTCACCCAAAAGCTGATTGCTCCCTGCACTCAGCCCCAAACGTTCCCCATCCTCCTCCCCCAGGAGAGCTCAGATCCAAATCCTTTGCAATCAGTCTATCGCTGCTCACCCTCTGCTAACTTCAGACCACATCCCATATTGCTGTCCCTGAGAGCTCATGCTCAATTACTCCCCAAACCACATCTGCTAGATGGTCTAATGGTCTAATGGTTAGGAATATGATGGGATAAAGGTTGGACTTGATGACCCCGGAGGTCCCTTCCAACCATAATGATTCTATGATTCTGTGATTCTATATCATAATCTGGTCCTTGCTGAATTCTGTCTCTAAAGTGGAGCCTGGTGAAGTGCCCTGGGTGCTCATGGCAGGATGTTCCCCACATGATTCTTTTTCTTTTTCTTTTTCTTTTTTTTTAAAAAAAGCCCTCCCCTCCCCATCACATTTATTTCAATCCCTCTGAGCGAGAAGAGCTGCAGCAGCCTCAGCATAGACATGACCTAAGGGGAAAGCAAGCTGGAAGGAGGAAAGGAAACGTGATAAGAAACAGAAAGAAAAGGAAGAAAGGAGGAGATAGACTTGTCATCCTGGAAGCTGAATCAGTGACAACACTGCAGAGGAACTGGGCACGGGGAAATAGGTATTAAAAGATGGGAAAATCAAGAAGAAGGACAAAAGGGGTACAAACATTTGTAAAAAGGATCAATTGACAACAATGGAAATTCAGAAAATAATACTAGAGAATAAGAAATATAAATAATGAAACACGAAGCAGTTCTTTGCAGTCCATAGTCATGAGATATCCTGACTTTTTCTTCTCTGAAACTTGTTTTCTGGAGGCCAGAGTTTATCCTCTGAATAATTTCTGCTTTTTCAATGGCTTCAGTGCTCAAAACTTTCTATTCCCACAGCAAACACTGACAACATAACAGAGAAGGGACCCCCACCTTCCTCCTTCTGCCCTTCCTACATCCTGTGGGGATAGGAGGAAATAGTGGCTCAGCTTTAGGGGATTTTACCTGTAACATATTAGATGATGAGGAGCAACAGCAATGAAAATGCTCGATGTCAACTCTCCCTTGGGTCTCTATGGATGCAGCAGGTGTTTGGTATTAGAAAGAAGACAGAAGGAAAAAAATCTGTAAAATTCAAGGATATTTGGAGCAGTGTCTGAAAAAAACCCAAACAATTATTTTTAAGTTGGTTTCCTCATTTTTGAGTTTCGGGGTTTTTTTAATAATTTTTGAACTCTGAGGTTGTGCAGGTTTTCACAGGGGGAACAGAAAAACCCTTGGTATTTTTGGGTAAGTGGCAAAGAAAAATGGGATTTACCCACCCAGATCTACCAAGATCTATGCATCTTCCATCTCTGGGCAAGCACCTTAAAAGACGATTCCATGGAAAAGTGATCTTACTAACCCCATTATCCTAAATACTAGTGACATAGTCGGGATAATGTTAAACTTGGCAAGAAGCAGCTCTGTAAGTACTAGAGGAGCATTTCATTTTTACAGCATATAGTGAGTTCAGAAATTCTGTGCTGATTCTATGAAAATCCCATGCAAGGGCTAGAGTCCCTGCACTCCACTTGATCCATCCTGCTCCTCCCCTTGGGGGTCCTGGTGGCCAGCAAACTGTCCATGAGCCAGCAGTGCCCTTGTGGCCAGGGAGACCAATGGAATCCTGGGGTGTGTTAGGAAGAGCAGTGCCAGCAGGGCGAGGGGGGTGATCCTGCCCCTCTGCTCAGCCCTGGGGAGGCCACATTCGGAGTCCTGTGAGCAGTTCTGGGCTCCACAGGACAAGGGAGATGTGGAGCTCCTGAAGCAGGTCCAACGGAGAGTCACTAAGTTGGTCAAGGGTCTGGAGAATCTCTCCCATGAGGAAAGGCTGAGGGAGCTGGGCCTGTTCAGCCTCAGGAAGAGGCGACTGAGAGGGGACCTCATTGATGTGTACAAACACCTAAAGGGTGGGTGGCAAGGGGATGGATGTTAATATTTTAATTATAATGTTATTATATTATATTAATTATAATATTAATAATATTGGTTCAATTAGTTTCAAACACAAAGAGTTTGGGTTTTTTTCTGTTGTATTATGAAGTTTCAGTGATGTTCTCAGCAGCAGAGCTTGCTCACAACTCCATTAACTACTGGGAGGTAGCTGGGGCACTGCAGTCAATGCCTCTTTCTCTCGAGCTGCCCAGTAACCAGCCCATTCCTGTCCCAGCCCAAACCAGTGTGAGGGAAAACATTTCCAGTGCTTGCTGTGCCAGGCTTGGGCACTTGCTCAGGTGGCAGCTGCAGATGATGCCTGCTGGCAGTGAGGGTGTCAGCCTCTGAGCATGGCTCTTTTGGAGGGTCACCCAGGAGAGCAGGACACCCTAGCAGAGATGTGTCCCCACAGCTCCTCGTGCTGTCCCCTGCAGAGTGACTGTCTCAGCCCAGCCAGATGCTGCCCTCCCTGGGGTGCCCAGTCTGCTGAGCTGGATGGACATGTGGTGTCCATGTCTGACAAATAACCATGGTGGCAGTGCCAGCTCTTCTTGGCTTTGAGCCTTCCTGCAGCTTTCTGCTCCTAGCACCAAGACATCAGATGCCAGCTGTCCATAGGGCTTCAAATTCATGTGCTCAGGCAGAGGCAGTGCTTGCTTTCACTCATTTGGGGCCTTTGCTTCCTGCCATTAGAACATTTGATGGTCAGGTCTTCAGGGTTTTAATCTGTGCTTTACAGACTGAACCCCCAGAAGTTTTAGAAGAGAGGGGAGGTACAGCTGACACCCCTTGACTCCAGCCTCTAGAACCACCCCAAATCCACCACTGTTCCTGCCACATGCTCTGGACGTGGCTGGAGGCTCTGGGTGACCCCACCTGGTTTGGTTGGGTTGTTGAGCCAGCCTGGTCCCTCATTTTCTCCTGCTCAGGACGTGGCAGCTGCTCAGGCTTATGGTGCAGAATTAATTGTCAGTTCAGGGGTGGTGCCTGGTGAGGTGGGCAGGGAAAAAGAGGATGGGAATCCAGTCTCACAAGGCATTCCTGAGATGCAGGAGGAAAAATGCAACTATCTGATCCACTGCTGGTGGAAATGATAACACAGGAGAAGCCTTAGACAGCAGGGGGTGCAGAGACACTCTCCTGCTGGGCACCATGGAGGCAGACGAATCTCTGGTGGGAAAAGGTTCAAAACCAGATACCTGGAGAGAAGTTCCTAACCTCTCTCCACTCCACTGGAGTGACCGTGCTGTACTGGGAGCTGCTTTTGCATGGATCAGCTGTGTAGATAAATTAACTCTGTTAATCCTTTAAATGTCTCGTCTTTATCTCAGTAGGGTAAAACTAACCTGTCTCATGATGGTCTAAGCCCAGCTCATGTTCCCTATTGTGGGTGGTTGCTAATGACAGGACGAGAGGAAATGGCCTCAAGTTCCATCAGGGGAAGTTTAGGTTGGAGATTAGGAAGAAGTTCTTTCCTGAGAGGGTGGTTGGGCACTGGAATGGGCTGCCCAGGGAGGTGGTGGAGTCACCGTCCCTGGGGGTGTTCAAAAAGCGGGTTGATGAGGCACTTGAGGCCATGGTCTGATGGTCTAATGGTCAGGAATATGATGGGATAAAGGTTGGACTTGATGACCCTGGAGGTCCCTTCCAACCATAATGGTTCTATGATTTTATGATTCTATGATTCTATGGATCTGCTTATCCTCTGCACAGCTCTTTGTGCCAATGTGCTGCTCCTGCCACTCAGTGTATCCATGGAGGCTCCTTGTCTCTGCTCAAGCTTTTGTGCTCTGTGCACGGCTGCTCAGAGCATCCTCCTTCCCCCATTTCAGCTCCCACTGGAATGAGCAGAGCCTCCTGCTGAGCCTTCACTGGTTTCATGCCCTCAGTAAGCTCCCATGGGCTTGAACTCCAGGTGTACTCCGGGTGCATTGGATCCTGGGTGTATTCTGCAACCTGACTCTGAAAGGAACTGATAGGAGATATCCTGTGCTGGGTTGCAGATGCTCATGTTGAGCTGGGTAACCTCTTGTCTCTTGCTTTGGTGACTGGCAATCTCTTCAATTAAGTTTGCCATGATTCCTTAGTGATGTTTTGTTAGTTCATAAACAGCTGCTTCAAATAAAAGAATTGGTGAACGGTTGGGATTAGAGCAGCCAGCTTTTGGGTGGTGGTGATGAGTTATGTTCTGGTTTAAAAATCAGGTGAAAGAAGAGTAATTATGGCATAAAAAGACAAGTAAGAATACTTTCCCTAGCCAGATTCCTATACTCGTTTGTCTTTCCTGAAGCAGCTGAGAACTCTCCAGAGGAATCACAAGATATTGTTAAAACCAAGAGGTGACTTTGGCTGTTCCTTGCCCAGCCACAGGGAATGTTCTAAGCCTGGGGTCCCCCTTAGGCACCATAGCCTTGCAGGAAAGGTGTTTTCTGCCCCAAGGGTGCTTAGCATGGGCTGTTTATGGGGATGAAAAGAGCAGCAGAAACATGGGTGACAGTGCCATGCTGGGAATGGGATGCCAGTGGGAGCCTTGGGGTGCTCCCAGCTCCAGGACCCTGCCCAGAGACAATTCACCACGAGGGCTTTGGGCAAACCAGGGCTGAGCAGCTTGCAGCAATACAACCTCCTTGGCTCCTCTCTCCCAGCCTGCTTGTTCTCTGGACTGTTGCATGGAAAATGTACCTTTTAATAGTTAAGAAGCCCTCTTGACACTCTGCCCAAAACTTCAATGAAAGAGGCTCCACCTTTCCACTGTACCATCTTTGATAAATCAATACTGTCTGGGCACTGGAGATCCTGGGTAAATGAAGCGCTAATTATTAATTTAATAGTCAGAATAAAAATCTCTCAGGTCATAAACAAAAAGGCCAGTCCCTCTCGAAGGTGCATACAGCAGCAAGCAGGAAGATGGATGGTTTGGTAGAGCTAATACAACATCAAAGAGCTATACCATCTCCACACAGTTTTCTGAGAAAGCTGAAGGCATCTCTCAGCCCTTTCTGTGCTTTGGGTGCTGCTTGCATTTGCTTTCTTAGATTCAGCAGCTTCATTATGAAGCAAAAATTTATTGCAAGGGAGAATGTTAATAGCAAAAGTTCAAATGCTGCAGTCAAAATCTGTTTCCTTGCTTCTTGGGAAGCCCATGTAGAAAAATACATACACGTACAGAAATAAAGCTATGAAATACATCACTTGGAGACAGAAAATTACAGCTAAAAGCTGTGGTTGCTCTGCATCTTAATCCAGATGCCCTGGCTAAGGTTTCCTTTTCCATTAGTGCATTATTTAGCAGCTAAAATGTAATAGGGGATGTAAGCTGCAATGCCTGGCACAGCCTCCGAGGGGCCCGTCCTGGCAGCAGGTACAGTGCTGTGCCTGCAGACCTGCAGTTGGAGTGCTGGCTCCACATTTGATGAATCACCAGGAAATAAGGGCTTGCTGGAGCACGCAATTAGAGATTTTGAACATGTGAATGGGGTGGGAAGGGAGAGCCTAGACCTACGTGGGTATTTTGGCTGTGTAAATTCTTAGCTATGGATGGCATGAAACCCCCAGTGGAATCCTAACGCCATTGTCTCTCTTGTCCTTTTTCATCTGGAATTGTTCCTGTAGAAGAAACTCCTCCTGCTGACACCTTAGGTCTTTCCATGCTGCACTATCTTTGGGAGTCAAGGTTTTCTGGAGAAGTATCCCAGAAGTATGGACTATGGAGAAGTACCATCTGCCAAACAGGAGAAGAAACAACATGTCCTGTCCATGCTCACCACAAACAGCCTCCACCCCTACATGCTCCAGCTAGCACCCTAAGCAGGACTCTGCAGCCATGGAGCTCCTGCACCTGTTCTTCACAGAATCACAGAATCATCAAGGTTGGAAGAGACCTTCAAGCTCACCCAGTCCAACCCCCACCTCCATCCCCACTCACCCACAGCACCCAGCACCACATCCAGACGCCTCTTGAACTCCTCCAGGGACGGGGACTCCACCACCTCCCTGGGCAGCCCATTCCCACACCCAATCGCCCTGACAGGGAAAATGCTTTTCCTGATGTTCCTCAGTGCCTGGCAGCTTCCCAGCCAGCCCAAGAGCATCTGTGTCACTGCAGCATCCAGATGTGCTGGTGAACTGAGCCACCAGTGCCCAAGCAGGGCTGTCTGCACCCCGGCTCTCCAGGGAGGAGACACTACTGGGCTTTGCACCCAGACAGTGAAAGGCACCAAGAGCTCTTCCTTTGCATATTTATGCCCCGAAATCTCTGTTCCCTGTCCTCTGGGCTTCAGTACTGCCCGGGCCCTCCCAGTGCTGTCAGACAAATGAAACAGCAGTGGCTGCAGTTGTGGATATTGATGTGTGCCTATATTCATAGCCCCATAAAGCTATTTTATGGTGATATAATAACCCTAAATATGGGACATATTGGCAACAGAGAGTTAGCAATTCTAAGTGGTCTATCCATAGTGAAATAAATGCCTCCCAGTTATCAATAGAGGAGCTTGATGGAGTCAAGTAAACAGCCACTTTTCAATATCTCTCTCTGCTGCAGATACACAAGGTATCAATATATCTATTGGAGTCCTTTGTGAGTAAGACATAAATCTGGGCGTTTGTTTCCCGGGAACAAATGCTTTATTATTAGCAAATTGAAAAGCAGGGTCTGGGCACTTTGCTAACAAGTGCACGATCTGCAATTCTAATGGCTGTTCATCTCCCATCTCTCATCCACACACACACACACACAGACGCCCCTCCAGTAAACACCTCCGTGGGAGTGATTAGTATCTCCTGATGACTGATAGCCAAGCCTTCTCGCTTACACTGCCAGTTCAGCTGCTACAAAATAAGATCTGCAATTGCTCCAGGCCTGGCAAAGGAGCACGCGGAAGAGCTGGGCAACGTTCTTCATGCAGAATGGCAGTGGAGAATTTTGACATCTCGCCAGGTTTCCTGAAAAATGAAGTGAAAAAAAAAATAAATCCATTTTCATCAGTCCTTTTCTGCTCGTTGTTATTAAGAGTGAATGGAGAGCTGTGTTTGTCAGGAGCCATGAGCCAGCCAGGCTGCTTGTCACCCATGAGCTGCAGAGAACAGACAAAGCCTAGCTGGGGGGTGGCTGCAGATATCACTCAGGGCTCTCCAAGCACCCAGGTGGGTAGAGCCCACCCACATCACCTGCCTGGGGTCTGGACACCCAGACCCGCCTGCCTGGGAGACCCCACTGGGGGACACTTCACATCTGGGTGGTACCACCATGAGTTGTCTGCAGTTTCGGGAGCTTCCCCCAGCCCCACTCCCTTTTCACGCCTGCTCTCAGCTCTGCCTGAGCCCTGTTTCAAAGGGGACCAACCAGAGGCAGCAGGCAAACCCACTCAATCCTTCTCACCTCCCTGTAAAATGGACAAGATCCTGACAGTGGATGCTGAGAGAGGTCCTCTCTCCTGGTTTTCTATTTTCCCAAGACGTCACCACCCCTGGTCTGGGGGACAACACAGCCACGAGCTCTGCAGAAGCTCATCAGATGCTCTATGAGATTTAAAAGGGAAAAAATGCTCTTGTCATCACGAGTTGAAGGGCTGGTGGGCCAATATTCAGTCTGACTTAAAAAGACTTCCCTATCCTCCTGGAGCTCATCTTCTCTCTCCAGTGACACGCAGGCTGCAGGGCTGTCATTTCAGGGGTACTTCAGAAGTGTGGTTTGCAAAGCTCTGATATTCACAGCAGCTCCTTGGGAGCACTGCAGAAAGGCACCTACCACCCACTCCTCTCTGAGAACAGCAAACACATCCAGATATTTGCAAGCTACATTTGTAATGCTTTGAAACAGCTTTTCAAGCAAATTTCGGTAAATCTACATGTGATCTTCTTCAATCTGAAACTATTTTGTATATTTTAGAGCACATTATCACACGTAAACAGGAAGGTGCCCTTCAGAGATGGCTTCTCTGTTGTTCTAGGGTGACATCAAGTCATCTGTGTGATTCACAGACCCTCTGGAGCCTGAGGAAGAGAGCAGCCCAATGTCTGTCCAGACCCTGAAGGTCCTTCCACACCCAAGCAGTTGTGCAAAAGCTTCCCAACCTGCAGTTTTCCAGTGCACATGACCAACAGCCCTTCTTCACAAGGCAGCTGTTGGATCACATCGGAGATGTTTGCCATGAAGACAGCTGTGGAAGACAGAGAAGTCTTCCCTTGCTGCTTTGGTGGGAACTCAGCCAGTTTTAGCATAGGCAAGACAACCAGCAAGACACACAGACCCACTGCTGGGGGACCTGCTTAGTGCCATGGTCCTGTCCTCTTCTAGCTTTGATGGGATTAATTGCACAGGAGGAGCTAAAGGTGGATGGGATGGATGCATCCTCATACAGGCTCCTTCATGGATGCAATTGCTGTCCTTGGCTGCTTGCAGCTATGGGACTGCTGCAGAGGTGAATATGGAATCAAGTACCATCAAAGGAAGAGGTAGGACTGGGAAGTGTGGGACAGGCATTAAGGTGGGGGCATTAACCAAAAGGGCCAAATGGGCTCTGGGATTTGGGAAAACCTGAGGAGGAAGGAGGAATCAGCAGTGAGTCCTGTCCTGCTCCCAGGGCACTGGGCTAAGACCTCCACCTCGTGGTCCCCACGTATCCAGGACAAGGGCTCAGGCCCCCAGGGCAGCTCCTCTCACCAAACACAATGTGCAGGAGTGGAGGGAGGTTCCCAGTGTACAGGGAAGGAGCTTCCTTCTGTGCTGAAATGTTGAGGCTTTTCACAGAGCCCTCCCATCCCTCACTGCTCTCCTTTGCATGCCAGCATCTGCAGGGGCTGCCAGGGGCTGGTGTCCTCCATACCTACCCTGCTCCTGCACTGCTCCCTCAGCATCACTCCTGCTCACTGCCAGAGATGCAGCTCCAGCCATGGACAGCCTTGGCACCATGGTACCTCCACTCCACACCGATTCCCAGGGAAGGCCCCTTTGGCCATGCCCATGAGCTCCAAGATGCCCAGGACAGCAGCACATTTTTCACACTGCCCTTTGTCCCCAGCTTCTCTGCCACTGCTCCAGCTTGAGCCCCAGCCCAAGCTGCAGTGCTGAGAAAAGGTAGCAAAGCTGGTTATTTCCAAAGCCCCTTGTCCTGCAGGTACCACTCACAGAGAAAAGAAGCCAAAGCCACAGCTCCTGCAGCATGGGAATGCCCAGGGCTGTCCTGCCTGGCTGTCTCTCAGCCTTGTGCCCTGCAGCCGCAGGCTTTGCCTGATGACCACATCATCGCGTGGTCAACACACACACATGGTCCATGCCAAGCACCTGGCAGCACCATGCCAGGCTACTGAAAATGCTGCACTTTGAAGGGACAGAGGCAAACAAACAATGCCCTCCCCTCATCCTGACATCCCTCCTGCTCCGGGAAAGCCTAATGTGAAGGTTTCCATGTGAATCTCAGGAAGAACTTCTTTCCTGTGAGAGTGACAGAGCACTGGACCAGGCTGCCCAGAGCGGCTGTGGAGTCTCCTTGGCTGGAGACATTCAAACCCCGCCTGGATGCGTTCCTGTGTGATGGACTCTAGGTGATCCTGCTCTGGCAGGGGGGTTGGACTGGATGATCCTTCGAGGTCCCTTCCAACCCCTAGGATTCTGGGATTCTGTAATGCAATTCCTGTTCTCACCGTGTAGATGGCGTTGAGCTGTGCTCTGCAGCTTTGCTGTGTAGCAGTGTGCTTAGCAGCACACCTGAGTGTGCAAGCATCTGTGAGGCCAGATATATATACATAAATACATATATATATTTGAAAACGTTCTGTTTTGATAGTGATCAACCATCAGTGCCTTGAATGCTTTCTCTCTGTTTCATGCTCATCTCTGTCGTGTTTAAGCTTCACCGCTGTCACCAGGATCATCTCCTGCATCACACCTCTCTTTTTATAGTGCTTAATAAGGGGACTATCATTTGTACCTCTGTACCCTGCTTGAGATGAGTGCAGAGATGGAGCTTGCCTTTGTGCTACTCACACAATGCACTGCACTGATGCTCTCTTGCTTCCTCCGGGGCAGAGCGGTTGGATCCCCAACACCCTGCCAGGCTCGATGTTCTCTGCCAGCTCCCCCCAGGTCTGGCCTGCTGTTTCATTGAAACTTGTCCTGTACTTTACTTTGAATGCAGCAGGGAGTCAGAATTACGCCCACTGTTCCCTTCTATTCTTGGCCCTCCGCTTCCCTCACCTCCCAACCAAAATCTGTTCGCCTTCTGAAAATGGCTTAGATTTTCTGACTGTGAGAAATCATCTCTCCCACGGGGGTTGTGGTGCCGTTGGCTGTCACACTTCTGATCCCAGCAGCCTTGGGGCAGGGGTGTCCCTCTCCCCCCCGGCCCCTCTCTCTGGCCATGCTCAAGAGGCTGTCCTGCCTTGTGGCAGCAGGTTTTGTGGCTCCCCCAATCACTGCTTGTTGCATTTATTGCTTGCTCCATGCCAGCATTGCTAAATTTACTGGAGTTGTCACTGGGAATTATTGGTGTGTCCATATTTCTCTCCTTTAATTCCTGTGATTACTGGGTGAGGCGGAACACGCCGTTTGTCCCCTTTCCAAGCAACGTCTCTGTCGAACCAACAAGAACAGATTATTCATCTGCTGCAGGAGGCTAATTGCAAACAATCATAAAACAAAATATTATTTCATTGCAAAGTAATGGACAGCACTGTCCCTGTGCCATATGGCACCCTAGTTCCAGCACGGCCTGGTCTGGCCACCTTAAACACAGCCCCTGTGCTGTGTTTCTGAACCCCTGCCTGCAGCATGGGCAGTTATCAGGTGCTCTCTGGTGCTTTGAGATCTCTGGAACAAAAAAACCCAAATCCACATCTTTGAGTTGCCCATTTTACTTTGGAGACCCTTCAGTTCAGAAACATTGAAGCAGGGTTTTGCTGGAGATGAGCTTCGTGTATCTCATTCTCCCAGCATCCTCCAGCATTCATGGTTGGACCTTACCTCTTACGATGTGACACTGACCCTTGATGAGCAGCTGGCATGGTGTGAGTGTCCCTGCACGTCTTCACCTGGTCAAGAACTGGTCAGCACAGCCTCGAGGAGTCCTGCTTTTATAGGAGATGGGAACAAGAGACATCGGGCTCACAGTTCTTATTGCTGCTGCAGGGTCTCTAAATTAAGCAGCTGGTTTTCAGATAGTCAAATTTTCAATGAAAAGAACTGATTTCCACGGGACACTGAGTCTTCCCACAGAGAAGCATTCTGTTTACCTCCAGCCTTCTGTCTTTTCCTGAGAACTGCTTTCTTTGGGAAACTACGTGGGCACTAACTTCACTTTTCCTGGGGACACACTATCCAAGAACAGGCTTCTAGTCATCTCTTCAGCTTCTTAACTGAAATATGGAAGCACAGATGACCGAGTGGCCACCAGACCAGTGGGGTCCATGAGGTGGTTTGACCACAGAAGGTCTCCAGGCTCAGGCCACTGCCAAGACCACCACCTCCCTCTCACTGTACATGGCAGCACTTTTTTTGCCAAAATATTCACTTCCATGAGTTTCTCTCGCCACTCCCCAGTTTACTCCTGCGAATCAGGTGCCAAAATGTTCACCTGCCTTTTGTCAACAGAGCAAAGCCATTGCCTTGACAGTGATATTTGTAAAGTCTTCCTTAAGAGGTGGTTGAACACTTTCTTTGGGTTATTCCTTAAAGCTGAAATGGTTTTTGTAAGGCCTCAGTAGTTCCTGAAAATTCATTGTGGCCTAGAGCAGCAATAAAGCAACACCAGCCCCATGGCTTGGTGCTTAGTGTTAGCTGGGCTGTAAGACAGGCAGCTTCAAGAGGCCAGACACTGGTGTCTGGGGAGATCACAGGAGTTTGGCACAATAATTGCCAAAATGGATCAAGGACAAATCCACCAGATTTGAGCTCACTGTTGAAGTATTACTGTAGTCCCCTGAACACAGAGCAAGATTTAGGACAGAACATAAGGTCTGAAAAAGTACAGCTTGCCACAGATTCTCTCCAGGTCACATTTGGGGTCACGCTTAACCTAAAACCTTCTTATGTTGTGAGCAACACATTGTTCCTCAAGTCTTCTGCCCAGTTTGGCATGATCAGGCATGGAAAATTCTGCTTTGAACTTTGCGTTTCCATATGTCAGCTCAGCATTACCCATACTGCTTTCACAATAATTAATTGTTTAATTCTAATAATTAATAATTAGAATTAATTCTAATAAAATAAAATTGCTTAATTCTAATAAAAGAAGACAATAGTTACCCACACCTTTCTGTGAAACACTTTAATGCATTCCTATCCAGTCTGCTGTTTTACATGCTGAGTTTTGAAGAGTTGTGACTGCAATACAGTTTTTAGAGAACAAAAGAGCCAGACTGTGCCATGTCGGGATCCATGGGCACCAACAGTCAAAATGACAAAGCTGGTCTGTCCCAGCTGAAGGTCCTGCACAGGAGGACCCATAAACAGCTCAAGCCACTTCAGAGGGAGCAACCCTTGCAGATGACTGAACAAATAATCACTGCCATATCCCAGCTTTCTATCTTGCACCTTCCTCCAGCTCCATATGTTTCTCTTTACCATGTACAGTTTTTCTGCTCTTTAGCCAGATTCTCATGCATCGAGCCATGCCAAGTCCTAAGCTCAGCAGAAAGAGTGCATGGGCACAGGACACTGAATCCCTCACATCATTCAGACACAGCCTGCTCATAGTCCCCATCACCTGGACAGTCTGCCTCAGGTCAGTGGTGTTTGTCCACCCAGGAGACCTCAAGATACTCTTAGGGAACTCATTTTTCCTAACGGGCAACTTCTTCTACTAAGGCTGTTTGGAAGATTTCCAAAGGATGGCTGGGCACAGCTCGTGGTTCATCACCCAGGTGGGCTCCAGCATCCAGCACACAAGCCCTTATTCAGGAATGCCATGTCATGATAGGGCACATCCATATGTCCCACATGCTTTGGTCCAGCTTGCAACTATAATTTGCATCCAGCCTGCCCTGCTCCTCTATCCCTTAGTTGTGTGCTCTTCTTTCCCCTCATTCCCCATCCCACCTCTGTTTTGTTCCTGCTCCAGGGTGGTTCCCTTTCCTCCATTTCTCTCTGATGATTGGAGAGGGGAAGAATCCAATTTTTGGCCCGGAATAGCCTTTCCTTCACTGTCTCTGGACAACCCATGGAGCTGGTTCATGTCTGGTAGCAAATCCACATCAGTTGGGAGGGGTAAGTGCTGGCCAGGTGATGACAGGACACCCTTATCTGCCTCACCATCATTGTGCCTGCCATCAATGCAGCTCTGTGTAAGCTACAGGAGCATCCCTGGAAATCTCGGCAGGCCCTGAAGGGTTTCAAGTTAAGACATGAGCTAGGAGAGTAATCTGAAATGAATAATTTATTTTGGTGAATTTTCCTTCCCTCTGTTTACAGATTGTCTCGGAGCAGATTGCAGCTTTCGCACCTCAATTCATTATTGGAAACTATTTGCAGATAGTTCCTGGTCTGCAACTCATTTGCTAACTCTGTTGGGAGTACTGCAGATCTGAAATCAGAGCTGTTTTGATTGGTCATGTGGTACTGCCATGCTCTCATTCCGCCATGAAATATCCGTGACGTTCGGAACCAGGCTGTAAGGGCAGATGCTCCTAGTCACAGATTAGATGTTCATTTGCCGGCAGTGCTCTCCAGTAGTCCTCCTGCATGTCCCTACAACTGCCCCTGCCAGGACATCCATCAGCATTAAGAGAGTAGGAGTCAGCCTTAAAAAATAAAAAAGTAACCCTTTTTCATCTTAAACTGGAAAACAAACAAACAAACACACAATCAAAACCCAAACCAAGTAGGAGAAATCATGTCTCAGTAGTTCAAGGCAGAGAAACAATATTCAGCACCGTCCATCCAGGATTGCCACCATCACAGTGGAGACACTGTGGGCTTGGAGGAAAGCAAAAAGCTGACTCCTTTAAAGAACACATGAGCCCACACCATCAGCTGTGGGCTCATGTGTACCTGGGAACAGCTGTACCTGGGAACAGTGGAGCTCCCGAAATGCAGAACTGTGCTCAGTAACAGGACCTGGAAGGTGATCCCAATTGAATCACACTGTTGTGGCTATGATGGAGTGGCCATTCTTCAACTCCTCCTCTCAGGACTCTTCCCACTCCTTGGGCACCGTGTCCAACATACGTCCTGGTGGTCCAGGGATAGCCATGGAGTATGTGCAGGATCTGGTCACTGGGTCTTACTGAAGGGGCACTGGGGGGGCTTTTCACCCCAAATACCTGCATGCTTTGTTCTTCTGGAGGTTTGGCATTCACATGGCTGTGGATGAGAGCTGCCAGAGAGCAGCAGTGCAGAAATGGAGAGGCCACAACTCTGTTGGGCTCCTCTGGACTTGGTTACTGTGGGCCTGTGAGATGCACAGCCATGCCACTTCAACCCAGCGCTCATTTGCTCTGTGGTCGACACACACAGAGTGCACAGGGGTCCCCTGGTTCAGCTCCATGGAGAAGCAGGTTTTATCCTCGATCCAGACTTTTGCTGCCTTTCTCCCCATTCCCCTTGGTTCACTCTGCACATGCTGATGAGAATCTCCTACCCTCATATGGTCCATGCAGTCATGAATCCTATACAGTCCATCATTTGATAGGAAGAAAAACCCATCCTGCCCAGAAATCCAGGGGACCAATCTATCTCGATTCACTAAGAAGGTCAGACACTTGGGATGCTGAGACTTTCTCAGCAGAGCCCACAAATACCCAGATCCAACCGTGGAGGACCCTCCCTTGAATCAAGAATCTGGTCAGAAAGCCAATGAAGAAATCTCTTAGGGCTTTGTTTTTCCACTTCTCCAAAGTCCATTTAGCATCCCTGGCTGTTCCCAATTGCTTCACAGTCAGTGCAGAATGAGCTCAGGGCAGCTCCAAGCTCTCATCCTGCTAAGTCCCCCTAAGGCCTGAAACCAAGCAGCTTTCTGCAAGAGATGCCTGAATAAATCTGTGGCCCTTCCTGCATGGCCTTATGATGCTCTGAAGGATTCTTGGCGCATCCCAATCTCAGCAGCAGCGCCAGGACCAGGTGGGAACCTTTTACTGCTGACGAGAGGGGATTGATGTGTCAGGCTGAAGCGAGTGCTGAGATGATTTACAGGAACAACTCGTCCAAGCCGACCCTATTGCTCAGGCAGAAGAGGCCTGAAATCGGAGAGAAATCACGAAGCAGAAGCTATGAGGCTCATAATTCACCTCCCTGGGAGAGGCAGCATCCGTGGGGAATCGCTGCCTGCACAGGGGGTGGATGCACTGAGAGGGGAAGCTTTTCCAGCCTTGCCCATCCAGGGTCTGCAAGGCTCTGGTGCAGTTTTTCACAGCAATAGGAGCAAAGCAGCACATAAGAACAGCACAGATATTCAGAGCCTTTTCCTGAGCTAACACAACCTGGTAACGAGCTGAGGCAGCTGACAGAGATGGAGTGTCATGCTCACCATAGGGGGTGGATGGTTCAAGCCAGGCAAAGCTCACACCATGGCCCAGGACTCAAGCAGCTTGTCTCTGGCATGCCACAGGGGCCAGACATGCTTTGGTCTTCTGGTTACTGGGCTCTCCTTACAGTGAGCTGTTTGCTCCTACAGCCATCTGAGGCATTCTGGTACTCAGGACACATTGCTCATTACTGCAGGAAAGAAACCAGACCTGACGTGTAACCTGGGACCATTTATATGTATGTATGTGTATATATATATGTATATATGTATATATGTGTATATATATATATATTTGGTGTACAGGTAGGATGATCCAATATCTCATTCATGGTAGTCTGGTCTGATGGAAGAGTCACTCTGTCAACATACAATTTACGTGCCCCCTGGTGTGCATCAATTCAAGTCTCAGAACTGGAGCAGTAACTATGCTGGGTGTCTGGATGCACCACATCAGCACAGTTCATCCTCATGTGCAAACCTGGCCAAGGAGCCTTGCTGATGTAGAGCTGCCCCGTGCCTCTGTGTTTGGCCAATTTGCAGGGTATATGTTTCAGCTGCTGAACATGTGCAGGAGAGAGAGCCATGATCTATGTGCCCTTCATATAAGACAACAGGTCGATGGTATAATACACAAATGGTGTCAACAGTGCCAGTGCTGGAGGGTCTGAGGAGTCCTTTAAATTTGTGTTTGAGAGTCTGAGCCATTGTCTGACCATGCCTGACCTCAGAACAGCTGAAAACTACTTCAAGACAAGGTCTTCTTGGATTTCCAGAAGGATGACTTGTCCAGAGGTCCAGAGTGATCCTTATCTAGTGGAGAAGGTCATATTCCCTGACCTGCTGATTGCCCATGCTGAGTTATGCACCATGTGCTCCTGTCTGCTCCTGTCTCCTGCAAGCACAGGCAGTTCCAGGACTTGGCCCGGGCACAACAGCAAACAGATTGGTCTTTTTCTGCCTCCTTGTTCCTCCAAAAGATACTTCTAGATGCTCACATCCACACCAGGTACAGGACAGGTGCAGTGGAGAAGAAAGGTAAAAAGCCTTTACTGGATCAGCACATGGGTAAAAGGTCCTATTCCAAAAAAAGAGATGGGTGTGACCAAAGGGCAACAGCTTCCCATTTTATGTGCCCTCTCTATTTCTCGACACCCACCTCTCTCTTCCACCTTCTCCTTGCACCCTTAGACCCAGAAATGTGCCCCAAACACACGTTAGAGCTGCTCTGCTCACCAGCATAGGCTGAAGAGAGCAAGTGAACGGTTGTCACTTTGCAAACAAGACTCACAATGCAAAGGAAGAGAATTGATCTAAGTGTGATTAAGCATGAGGTAAAGATGAACATGTAATTACCCAGTCAAAGCAAGGTGTCTCTTGATCTCAAGGAATGTTGGCTCCTTTCCAAGCTGCAAACGAGTTGCACAGAATTACTCATCCTGCAACTGCAAGCCACCTCAGTTCCCCCAGATTTCCTACTTGGGAGACTCCTTCTCCTTCACCCAGTCCTTGGTAGACAATGATTAGATGTGTTGAGAAATGGAACGTGCAAATGTCCAACACACAGCCAGTCTCCTGTACCTTGTTACCATGAGCTTGGAAAGCCAGCTGGCACTTGGACACCCGTCATAGAGTGGAGCACCATTCTGCATACCAAGGTCACAGCTACCATGGTACTTCTTGGTGACCTGTGCATAACAAACTGTTGGGTCTCAAACCAGCCCGGAACGGTGCAGGAATCTGCAAGAAAAGGCAGTCTCAGCCCTCTACAGATGTGCTCTCTCCATTTCAAGATTAACCTTTCAGAAATGTCAGCCAAACAGCCACACGCAGCCCACTGCCTTCCTGGTAGAACCTGTAATTTTCAGTCTTGTGACTACAGCTTCAGTTAACTCCCTCAGCGCTTGTGTTCACCTTCCAGCCCCCTCCCAGACAATTCCAGCTCCAGGGTCCTTTTATCTGCAGTGATTTTGATGCTCTGCACATAGGTGACCTCTCTCTCCTGCTGCACCACTTGGGATGGCAAAGTCAGAGGGCACTATTGAAACACGAGTGCTTGAAGGTGTGTTTAAAACTGAGGAGCACCATATTCATAACCTGTGGTAGCTGGACTGTCACTGCAGAAACAGCAGGGCAGGGTAGGATCATCCTACCTCCCCAGATGTCCACAAACCAACAACAAGGCATGCTGCCAGCAGATTGCATGGGCATGCTCCTCGTCTCTTCCCAAACCTTACCTTTGCTTTGCCCCCTGACACTCTCAGCCAGCCCTTCCAACCCTTCAGAGCAGATGTTCCACAGACTGGCCCAAGCACCCAAAAGAGACAGTGCCTGTGTTGAAAGCCACAGGCTCACCTGAGGGTCCCAGCCTGTGACCTTGTGGGCTCCCCCGGCAGCACGTTCACAAAGTGCTGTCTTAGGCTGTGTGTGCAGGACTCACAGAGAGGAGAGGAGCTGAATGGTGCCAAGCTGCAGCATGTGCAGGGGAGGGCAGAGGTTCAGCACACACTGGTTAGGTTCAGGCATGGATACAGGATGGGCTGGGATACAGCTGGAGATCACCCTATGCAGAGCGAGTAGAGGGAACAGGGCATGCAAGGCAAAAGGAGCAGAGAAGGCAAATCTGTGCCTAAACTGGGATGCAATTAGGCATGCAGGCTGGAGATGTGGGAAGCAAGAGAAGTAGGAAATCATCCCTTCAGCCTTGCTTCTGCAGGGGCAGAAAGACCCTGCTCAGAGGGCCTGGCAGTGCCCTGCCCTCCCCCAGGGTCATCTCCCATCTCCAGGGGAATGAAGGAGAGCAGCTCAAGGCTGTAACTTAACATTTGGACCATGTTAGAGGGTGTCTGGGTTGCTACAGTTCTCCTGGATCATTTTTAGGTGGGATTTCAGAGGTGGACAAGTACGAGTGAAAACTGGAGCAGAAGGGGGAACCAGAATGGTTGGTAGCTGAGGAGCCTGATACAGGGGAACGTGCACTGTCTGACCAAGGGCAAAAGGTGTATAACATTTTAAGGCAAGGTAACTATGTGAGGCATAATTGGACAGGCTTATTTGCACCCCTCTTTGTGACCTGAACCCACAGAGCTGAGCCAAGTAGAAGGCAATACCCCACAGCCCTCATAACTCCTCCTCTATGCTTCTGCCCCAGCCTGGCTCCTTGGTGCCACAGCATCCTGACTCTGAGCCGAGCTCTGGAGGCCACTGACCCCAGAATTCCTGCACACCCAGTCCTGGCACCAGTGTTTGTGCAACGGTGTGAGGAGGGCAGTCCTCAAAGCATATCCTGCTTCTGGCTGTTTCCCAGCAAGTCCCCAAAATATACTGCTCAGAAGATGAGTGTTACTGCATGAGAACGTGGCTGCATTTCCATTTGTCAGGCTTTCCCCTGGCCAGAGAAAAGCCAGATTCATCTCTATTCTGCTGGTGGCACTGAGAGTCCTGAAAGATGTGCAAGTGAAGCAGGTCCTGCTCTGACCCCTGATCCCAACTTGGGCAGAGCTCTGCCAGCTGCAGCCCTCCTGCTCTGGTCCTTGCACGCTTTGACTCCCAGCCCTGCTCCAGCATGATGCTTCTACTGACCTGCCCACACACCCTAACGTGGCCCTTCCTCTGCTCTGCTCTTACACTTTGGTTATGGATGACCACAAAAATATCAGCAAAAGATATCTAGGAGACATCTGGAAGCCATACCTTCCTGGTACCTTTGGACAGCTGAGGCTGTTTGCATAATTGGAGCCCACGCTTGGTAAACTACCTCCATCTGGCTCCAATGTCCAGCGAGGCATTCCTTTGGTTGCATTCCCTATCTCCATCCATGATTGTGGTGTCCAGCATGAGGTACCCACAGATCTTTGGGTGAGATGAGATGGGTTATTGCACACAGGAGAAACGGTTTCCTGGCTCATCTTGGAACAACACCTACAGAGAAAGGTGCAAACTGGACAGGCCTTCATGAGGTGTGGTTGTGACATCACTGATCAGAAGCTGCTCTAGAGATGGTCAATACCGGGGTGACAAAGAGAGGAAAGAGTATTCTGCAGCATACATACACCTATGTGTACATAGACATATACACATCTCTGGTAGCAGTTTGAAACCTCTCACTAGCAGGGACAGAACCACCATGACTGACCTCATGTTCAAGATGTTCAGCTTTCTCTGACACCATCCTTCCCAACTCCTTTTGCCACTGAGCAACTGAGTTCAGTTAATAAAAATCCATCTTCCTGCTTCCCAGGACAACTGCAGATGGAGCCGCCCATGCAGTGAGCACCGGTCTGCTCCAGGCCAGGGAAGGAGGGGAGCCTGTGGGAGGGCTCAGGAGGATCTCATCTCCCACCAGTGTAAACCTCCTGCATTTTGGGTAAACTGAGGTAAGCTGTTGTCCTTCCCGTGCACGGGAGAGTGGTCCCCAAAGGGAGGGGTGGGAGGTGGTCAGAGGAAGGGCTCTCTCGTTCGGACGCTGCCCAAGGGCTCCCTTCGGGGACGGGAGCGGCTCCGCACCAGCACCACCCGGCCCCGGGCCTGGCCAGCCCAGCGGGGCGAAGCTCTGCGGGGCCGGGGGTTCTGCCGCCTCCTCCTGCAGCGGGGACCACAGCAGGGCAACAGCCCCCGCCGAGTCCCGCAGCCCCCGGGGCTCCGAGGGGACTGCCCGAGCCCGGCCTCCCGAGCCGTGTGTCCCGGGGGGGGGTGTCCCCGCGGAGGCGGAGGGGAGCGGACCGGCCCGATGCCCGCAGCCGCTCGGGCGTCCCTATCCGCGGCTTCCTTTAGGTGGCACCTCTCCTCCAGG
>VZRW01001269.1:21352-70909 GCA_013398125.1 Aegotheles bennettii | reverse complement strand
GCCTGCGGGTGCCTCTGGCCGGGGAAGTTTGCGGAGGCTCCGGGCGCCCCGGAGGGACGGCGAGCACCGGGGGGCGGCGGGTGTGCCCTTCCCTCGGGGTCTCCCCTGCTTCGTCTCAGCCCGGTTCTCCTTTAGCCAGAGGCTGGGAAGAGCTGGGGATGCAGGGGGGGGATCCCCTCGTCGGCTCGCCGCCCCGGGGGAGGCAAACAGCCGGCCTGGCAGAGCCTCCTCGGGCTGAAAATAGCCCTTTTTCCCCTGGTCTGCCATGGGCTGCGCTTCCCGGCTCCCGGTGTGGAGGGCTGGGGCCGGGCCGGTGCTGGAGGCGGCAGCCGGGGCTGCGGCTGCTGTCGGAGCTGCCCCGCGGTGCGGTCGCGGCTTGGCCATTTCGGGTGAAACCCGAAATAAAGAGCTGCATCTGGAGGAACGCTCTCCCGCGGCAGGCTCAGACCGCTTGGAGAAGCATGTGCCACCCAGGTGTGTTCGCTGGGAACGCAGCCCACGGGTTGCAATTTTTAACTTGAGTGATGGACCCACGGTAGCAGCTCCACCGCGGTCCCGGCTGCCGGTCCAGGAGGCGTTCAGCACGCAGAGCCTCTTGCTGCACGGAGTCTCTTCCCCTGTGTGCCATCCCCAGCTTTCTTCCCTTTTCCATCAGTGACACAGATATAATTATTTCTTTTTTCTCTTTTTTTTTTTTCCTTTCCTTTTTTTGGAGGGCACTCTGTGATTTCTTTGTGATGATCAAAGGACGTAGCCAAGCTCTGATCCAAATTGGCACACCGCCTCCTTTAGAGAGCGTGACTCGTTTTTCATTCTGGAATGGCCAATTTATTCCTGTTTGGGAAACACCTCGGGAGCAGGTTGCAGTGACAGCTTCTCCTGCGGGCCCTTAGGGGACACGGATATTCCAGCACCCATTTGCTGTGTGCTGCACTGGTGCATGGGCTGCCCATTGATTTGAACCCAGTGGCTGTGTGCTTGCGCACAGACTCACGGTGCCACGCTGGTGGCGCGGGCTGTTTGCCTCCAGTGATGCTCTAGGATGGCTGTCAGTGGTGTGGAGCACTGTCCTGGTGCTGGGTGTGGTACAGGCACCTGGGATCACCTCTCCTGCCCCATTCACCATCCGGCTGCAGCACAGCACCGTGGCATTCCCGGCTGCTCCCAGCATAACGTGAAACAACACGGAAGATAATGAAATATAGAAACTGTGTTACAACAGCTTTATTTATAGAACAAGGCTTGGAGGGGTTTGGGTTTGATTGTTTTTTTTCCCTGCAGTTTATGAATTGCTCCTGTGAGAGGCTGGGTAGCCTGGATTGCTGGTAGGTGCGACTGTAAAGTCCTTATGAACCTTGGGAGATTACATTTAGATGAGTGACCATCCTGCTGTATCTGGACTACATTTCCCACCGTGGGCTGCCAGGACATTTCAAGTGCCTTGTAAGCCAGAAATAGCCACCAGGGACAGTTCGACAGGCAGAGCTTTCACCGGGTATTCTCAGCACTTACTGACTTATTAATACAATTTATTTGTATTGAAAGAGGTCTTTCCACGTGTATTCTTTTTTAAAATGTATTTGGAAAAAAACAACAAACGCAAAACGCTGCAATATGAGAATCTACACCAAGCTCAGAGACTACTTATTCACTGATGTGAGAGCATCTCTTGTCTTTTTTTTTTTTCTTGAGAGAAGACACCATTCACCCATATATTATTTTACATTTCCTTTCTGTATAATGTCTGTTCCGTATAAGGGGCCGCAGCATTTCCTGGGCTAGGTCCCCCCTTCCCCACCGGGCAGCACATACCTAAGACCTATATTCTGTGGGACCATCAATGGGTGTATCTGGAGAGGTTTTCTAAAGAGGGCAAAAAGGTGGAGGTGCTGTTGCACGGCTCCATGCCCAGGCATTGTGTCAGTGCAGATGTCGTTGGGTCCCTGCTGGTTCTGTGATGTTTTCCCCACTAAGAGCACCAGAAAAATCTGGTCTGGAAAAGAGGTTAATTAGAAATGGTGAGAAAACAGCCACTGCTCTCCCCACTGCTGTGGCTGGTGGGCAGCATGTACCTGTGCTGATCACCTCCAGGACAGGTAGTGTGGCAGTCCTGTCTTAACAAGCCAGGTCCTTCATTATTTACCTCCACCCTGTGTTTGGATGCTCTGGGCTTCACTGGAGTAAAAACCTGCTGGGAGCCTGTGCTGCTTGTAAGTGCGAAGGAGTTGGTGGTGGGAAGGAGCAAGGGGAGAAAAGGGGCAGTTTGCTGCACAACTGAGATGCCTCCCTCTGCTTTCATCTGCTAGCTGCCCTGCTCTGGGGGGGGTTGGAAGGAGAGGGTGGGGGAATGGTTGTCTGGTGGCTCGCTGTGGAGTTGGAAGCTGGCAGGGGACGTGGGGGATTCACATCCCCACAGATGTCTTGATAACTCTGTGACAATCAGTAAGGAAGGCCTTGTGCCTCTGTAATCCTCTTCTGACACCCACAATGACTTTGGCCATTAAGTCTTCCAAAGGGAGAAGCAAAATATGAAAATCCAACAGCATCTTTGTGCATTTTCCACCTTCTTCAGCTTGGAAGCAGCAAGGAGATTGTGAGATGGGGGCAGGGAAGGGGAGGATGCTCTGGAGCCCAGCTCTCGGGCACGCTGCTGCACGCCCTGCATGCACAGGGATACTGGCTATGGGGAGC
The DNA here is from genome assembly GCA_013398125.1 of Aegotheles bennettii. Classification (NCBI taxonomy): domain Eukaryota; kingdom Metazoa; phylum Chordata; class Aves; order Caprimulgiformes; family Aegothelidae; genus Aegotheles; species Aegotheles bennettii. The sequence continues at coordinate 68,218 of VZRW01001269.1, read as the reverse complement.
TGCTGCCTACCCTGGCAAGCAGAGTTTCTTCCTTCCCTTCCCATCCTCCGGAGCCTTGAGGGAGAGGAGGAGGGAGAGGAGGAATCAGTTGAGCCAGAGCCTCAGCACAAAGCAGGACAAGGAAGATTGCAAAGAGCTGAGCTCTAATCTCTGCTCTGAGCCTGCTGTATGGGTTGCTCAGGCAGCTCAGCCCCGGCGTGCTTCAGGGTGCATCCTGGTGGAGAGGCTGAAACTGCAGTCTCAGTGCAGGATTCACCCTGCACATCCAGCCAGAGGCAGAGCCGAAGGGAGAGGAAGAAAGGAGTCGGTCTAATTAGGTGTGCATTCTTTTCCCCTTGGATTTGCAATGCTTTCTGCTGCTGTCACCTTCATTAAGACATATCTCTGAGTGCCAAGCTCCTCTTTTGATGTTCCTAAAGAGGTTTTTCTTTTATGCAGGAGGCACGCACACAGTGGAATATGAGTACCCTGTACCACTGCAAAGAGGTGCTGTGAGAGGCAGCATCACAGCATGGTGCGTCAAGGGCTGGGAATGGCACTCAGGCTTCTCCCTCTTGTCCAGGCAGAAAGCTTTGTGCTGTGTCCTAGGGCCAGATGGATCTGTCTGGGATTTGGGAGGAAAAGGGTTTCAGGGCTTCTCCGTCACAGAGACATGTGGGGGTGTGGGAGGAAGGAGGGAGGCTTGTGATCTACAAAGCCCAGCCTCTCCTCCCCCTTCATGCTCGTGGCTGCAACTCCTGGAGGTTTCCAGAGACTGAGGGAAAAGGGAGACAATTGTGCTGAAAAGTCATAATCAGTGAAAAGAAGCAAAGGATGAATCCTTCCATGTTTACACAGAGATGGCAAGAGAATTCATACAGACTTTGCTGAAATGTGCAAGCCCACCCCAGCCTGTGCTGGTGCCTTACTGTGGCTATGGGGACACCCAGCAGTGGGAGTTTGGGGTGGCTGATTGTCCCATATGGTGGTGTTCAGTGTGGGCTCAGAGCAGAGTGGCATCAAAGTAGCACAGATCCTATGGTGTGTGTGCAGCACGCATGGAAAGGTCCTGCCTGGGTGTAAGGCAGAACACACCTGCACATTGCACAGGCTCTGGCTGGATTTACTTGGCTTTTGGAGAGCTCCTGGAATTCAGGGCTTCTGGAGTCTGGTCTCGGCCATGCTTCTGACTTCTTTGTATCCTTGGCCAGGTCAATGAGCCTTTCTGTGATTTAGTTTCAGCTTTTCCAGCTCTAATGCTGCGAGGGTGATGCTGAGTTATCTCCTGAGGGACCCAGAATGTGTTTAAAGGTCAGTGGAGAGCTAACACGTGCAGGTCTGTGCAATTGGCGGTCACTTCTTTAGCAGTGACAGAGTGTCAAGCAACAAGACTGATGATATTCTCCTTAGGGGTGTTGCTGCATCAACAGCAGGTTTGTTTCTCTGGTCTGGTCTGCCTTCCTCACAGCCTTTGCATTGGAGCTTGGAGGTGATCAATAGCCCCAGCAGATTTTACAGTATTTATTGTCCCTCACAAGTCCCTGCTCCTGGAATCAGGGCATTAGAACAGTACTTGAGCTTTATTTTGCAGCCTTCCTGGTTGTCAAGCAAAGCAGAAGCATTACACAAGCATGTGCAAAACATCAATAGTTGGAATCAAGAAAGTACTCCAATTCTGTGATTTTTAGCATGGTTTCTTGGTAGCTCAGTTGTATGAGGCACCAGCCTGATGACTGGCAAGTAATGAGCTGCAACCTTTCTCCCCCAGGCAGCCAGCAGTGGTAGGGTCATCACTGCATGGGTCTGGCAGGGCAGGGGTTAACAAAATTTGCTTTCATAAAATCATAGACTAGTTTGGAAGAGACTTCTGGAGGTATCAAATCAACCTCCTGCTCAAAGCACAGCCAGATTCGAAGCTGGATCAGGTTGCTCAGGGGCTTGTCCTGTCAACTTCCAAGTATCTCCAAGGATGGAGGTATCCTCTCCTCCTCCATAGCTCTGACTTCATGGCCTGTCCGGCCAAGGCTGCTCAAGCCCTTTGTCACCTGGCCTGGGTCAGGACCATGAGTGGCCCATCTCCCTTGGAAATGGTCAGGGCACCTCTTGTCTGTCACTAGGCTTGACAGAGGTGGGGCTGGAGTCATGGTGCACACAGTGCCCAGGTACACGCTTGATGGGAGTAAGTAGTTGTCCCTGTGAGTTCAGGAGCAGGTGTTGAGGGAGATATCAAGGAGGACCCGAGAGTGGTGGTCAGTCTAGGACTGCACCTGGGGGTGAAGTCCTGGTTGGTATTTCTGTGTGCTGGTTACTGCTCTCTCATCATGGTGTTAAAGCAGTTAGTTAAAGCAGAGTTTCCCAGAAACTCATGAGTCCTCAAATGCACCCTGTGGTGGAAGCCTTTCCTCAACACTGTACAGTGGCGGAGACCTCTCTGAGGACATTGTTTAGCTTGGCCAAATCCCAGAATCCTGGAGGTGCTGGGATGGGAAGTACCCTGTGGAGGGTCCAGACTCCCATCCTGAGCAGGGCTGTTGCTAATATCAGGTCAAGTTTGCTGTGGCTTTCACTAGCTGAGCCTTGGAAGCCTCCAATGATGGAAACTTGATGGCCTTTCCTAGTGCTGGAGCAGATTAAGAAGCCTTTTCTAATGTCCAACTGAACTTCTCACACTGCATTGCTTGGCCATGGCTCCTTGCTGTGTCATCTGGCCTCACGAAGGTATGTTTGGCTCCATCATCCTTATAACTGCCTTTGAGTAGCTGTAAGCTACAATAGGTGTCCCCTTCACCTCCTCTCTGCCAGATGTAACCCTCCTAACTCCCTCTACCTGACCTTGTAAGACATATGCTGTAGGCATCTGACACATTAATTTTGGACTCAGGGGACCACAACTGGACACACACACTGTTTGAGGTGCAGCTTCCCTAGTCCTGAGCAGAGAGGTGCAATAACTTCCACCGCTCTGCTGTCCACACTCCTCTTAGCACAGCCCAGGATGTAGTTGCCCTGTCCATAGTAAGAGCAACCATTTGCTCATACTCACCTGGGGGTCCACCATAGCTCCCAGGTGGTTTACAGCAGACTGTTTCATGGGGTTATTCTGCCCCAGGTACAGAACTTTATACACTTCTTGTGCCAAGTGAGTACTTCTTAATATTGTTCCTTTTTCGCTCATTCAAGAAGCTTGGACATTTAGGTAAACAGATACCTACCTGCATATAGATTGGATATTAGGAAGAAGTTCTTTCCTGAGAGGGTGGTTGGGCACTGGAACGGGCTGCCCAGGGAGGTGGTGGAGTCACCGTCCCTGGGGGTGTTCAAGAAACGGGTTGATGAGGCACTTGAGGCCATGGTCGGATGGTCTAATGGTTAGGAATATGATGGGATAAAGGTTGGACTTGATGCCCCTGGAGGTCCCTTCCAACCATAATGATTCTATTCTATATAGATTTGTTTCTTTACTGTACTGAAGTGTTATTTAGCAGTGGGTCAGAAACATCTGAAGAAGTCCAGGGTTCCCATCCTGCACATGCGTTCTCCAAATTCCCCTGCTCAGTGGTTGGTTCCCCATGCTGCTGCCCGAGTTCCAGTCCAGATAGCTAAGAAGAAGCCCCTTGACAGGGATTGCCACCTTCTTTCCACCATGTTTTGCTGTTTACTTCCTGAAGTTGACTCAGAAGAACTTTCTTGTCCTACATTTCTATACTTTATCCAAAGAAGTCTCCATGAGGATCTGAGAATCTTTATTGTCAGCTATGTTTTGTTCCCCTTCTGCAGCTGCAATTCCACATGAAGTTGGAAAAAGACACAATGAAACCAAATGCATCCCATCGGTAGAGTGAGGTCCATTGCCCGGGTGGGAGTTTCCAGCCCATCACAGCTTTGCTTCATCTCGTGGGAGTTCCCTTAGATGGCTCTTTGGATCTTGTTGCCTTTTTAACAATTGTGCTTTCTTTTATCTCCCCGTGTTGTACCTTCGGCTGGAAACAAAGAAGTGCTTGCATTCAAATCTGATGCTTTCTTTTCTTCCTGAGTGCATGGGATAATTGAAGTGCCTGGCATGGACTTGTGCTAATTGATCAGTTAATAGTGATAATTATAATTTACATGATGGTTTAGGAAGAAGGGGCACTTCTGCGGTAGAAGTGATGCTCTAAGCTAACAGTTCAGAATTGCTGGCTGATGTGTCAGATCTCCTGTGTGCTGCTCTTTGGGGAAATGGGTTAACTTTTTCTTTTCTATTTTTTTAAGAACAAATCTTTTGCAAGAACCATCTGGCTGCTAAATTCTTCTCCTGAAGCTGTGCAGTTTGCTGAGAGTTCATTTGCGTCTTTAGCTACTAAAGAGAAAGTAAAAGTGACTGATTAGTCTAAGACTGGGACCATTCACATCAAAGTGACAGATTTTGTGAGCTGGATTTGGGAAAGTGTTTAAAACTGGTGTGTTTTCATTAAATTTTGAAGACTGTGGGCAGAACTGTGCTCTCGGCACTCCAGCACAGCTCTCGACTCCGCAGCCTGTGTCGTTATGTCAGAGTGAATTGTGTGGCTGTTAAAATTTGTGTGTGCTTGTTTGATGACTTTAAATATTGATTTTAATTGTGCATCTTTCTTAAGGCTGTGAGTGATGATCAGAGCCGCGTGCAATGTGCCACGTGCCCAACACAGCAACGTGCACGGGGAGGGGATGTGAACTCCGCCTGACTCTTGAGCAGAAGGGAAGAGGGAGAGGAAAGGGAAAATCTTTGGAAGCCTCCAATTCAGCTTTCTCTGCTTCCATGCACCACGGGAGGCTCAGTCAGAGAGGTGCCACCAGCTGCTGGGCAAGTGGGGATTTCAGAAGCATTTTGCTGGTGTTGGGCTGTGAAGGCTGCACCTCCTCCTCTGACAAAAGGCGTCTTTGGAAATCCTAAGAGCAAATACTGACTGTGTGAACATTGTCTCTGCAGAGGAAAATGATCACCTGAAAGGCACCAGGACCTGTAGCCCTTGCACATCAGCCTGTTTTGAGGGGTGGTGGGGAGTTGCAGGGCACAAACCCCTCTCCCTGGCGCAGGTCCCTTCCCCAGTGTGAATCTGGCCATGATTAATGCTGCCTGTGCCCGTGCAAACATGGTTAGCGTTGGCTTTACACTAGAGGGCTGTCTGTCCCTTTCCCTACAGAGAGAAGGCGTGAGCCTGTGGGCTGATCAGGCTCCTGTCGTTCCCAGTATCCGCCCAGTTTGACAGCAGCTCGTTTTGTCAGGCGGGTAATGCGATGCGGGCTCGTGTTTGCTGCTCACCACCTCTCTCTGTGCTTCACAAGAACATCCGTGTCCTGGTCTAGACAGCTTCGAAGCGGCTTGTCTGGGATGATGTGAAGCCTCTCTGGTTTTGTTTCTGGGCGCTCTGTTCTCCTGCACAGGTCAGCAGCCTTTTTGCAAGAACCAGCAGGCTTCAAACCAGTGGTATCATAGACCCATAGAACATGTTGAGTTGGAAGGGATCCTCCAGGATCATCAAGTCCAGCTCCTGTCCCGGTGCACCCCAGGGTCACACCATGGCCTGAGAGCATCATCCAAACACTGCTTGAGCTCAGGCAGGGTTGGTGCTGCTCTGGGAGCCTGCGCCAGTGCTCAACCACCCTCTGGGTGAAAAACCTTCTCCCTGACATCCATATCCTGAAGCGAGGGGGGGATTAATCATGGTAATTAGAGCAGCTCACAGTCCTTAGCGGTAGCATTGACCACATGTGCTGTGATGGGTGGTGGGAGACAGCTCTGCCACAAGGAAGCTGGACATAGAGATGGCCTCTTGGACCTGCTCTCCATCCACCACCACCCATAGGGTGGTTCAGCAGCTGCTGCCAGATGTGAGACAGGAGGGGGGTCGGCAGTGGGAGCAGGCTGAGATCTGCCACCTCTGAGCTCAGGGTGGGGATGTCCCTGGGCTGAGCATCAGGGATGAGCCCGATTGCTGCCCAGGTGTCACCTGCTGCAGGCAGGCATTGCCTTGCTCTCTCTGTCCTTGCTCGGTCTCCTGCTGCAGGAGCTGGGACCTGTGAGCAGGCAGGACAGCACTGCCTGACTCCTGATGTCCCAGAATCCCAGACTGATTTGAGACCTTAAAGCCCATCCAGTGCCACCCCCTGCCATGGGCAGGGACATCTCCCACCACACCAGGTTGCTCCAAGCCCCATCCAACCTGGCCTTCAACACTGCCAGGGAGGGGCAGCCACAGCTTTTCTGGGCACCCTGGGCCAGGCTTTCACCACCCTCACACCAAACAATTTCTCCCTCCCATCCCATCTCCATGTCCCCTCTGGCAGTTGGAACCCGTTCCCCCTCGTCCCATCTCTCCCTGCCCTTGGCACCAGTCCCTCTCCAGCTCTCCTGTTGGCCCTGCCTGTCACGTATCTACCTTGCCTTTTTGCTGTGGCCCTGCCCTTCTCTAACAGCCCCCTGCAGACCTTGCCCTGGGGTGTCCATGGAGCATGTGAAGGTCTGCAGAACAGCCCAGCTCTTCCCAGTGACCAACAGCAGTGCAGGACCTCCTAAAAGGAGGTTGTAGTGAGGCTGGTGTTGGTCTCTTCTCCTGAATTGCTGATGACAGGACAAGAGGAAATGGCCTCAAGTTCCATCAGGGGAAGTTTAGGTTGGAGATTAGGAAGAAGTTCTTTCCTGAGAGGGTGGTTGGGCACTGGAATGGGCTGCCCAGGGAGGTGGTGGAGTCACCGTCCCTGGGGGTGTTCAACAAACGGGTTGATGAGGCACTTGAGGCCATGGTCTGATGGTCTAATGGTTAGGAATCTGATGGGATAAAGGTTGGACTTGATGACCCTGGAGGTCCCTTCCAACCATAATGATTCCATGATTCCATGATTCTATGATTTTGGTGGGAGAAGGCAGCGTGTTGGTGCTGGGTCATCCCCTGCCCATTTGCCTGGCCAGGCTGGTGTGCAGGACAGTTTGGGAGGTCCCTGGGGAGATGCCCAGGCTGGGGTGATTGGGGCTGCATTGCTCCATCCCAGCCCCTGCTCCCCCCACGTTTGCACTCGTCTCCGGAGCCTGACAGCTGTTGAATCCCTCGCTTGGCTGGTTCAATTTCCATCCATAAAATGAATTTTAGGCCCTCTGGGTGAGAAGGCATTAGCAGAGAGCAAAGGGATCCTGCCAACCAGGGCTGTCTGGGCATGACGGGGGTATCAGCTCTTGCAGGCTTCCACGTGTTAGCTTTAAACCTCCATTTCTGACATCGTGTGGTGAAGTGAGACTTCAGGTGGGGCTTGGAGGCAGAACCTGGCCAAGGGCTTGTGGCTTGGACCTGAAACTGGGAGAGGTGACACCTCTGGGTTTGATGTGACACCTCTGGGTTTGATGTGCCATCAGATGAGCCGTGACTCCCCATCTTTTTAGCAAGAGCCGGTTCTAGCACAGCACAGTTTTTGCTGCTGGAGCACTGGCTGTGCTCCGAGGGAAATGCGGTGTCTACAAACCAGGCAAGTCCTGGTGTCCCCAAGCCAGCAAGCAGGACTGCAGTTGTCCCGAGGCCCCATCCTCTCCTGTGTGCAGCGGGGGGTGGTCCTGAGCCCTGGGAAGAGGCTCTGCCTGGGGCTGGGGTTGCTCGAGCACTGCGCCTGCCTGGGCTCCGCTTTCCTGCTCCACAAACGGCGTTGCCTCTGAATAATGGGCCCTTTCTCTCCCGGCTTGGAAGGAAACACTGAGCCAGCAGCACAGCCAAAGAGAGACATTTACATGAGTGGCAGAATAAATGAATCTGAGCTGCCTCCTGGGAACCAGCCCAGAAGAGACTGACTTTCCTTGGCCATGGCTTTCCAGTGGGAAATGCTCTTCTTTCGCTGTATTTATTTTTGGCTTTCCTAGTGTTTTGCTAGGCTTACAATTAATCCTCAGCTTCTGGGTGGCCAGCTGGGCTGGCGGGGACAAAGTCTTCTTCAATGCAGTTTGCTTGGTCATTTCCTGAGGACCTTGGATTTACTGGGAGCTTGGGAGAGCTTGACCTGGGTCCACCTGGGGCGCGCGCACGTGCTGCTTGTGATGGAGAAGAGGTATCCGTGTCTACAGCCTGCATGGGGAAAGGGGGTGGAGAAGCCACTTGGCGCTCTGCCATGGGATGGACGGGCGGTTTGCTCTCCCCTGGGAGTGGGGACAGCCCGTGTGTTGCTGCTGGGGGGGTGGCACATGGGGAAGGGGCCAGCTGCGTGTCACTGTGTGCGTGAGTTGGTGGTGGCGGGTTGGCACGGTGCGTGTTGTGTGAGCGGTAGAGCTGGGCTTGCCTCTCGCCCAGGTGTCCCTGGCAGGGTTTGATTGTCACGAGGATCCCCCAGAATAGACTTTGCCTGTTCCAGCTTTGCGTTGTGTGAAATGTGGGATTGCACTGTGCTGGATGGGCTGCAGGACTGGCTGGTGTGGAGAGGAGCTGTGGTGGGCTCCTCGGGACCCCCTGCGCTGCACAGCCTCTGCCTTTGGTGCTGGAGGGGGATCCCAACCCTCTGCCCTATTCAGTGCCTGACTTTTGAGCTCGTGTCATTGGCAAACACCCAGTGGGTGCCAGCCAAGTCAGATCTCAGAGTGCTGTGGACTCATTTCCCTGCCTGCACCCTCTTTCATTCCCTGGCTGCAGCTGGGGTGGACCCTTTGGAAGTGTTTGAGCTGTGTCTGTTTTGGCTGGTTTCTGAGCCTTTCTAGCTGGTTCCTCTCTTCCTAAAATGAAGGCTTCACCACTGCTCACCTGAGCACAACTCCCTTGCCACGCACATTTCTGCCCTGTTTGCTTCTCATGAAGCCACCCCAAAGGCATAGGCTCAAAGAGGGGGGGAATTGCTGATGCCAACACTCCTAAAAACCCCCGTGGAACGTGTGGGGTTTGCTCTGCTCCCTGCGTGCAGTGGCAGACAAGTGTAGTGAGCTGAGGCATCTGCTGCTGTCTGCTGCAATGCAGACACCGTACAGGCCAGCACGTAGAGCATGGGGCCACCTGGCCAGGGCACAAGGTGCAGCTCTGTTGGTGCCCTGCTGTCAGGCAGATGATTTAGTGTGTGACGTGCAGAGGCTGTGTGTGACCCAGGCACGCAGCCCCTCCTGATGACTCCTTGTCAGCATGTCCTGGCCAGAGGGGAGGGTGACAGCCATCGTGTCTGCTTCTCTCTGTTTGTCCCCACAACTGCTGCATTCCAGAGAGGCTGAGTGCAGATGGAGCATCCCCAGGGGAGGAGAGGAGGTGAACGCAACCGGCAGTGCTGCGGGGACCGGCTCCTGCTGCTGGACAATGCGGTGCTGGGCTGCTAAAAACCACACAGGAGCTCTCCCTGTGCAGGACTGGGGCAGAGCAGGCATTCACTGCTCTCCCTAAACCTGTGAGATCCTGTGAGTTAAAGGAGTGAGCGTGACATTTGGCACCAGGAGCCGTGGGAAGTGATAATGGAGACAGGGCTATAATGGCTCAGGAATCTCTGGGTGTGATGAGAGCTGTAAGGGAAATTGCACCTTGTTGTGAGTGTCAGAACTGACAGGGAGGAGAAGGAGGTGAGCAGTGTTTGCAAGTGCACCCCAACGGCTCCTGTAAGAGAGCCCTGACCCACCCCTGGCTCAGGCTGGAGTCACCCTGCCAGGGCAGCTGGCGTGATCCCCCCCTGCCTCCCCCACACCTCTTGTGCTCGGGAAGGATGAGGTGTGGGGCAAGATCCAGCCTTCAGGCCAAGTGCACGCTCATGCAGCCTTGCAGGGACCCTCCACACCTTTCTGGATCATGAGACAGGACATGTGGTTGTAGGACCAAACTGCCCGTGGCAGAGCGTGGGTGTGCCTGGGTGCAGGATGCTGGGTGCAGGATGCTGGGTGCACGCACGTGGGGCTCTGTGAGCAATGTTTGGGCAGCAGGCAGGGCATGGGGGGTGCTGCAAGAGGGGCTGCCTTGGTTTCTATCAAAGGGCAGGGGTGGAAATGATCATGGGATGAGGGAAAGGGGCTGCAGCTTGCTTTGCTTTGCACCCAGAAGAGGCAGGAAAATCAGAGACGCAGAACAAAAATAATTAAACAAAAGTCTGTGCTGAGTAGAGGCTCCTGACAGGCTCCAGCAAGCATCAGGGCAGCATTGCTGTCAGTGCTGAGCCCTGTGTGATCAGAGGGCTTGGAGCAGATGAGTCAAGAGGCTCAGCACTGAGCAAAGCCCAGTGGTGCTCCCTGTCCTCACCTGCCCGCTGGGCTCCAGGGGAGCTGGGTGCCCAGTGCTCATCTGGGCCAGGGTCTGGCAGCCAGGACAGGAGTGTGTGTGAAGGGGGATAGCACTGGGTGAGGAGAAGAGGGAAGCTCTGTATGTAAATCAGTGGTGACTCCTCCCTTGGAGAATCATGGTTCCTTCCACCCCCTTCTCTCCAAAAAGACCTAATTACTGAGGACACAAAGAGAGTTTGACATGAAGAGAGCTCAAAGGGGCTGGAGCTACTTGATGTCAAAGGGAGCTGGAAAAGATGAGCCAGTATAGAGGAGAAAGCATGGTGACAAGTGGCACAGGAGGATAGCTTGGCTGTTACTTCTGATACAACAGCCAGATGGCAACACGCTGAAGAGCGTAGGAGGAGAGTGTTTCGCTAGCAGGAGAGTCCTCCAGAGCTGCCTCCCACAAGGTCCTGCTGAACGTCCACGGATGGTGCAGCAAGGGCCACGTATTTGTCGTATTTATATTTTCAGAAAAACATCCAGCAATGCCAACCTGTGGGCTCTCCTGCTTCTGACAGGGGTGGAGGAGAGCTGAGGCCAGGAGACAGCCCTGCTGCCTGCAGGAATGCAAGGAGGGGTCATCACCAGTGCCAACCAGAACAGCTCCTTCTGGAAAACCAGCCCTTGGTGCCACCAGCCCCTCTTTGGACCCTGTTTTCTCCTCTCCTGATGGTTCTGGGTGCAGGTGCATCCTCATGACCTGCTCCCTCTCACACGCTGCCACCTCGGTTCTTGCTCCAACCAGATGGGAGTGAGTTATTCTTCAGAGAGTGACACAAATGGGGCCAGAGGAGCACAAGCAAAGGCTGGGGAGACAAAGGGTGACAGATCAAGAGGCATAGTGAATACACATCTAGACATGGTGGGTACACATCGCTCAGTGTCACCGCAGGGCTGACACCAAGCTGCTGAGCTGCAGAATGGGTGGTGCAGGGTGGTCCTGTGCCCACACCTTGGGGTGGGGTGGGGCTCTGTTCCTCTCACCACGTGTGCTGCCAAAGAGTTTGGAGTTTGTCCCTGTGTTTTAGTAGCTGGTGGCTGAGCCTGAGCCCTCTCCCACCGAGAGCCCTCCCTGACTGCTGCTTTGCTTCTGCTCAGCTGAAGCCAACCCTTCCCTGTCGGGTGATTCACTCGTGGCTTGTTGATTTGAATTTGTGACAGTGCTCCTGCACACACCATAAAGAGTATTTAATGTGCAGCATCTTGCTGAGCCTGTAGCCTTTGGAGCTTGTTGTGGAGACTCATTGTGGCCCCCCTGGACACATTATTGGAGCAACGGAGTCCCAGGCACACCGTTGAAAGCAGATGTCATGCTGGTTAATGCAGAAGTGTCTCCATTGCTTCTTCCAAGGATGCACCCAGTCCTGGCTCCTCCTGGGCTGGGGTAGTGGAGGTAATGCTGGCTTCCTCCTGGGTGGCTTGGGCTGCTCTACAGATGCATGGCCAAAGATTCATAGAATCATAGAATCATTATGGTTGGAAGGGACCTCCAGGGTCATCAAGTCCAACCTTTATCCCATCATATTCCTAACCATTGGACCATCAGACCATGGCCTCAAGTGCCTCATCAACCCCTCCAATGCTTCTGGTCCCTCGGTTTGCTCCATCTCAGAACTAGAGGCCACTGTGGAGAAGTTGTATGGTGCCACCCGAAAGGGTCCCTCAGCCCTGGTGGGCACAGGGGGTCTGTGCTCCCCGTGCAGCAGGTTGGCAGCATTTCATCCTGAACAACTGTCTGGCTCTTTAGAGCAGCACCAGGAAATATGCAAATTTAACCTTTGGATTTACCGTGCTGTTCTTTTCCTGGGAAATGTCACTCAGGGCATCAAGCTGGGATTGCCTGCTCTCGGGAGGGGATGGGGCATCAGTGGCATATGCTCTGTCCCTGTGGATGCATCCGACCGGCCCACAGGGTCCTCCAGGGAGCCTTTAGGTGCCCCCTACAAGCAGGAGCTCCCATGCTCTGAAGTGCTGGGAGCTCACGTGTGCTGCTTTGCTGCAGAAGCCGCCCGGAACCGATGTGATGTGATGGGTGGAACGTGTTTCGGTGGCTTGAACCAGCTCCTGAGTGACATAAGGAGGATTATGTCCCCTTCACCAGGGCTTGGGCGGGCGACCTGCCAGTGGTGACATCTCCCAGCGGTGTGAGCAGCTCCTGGGAGCCAGCACCAGTGCTGGAGAGGGCTTCTCTGCCTCCAGGGGCCAGATCTAGACGACTCTGCTGTGGCAGGAGGGAGCTCCCTGTTTGGTTGAACGTGCAGCAGATAAAGATCTGAAGGGAATCCCAGCTGTCAAAGCTGGCAGTGACTGATAGGACAGTTCTAGCTCAGGCCTGTGAATAAGATGAAGCGTTGAGTTTACAGGCTGCCCCTGGGAGATACCTATGGAGCAAAAAAAAAGGGTATGATTACAGTGTGGGCAGGAGTGACTGCGCAGAGAAGATGGATTTGAGCACAGATGAATAAACAAAAACTGCATCAACATCCCTGGAGGGCTTTGCCCTGGTTGCTGGACCAGCCATGCCGAAGCCTTTCCTGCCACATCAGCTCTGTTGCTTTCACAAGCTCCTGCCAGCGTGGACGTGCCTCTCTGCAGCCTTCCCACCCTACCTTTATGGGCTGTGCCAGCTTCAAGTGTGGCTTTGGGCAGGAAGGATGCACCTGAAGAGCACTGTGGGTGGCTCTGGTTGTGTGGTCCCAGTGAGGAGTGTTCCCTGCAGCTTTTTGTGGAGTTATTACAGTTACCAGGACAGATCTGTCTTTGTTTAGGACAAATGCTGCAGGGTCAGCAGAACAGGAACTCTCAAGGAACAAGCCAAGGTGTGCAGCTGGGCTCTCCTCCAGGACCCTCTGCTACCAGCCAGCGTGGGCAGCTCTGGGCTAGCAAGACCCTGAAATAACAGAGCAGAGTGCAGCCTGCCTTCACGGGCATCCCTAAAAATAGCAGGGCAGGATGTCCATGTGATGGCTTTCAGTAGGAAAATAGATTCATTTCCCAGCTCCCAGAGGGGTTTTTGGAAACAGCAGAGAGTAAATAAAGGGTTTTGAAAGTGATGACAAATACCTTGGAGGTGCCCTTCCAAGCAGCCTTAACTGTTTGAAATTACATCCACATCTCCAGTGGCTCTGAGAAGGGGTGTGAGGCCCTGAAGAACTCGAGACCTAGCGTGGTCTTATTTGCTTGGGTGCTAATTAAGAGAATATGGAATCTCTGCTATGTATTCTGCAACTCTGTAAATTCAGATAAGAGCCATTACAAATCCATCACAAGGTATATTAAAATCTCCTTAATTAATAAACAACAAGCACAGCAATCTCTGGGAGGACGGCTGTGAGCACTGGAGAGGAACGCAGGACAGGGCTGGACACCAGGTGGTGAAGTGATGAGATGAGGTGGGGAGGATGCTGCCCACTCAGTCCTCATCCCCCAGGAGCAGAGCAGCACAGCAGAGCTGTGGCAGGCTGCACACAGGAAAGCTGCTGAGCTCCCAGCTGATATTGGAGGGCTCAAGCTCCTGCCAGAGCCCTTGGTTTTGCCAGATGTTTCCCTGGGGCTGCTCGAGGACCTAAAAAGCATCATAGTCTTTGTCTTGGCATTGTGGATGGAAGGATGAGAGCAGTGCAGGGATGGGTTTCCCTGTCTTGTGCAACTTGAGAGCCAATGGCAGGTGTCACCCAAGGGACACTGGTGAAGGCTCCTGTGGCAAGAAGAGGGCCCTGTACCAGATGTAGCCAGAAGAAATGGCCTCAAGTTCCATCAGGGGAAGTTTAGGTTGGAGATTAGGAAGAAGTTCTTTACTGGGAGGGTGGTTGGGCACTGGAATGGGCTGCCCAGGGAGGTGGTGGAGTCACCGTCCCTGGGGGTGTTCAACAAACGGGTTGATGAGGCACTTGAGGCCATGGTCTGATGGTCTGATGGTTAGGAATCTGATGGGATAAAGGTTGGACTTGATGACCCTGGAGGTCCCTTCCAACCATAATGATTCTATGACTGTATACTAAAGCTGTCTCAATTCACGTGTTGGCACTGATGGTGCCAGTGGTTGAGGAGCAAAGAGGCAGTTGTGTGCCTCACTTGGTGGGTTCAGAGGTCTGAATGTCCCTGACAAGGTTTATTATTTGGCTGATCATGATAAGATGAAGTTTGAGCCTGTTGAGGAGCCTGCCTTGTCCAAACTGCCCTTCACTCCCTTCCTCCCAATTTGTGTCAGTCGAGGGCTGACGACGCTCTGTGTGTGTCAGGCGCCTGGGTGCTGTGCTCACAGATCAGCAGGGCTAAAGGAGAACTCACCAGGCACCGATGTGAAATCTAAATAATCTTCAGATAGCATCTTAAAGCCCTGACAGGCTCCAGACAGATGGTTTCCATAACAGACTCTATTTTCCACCTGCCCTAGGGCACAGACACTGATCTGTCTTCTTCTGGCTATGCCTGCAGACTGTTCAGCCCCTCACAGATCCATCGTGTCCTTTGATGTCCATCCCTGGCACCTGCAGCCCCTCCTGCCCGTCCCCTGTCCCCTGTCCCCAGGCATTGTGTGCTCTGCTGCCAGCTCTGCTGGCCCCGCGGCGCCTGGCAGGGCAGCGCCGATGGCTCTGAGATGTCCCTCAGGGGCAGCGCCTGGGACTTGGAGTCTGGCCTGGAAACAGCAGAATGCAAACAATTGCTGTGTCTCTGTGAGAGAAGTCACTGTCTAGACGGAGAGTGGGAGGGTTGGAAAGGAGCAGGGGGGCCATGGGGTGGTGGCACTACATGCACCTCTCCAGCTGTGCTGACTCAGCTGTCTCCAGCTGTTCCTGAGCCAGCTGTGGGATGTGCTAAGTGGCTGTGTCCCCTGTCTCCAGCAAGGGGACCCTGGGAGGTCACCCCAGCCCACCTCCTCAGGTGCCTATGCTAAGGCAGGTCTACGGTACCTCCCTATCCAGGCACCCCCAGGTCTATGGTAACTCCCTATCCAGGCACTCCCAGGTCTATGGTAACCCCCTATCCAGGCACCCCCAGGTCTATGGTAACTCCCTATCCAGGGTGACACGTCCTGTTTCTGTGACCCAGGACACAGAGAGCTGTGCTCTGGTCTCGGTGCACCTGCAGCAGCATCAAAGGCCTGGAAGGGGGCTGGCAGAGGACTTTGTATAGGAGCTGCACGTGCTGATGGGTCCATCACCAGTTACTGACTGGGTTAAAGGCTCCAGCATGTGTGCCCCAGCACTCCATAATGCTTTCGTGCTGTCTGTCCTGCTGGCTATGGAATTATTTGAGAAGGTTATGGCCAGCTGAGCACATGGGAACAGCTCCTGCCCCTGCTGCAACCCAGGGGCTGTTTGTGCAGGGCTGGGACAGCAGAGCTGCACCATCAAACCTGGGGGAGAGGGGGATGCGTGGCTGGAGCAGAGAGCATGGGGCTCTGCCTGGAGAGCTTTGCCTCTGGGATGTGCCTCAGGCTGGTGGGAAGGGCTGGATGTCCTCCAGGGCAAGGCAAGGGGAGCCAGGCCCTGTGCAGGCCAGAGGTCCTCCATCCCACGAGCTTTGGTCCCCAGCTGACTGGAAGGTGGATGGCCCTCCATGCACAATTGGCCAGAGGTTCTCCATCCCACCTGCTTTGGTCCCCGGCTGCCTGGAAGGTGGATGGCCCTCCATGCTTTCAGAGGTTGGCTATGGCACCAGGGCAGCCTGTACAAGCCAAGATGGTTTCTTGGACCTGTGTCCAGCATCAGTAGATGTAGGCTGCAGGGATGAAGTGTTGTCTGTCCCATCCCCGTCTTCCTCACACTGCTTTGCTTGCTTGGCTCTGGAGATAGTCTGCTTCTCCACGTTGGTTGTGTGGTATCTGGTCTGTGTGTGGTGTCTGCAGGTTCCCTGATGTTTGAGGAGGGATGGGGCTGCTTGGTTAAAACCACAAATGCTGATTACTTATCCTCGTGGCACTGCTAACACCTCTCTTGCATCTCCAGAGACAAGACAGGTCCATGGTAGCTAAGCTACACACGAGACAGTCCAGTGCTGGGGGGAGAGCAGGGGTAACCCCTGTGGTCATAGAATCACAGAATCATTCTGGTTGGAAGGGACCTCCAGGGTCATCAAGTCCAACCTTTATCCCATCATATTCCTGACCATCAGACCATCAGACCATGGCCTCAAGTGCCTCATCAACCCGTTTTTTGAACACCCCCAGGGACGGTGACTCCACCACCTCCCTGGGCAGCCCATTCCAGTGCCCAACCACCCTCTCAGGAAAGAACTTCTTCCTAATCTCCAACCTAAACTTCCCCTGATGGAACTTGAGGCCATTTCCTCTCGTCCTGTCATCAGCAATTCGGGAGAAGAAACCAACACCAGCCTCACTACAACCTCCTGTAGAGGGCAATAAGGTCTCCTCTCAGTCTCCTCTTCTCCAGGTCAAGGAGGTGGTGGCTGGAGCTGGGCTTAGACCTTGATTCTGGGGAGGTCCTTGCAAGCACCCTGCCCCTGGGGCTGGGTCATGCCTGGAGGAGAGCAGTGTGCTCTCTGCTGTGGTACTTGTGAGCTGGTGGTGTTTGGCCAGCAGTGAAGGAGCAGCGAAGGCATTAATCCTGGAATTCCCCTGGGGAAGAAGAGATGACGGAGGAGGCAACTCCGGGCTCATCTATGCAGAGGCACCTTCATGGGGAGCTCGGCTGTGAAGTCCTTGTGTGTGTTGCACCCTGTGTTGTGGGTATGGGCACATTTGTGACTTCCCTGCCACAGCCCAGCAGGCCTGATGGGTCTCCCATATTTGACAACATATTGAAGTTGCAATAATTCATCCAGAGCTGGAAGACGTTTTGGGTGAGAGTTGCAGCTACAGCAGAGCTGCCTGTGCTCTGGGGTACAGGCATTTCTTCCCAATTCCATTCAGGAGCAAACATGTGAGCTGCTCGGGCACATGTCTGACTGCAGCTGGGAAGGAAAGCAGCAGAGATTTCAAATGGCACTGCCTGGTTTACCATTTCAGGAAGAATTGTGTCTTATTATAATTGCCTTGCTTATTTGGAAGAAAAAACCCACTGTAGTTACTAGAAATTCAATATAGAAATTACTAGTTACTACCCTCTGTAGACTAATTTTGAGGGTAGAAGAAGAATGAGAGATTTAATGCGCACTATAATGAATGTCAATCTTCTCTCTTAATGAATAGGAATCACAGTTTGCTGCGCATTGTAGGGAAATGAAAAGCATCCAAAGTTCAATTCACTTTTTTCTTTTTTTTTCCTTTCTTTTTTTTTCTTTCCTTTTTTTTCCCCCTTTTTGACAGAGATAATACGGTGCACAGCAGATGGGTGCATTCATTTGTGAGCGCTGAGGATTTTTATCTCTCACTGAACAAGTCAAGGTTTTCCTTTAACTGAGCTTTGTAAAAATTTCCCATACAAGCCGAGGCACAATGGCGTGTACAGAGCTGGATCCTTGAGAGCAAAGTGGGTTGGGTTTTTTTTCCCTCCCTCCTGTAGCAAACCATCAGACAATTAAAAGCAGAGATGACCCAACGTGCGCTTGATGTGTGTTTGGTGTTCTCACCCATGGCTTTGCTTGCTGGGTCCTCACCCAGTATGTGTGTGTGTGTGTTTTAGTGGCTCTGGTGCAATTAGGTCCCTCAAAGGGACACCAAGCCCATGCTATTGCTGCACACTGGAGTGATACCTCTGTCTGCTGCCAGCAGGGAACCCCACTGAGAGCCACGGGGTGAGTTCGTGGCGAGAGCTCTAAATCTGAAAAGGTCAATGCAGTTGTCATGGGGCAGTGTTTTGCAGTGTTTTATTGTTTTTACTGAGCTCAAGAAGTGTTTGGGTGATGCTCTCAGGCACGTGGTGTGACTCTGGGGAGCCCTGCACAGGGACAGGAGTTGGACTCGATGAACCTGGAGGGTCCCTTCCATTTCAACATGTTTTATGGTTCTATGGTTCTATGATTTATAGCGAGGAGAGCATGGACTCCTCAGCACGGCCCAGCTCCATGGTCTACAGGACCTTGATCTGAGAGAGGTTGCTTTGCCTGTGTGCTGCAGGGTCTCTGGAGGAGCAGAGCATCTCAATCTCACAAGGAGGAGGATGTCTGTGGAGTAGCAGAGCCCGTGCCAGGATCCCTTCCTAGTCCCCGTCCCACTGGTGCTGTTCCTTGGCAGCTTTGTCCCTGTCGTGACCCTCTGGTGTGGTTCAAGTGACCTACTGGAAATTGCTGTGCTCCTGTCTGGTCTCAGTTAAGCCAGGCTGGACATCACGCCTGTCTCTGTGGCTCCAGCAGTATCTTAGCTAGCTTAGAGACATTTCTAGGACACCTTGCTGCAGGCAGCCCATGGCTAGAGGCCAGCAGCTGGGTGTTGTGGCAGGCAGCAGAAGGCTTGGTGAACATCTCTGGTGAGGAGACCAAGGCCCTCAAGTCCTTTGGCTGATGCAGCTGGGATTGCTGAGCAGGTCTCACTTGTCAGACTGCTAAACAGTGGTGGCTCATTGCTAATGTTCCCCGGGCTTGTTAAAGTTACTCCCTGAGCCTCGATGGCCTTTAGACCATGACTGGCTGTTCAGACTTCTCCTTGCATCTCTCAAGGGTTTGAAGTCATAGCACTTGTCTGACTGGGAGAACCATGCAACCAAGCCAAGCCCAGAAGGACACTGGTAGAGAGTGCCCTGAGGACACAGATCCATATTACAGCTGAGGTGAACTGTGGAGTAAGAGCTGCAGAAAGGATCTGTGCCTGCCCTGATGGGTCCGTCCTGCTGCACTCCATATTTTCTTCTAGTTCCCTGAGCTGAACTGTCTCAATGCTCTCAGGAAAGAGCTTCGTGAGGAACAACACCCTAAGATGACCCATCTGTCAGCCTTGCAGGTGGGACAGTGCATGTTAAGCCTTTCTGAGGGTTGAATTTGTCAGGTGGGACCATGTTCCTGCCTCTGCCCCTGTCCCAAGCCTTGCAGTGCAGCCTGTCGTGGACCAGACTGGGCCAACGCTGCCAGTGCAGCCCACCAGTGCAGCCCACCAGTGCTAACTGTGCTAACCAGTGCCGACTCTGCACACTGAGACCTTTCTGTGGAAAAACCCAGACCTTGTGGAGCCATACCTATGGGAGAGTTCTGGACAGAGGATTAGGAGAAGGATACTCTGAAGACTATGCTGAGGTTCTCTGCTCACCCATTCTCCAGTGGATGATGTGCAGATCTTCCTAGAGCCTGCTCATCTCCCTCTCCTCTGCATGGACACCAGTCCATGTGGGTATGGCTCTCTGCGATGTGGATTGCTTCTTGCACACTGCAATTTCATGCTGATCATAGAATCATAGAATTGCTGATGACAGGACAAGAGGAAATGGCCTCAAGTTCCATCACGGGAAGTTTAGGTTGGAGATTAGGAAGAAGTTCTTTACTGGGAGGGTGGTTGGGCACTGGAATGGGCTGCCCAGGGAGGTGGTGGAGTCACCGTCCCTGGGGGTGTTCAACAAACGGGTTGATGAGGCACTTGAGGCCATGGTCTGATGGTCTAATGGTCAGGAATATGATGGGATAAAGGTTGGACTTGATGACCCTGGAGGTCCCTTCCAACCATAATGATTCTATGATTCTATGATTCTAAGGGGAGTTTTGAGGAGCACCTGGGGGACACAGCTGAGGGCTCGGCCCCACCACCCCATTGCCTGGTTTGCTCTCTGTGCCAGCCTCACATCCATGTGCAGACCTGGAGGAGGAGCTGACTTGCAGGGGCCATGGGAGCCACTGTGGCCACTGCTCTGGGAGGGAGAGGAGAGGAAAGGCAGCTCTCCCCCAGGCAGAGGTGCTCTGGCGTGGGTTGGAAGAGGTTCCTTGCTAATGCTAATGGAGGTCCAGGAGGTGCTTTTCCATCTGTTTCCTCTCACGTGCGAGTGCAGACTCCAGCAGAGCAGATGCCAGCTCTGTGCCAGAGGAGTTTAGAGTTCCACTGGTTTGAAATATTTATTAATGTGAAGATGTAGTTAGCACTTAAGCTGAGGCAATACAGTAGAAGTCTTTTTGCTGGAGTGGAAGTTAGTGATGCTGAAAAGCCATTAAGCTGTAAATATAAACTATATTAAGTGCTCAGTAGCAACCTTAAATATCCCTTCCTTGGTTGCTTTGCTTCTGCAGGACTGAGTGTCTGCTGGGGGGATTACTCACTGATACCACTCCATGGCATGCCCAGCCCTGCCCGAGAGCTTCAGGAGGGGTGGGAATGGCTTTGCAGGTGAGATTCCCTCAGCAGCACAGCTCAGCTTGAGGCTGGTTATTCCCCAGCTGTTGGGATGCTTGCAGGGACTGGGAGTGGGGTGAGATGGCAGAGCAGCTCTGCTCCACCTGGAGAGGCTGTGCTGGGATCTCATGGTCACCTGCAAGGGCTGGGCTCACAACCCCTGGGCTGGTGCCTCATTTCTCTCTCTTTGGTCTCTGGTATGTTGCAGGAGACGTTTGTTTGCCCCCAGGTCTGGATTCCCACCTTGTCCTGGGGGTACCAGCACTCAGACAAGGTAGCCCCAGCAGAAACACAGAATCACAGAATCAGAGAATCCTAGGGGTTGGAAGGGACCTCGAAAGCTCATCCAGTCCAACCCCCCTGCCAGAGCAGGGTCACCTAGAGTCCATCACACAGGAACGCATCCAGGCGGGGTTTGAATGTCTCCAGCCAAGGAGACTCCACAATCTCTCTGGGCAGCCTGGTCCAGTGCTCTGGCACTCTCACAGGAAAGAAATTCTTCCTGATATCCACATGGAACCTCCTGTGCTCCAGTTTGCATCCATTGCCCTTTGTCCTATCATTGGTCATCACTGAAAAAAGCTTGGCTCCATCGTCCTGCCCCTCACCCTTTACATATTTGTAAAGGCTGCCCATGGACATGACTCATGGTCTTCCGCACTCAGCCCCCACTGAGGAGCTCTGTCCCATCCAAAGGGGCTCTCTCGCTCATAGATCAGCCCTGACCCTCTCATACTTGCAGATCAGTCAGGAGGGATGGGCTTTGCTCAGGCAGTGCTGCCAGAGCTCAGTGTCAGTGAGTCTCCTGTGATCCCACAGCTTCTGAGAAATGGGGTGGTCCTCAGTGGTCCATGTCCCCAAGCACCTGCTCAGCACAGGGCGAAGCAGAGCAGCAGAAGCCCTGGTGGTGCTGTGTTATGAACCCCCCTGCTCTGGTGCCCTCCTGGGGTTCCAGCCCGGTTCCGCTGCCCGGAGTTTAACAAACTTTGTGATTTCTGCCTGAAAAAAGGCTCAGCTCTTCCTTGGACCCAGGTGTCTTGACACACTGAGTCCCAGCGAGCCACTTTTAGGTGGGTTATCCCAACCCTCTGCACCCTCTGCAGCCCTCCCAGCAGCCAGGCGTGGTGCAAAGCAGAGCCATCAGAACCTGCCTCCATCCCCTGCTGGGCCATGTCCTTCTGTTCCCCCAGCACAACAGTGGCACCTGATTTAATAAACTCCCTTTGGCCAGGAGAGCTCATATTTCACTCTTTAAAACCAATCTGAATAAAGACTGCAAAAATAAGAAACCTCTGCTCTGGCTGCTGAGCCCATGAAGGTGCATGCATGGACTTCTTAGGCAATTAAATTTTACCTAATGGAGAAACTAAATTGCACAGCTTTAAAGAGTGCCTGGAATATGCAGGTGTATTTTGAACTTTATAATCTCATATTTCAGCCCTAGACCATCAATCTGTCACATTTCTTGCCTCTATTTCTTTTTTACCTGCATGGCTTCAGAGTTGTGGTGTCGCTGGTCAATGCAGCTCTTCCACGTTCACCTCTAGGTCCTGTTCTGCTGGGTGCTCCTCCCCTGTGCCATGGGCATGAGCACCTTCTCCTCTTCACATCCTGTGCTCAGTACTGTGGGGTTTTTGAGGAGAATGGAGCACAGCTTCTCAGCGTAGCTTGTTACTTTGCCTCTGCCTTGCTGGAAAGCAGTTCTGGGCCAGATGCTTGGGGTTGGGAGCACCACCAGCAGAGACAGCACAGACCTTCCTGGGGAGAGAGGGTGTAGGCTCCTGACACCATCACCCTCAGAGCTGGTGTGCTGGGTGGTGGGCATGGGCTGGGTGGGCAATAGGAGGGGTAAGCAGGTGAGGGTGGGTCCCTGAAGAGTCCACATCACAGAAACCTCTGGCAAGACCTATTTGCTCTCACCCTGCCACCTCTGCTGCCCTGCTGTCCAGAGAAGGGCTGGTGAAGGGCCTGGAGCACCTATCTTATGAGGAGCGGCTGAGGTAACTGGGATTGTTTAGTCTGAAGAAGAGAAGGCTTTAGGGACAACCTCATCATTCTCTATAAATACCTGAGAGGAGGATGGAGCGAGGAAGTGGCTGATCTCTTCTTCCCAGTGACAAATGATAGGACAAGAGGGAATGGCCTCAAGCTGTGCCAGAGGAGGTTTAAACTGGATGTTAGGAAAAATTTCTTCACTGAAAGGGTCGTCAAGCATTGTAATGGGCTTCCCAGGGAGGTGGTGCAGTCACCATCCCTGGAAGTGTTCAAAAAACATACAGATGAGGCCCTTAGTGACATGGATTAGTGACAGATTTGGAAGTCCTGGGGAAACAGTTGGACTTGATGATCTTGAAGGTCTTTTCCAACCTAGTTGATTCTGTGATTCTGTGATTCTGCTGCTACCACAGTGGCTGAATGCCACGTCTCCCAGTTGCACACCCTCCCGTGCCCTTCTCAGCTCCCTGAACACCCTGCTGCCCTCTGGGTGTCACAGGTAATGGTGGCTGCTTCCCCTGGTGATGCCCAGCGGGGCTGTGCTCCGTGCTGGCTCTGCTTCCTCCCCTTTGCACTGATCCCCATGCCAGCCAGCAGCAGCCGAGCTGGGATGATGCTGCAGAGCTCCATCATCCCCAGCCTCAGCTTCTTTATTCTCCTCATCCTCAGCTAGCCCTTGCCTGCTGACCCTGCCTGCTGGCTTGCCCCCAGGACATGCCAGAGCATGTAATCCCCTTTCCCTTGGGCAGCTAATTCTGCTGTGCTGGCCCCTTCCCTGCTCCTCTCATCTCTGTGCTTACCCCTAAGCTGCTTTCCCAGGTCGGGTGGACAGCAGTGATATTTCTGCTGGCTCTTCCCGAGCTCCATGCCTGTGTTATTCTTGATTATTTAAAGCCTGAGATGCAGCCAGTGGGATCCAGCCCCTGAGCCTGGGGAGAACCAGGGGGGGCACCGGGCTGTTTTCTGCTCTCCCCAGTGTGATGGTAGTGGCTGTCTCACCTTCCTCGGGGCCCTTTTCTGCCCTGAGTTACAAATTCCTTGTTGGCAAGCAGCTGTAAACAGCCCAGCTGTAGGAATCCTGCTGCTCCAAGGTGTGGTGGGGATGCATTTGTGGTGGGGAGAGCGCCCTGGCAGGCTGCTGCCCCAGGGATGCCTTGCATTCATCTGGGCTCTTCTACCCACTGCTTGTCTGTTGGGTCAGGGAGCTAAAGGAGAGAGTTTTCCCTTTACCCATCACTAAAGCGTCTCCCCCAGATCTCCAAGCAGACACTTGTGGTCTCACTTGGGGTTGCAGATGCTCAGATGTGTTGGGCACAGTGGGTGCTGTGGTTCTGAGCATTGCTTGCAGGACATCAGTGAGTTCTCCGTTCAACAGAAGGCTTTATTCTAGCAAAGCAAAGGGTTGAAGTCGTGGTTATAGCATGGGAGGCTGCCAGAAGATGGTAAAACAAACGTGAATTACAGGTCATATTTATTGCTGAACTCCATGCCTTGATCCTCCCGTGCTTTTGATGGCTGAAGATGGCAATCTCACCCCTTTGCCACCAAGCTGTGGCAGCTGCCCCAGGAGGTGTTGCCATCAAAGAATCACAGAATCACAGAATCCTAGGGGTTGGAAGGGACCTCGAAAGCTCAGCCAGTCCAACCCCCCTGCCAGAGCAGGGTCACCTAGAGTCCATCACACAGGAACGCATCCAGGCGGGGTTTGAATGTCTCCAGCCAAGGAGACTCCACAGCCTCTCTGGGCAGCCTGGTCCAGTGCTCTGGCACTCTCACAGGAAAGAAGCTCTTCCTGATATTCACATGGAACCTCCTGTGCTCCAGTTTGCATCCATTGCCCCTTGTCCTATCATTGGTCATTACTGTAAAAAGCTTGGCTCCATCGTCCTGCCCCTCACCCTTTACATATTTGTAACCATGGATGAGGTCCCCCCTCAGTCTCCTCTTCTCCAAGCTAAAGAGCCCCAGCTCCCTCAGCCTCTCCTCACAAGGGAGATGTTCCACTCCCTTCATCATCTTTGTGGCTCTGCGCTGGACTCTCTCAAGCAGTTCCCTGTCCTTCTTGAACTGTGGGGCCCAGAACTGGACACAATACTCCAGATGTGGCCTCACCAAGGCAGAATAGAGGGGGAGGAGAACCTCTCTTGACCTACTGACCACCCTCTTTCTAATGCACCCCAGGATGCCATTTGCCTTCTTGGCCACAAGGGCACATTGCTGACTCATGGTCATCCTCCTGTCCACCAGGACCCCCATGGTGGGGGTACAGCTCCTGCCAGCCATAGGAGCTGCCTCCATACCCCCTTCCCAGGATTAATCCAGCTCTTTTCCATAGGGATTGTGCCTGTGGGAACACTGGACATGATGGGAGCCTGATTTTGGTCTGGGACTCCGGCTGCTTTTAAAATGCTGATGGTATCAAACAAGGAGCCCTTGTCAGTGACTAAGGGAGTTTAAGCCTTGCTCAGCTTGATCTAAAATCAGCCACAGGTTGAAATGATCATGCAATGTCCCTGCCAGGCATTTCTAGGAAAAACCCGTGGGGTAGCTCTGAATTATGGGTTCTTCAGTGCTTTGTGTCTTTTTTGCTTCTTTGCTGTGGAAGGAGGAAAGTGGCAGCCTGGAGGGTTGGCTGCAGCCCTGTCCCCAGGGCTCTTCCGTTGGCTCTGGGGAAATGAGGATACATGGGGGGCAGCAGGTCCAGGAGGCTGTGCCACACATCCCACCCTTCAGCCATTCATCCAGAGGCCTCTGTGGGCTCAGGGTGGTTCCAGCCTTCTTCGTTCAGCCTCAGCTGAAATTGCATCCACCTCTGGGAGCTCATCTGAAATCCAGATGGAGAGAAAAAGGGGGAAAAAAAATATCGACCTGTTTTTGTTTGCCAGTGCACACAATCCAGGCTCCTTGGCTGCTTTAAGCCCCTGGCCTAGATTAATAAAAGACAGATTATTTTTACGTGGAATTGTTTGGGACAGGTCTGGGATGTTAATTTGCTCTTTGTTGGTGCTGAAAGACCCAAGGAGGTGAGCAAGGCGGGTAGGTTTGTGTTGTTTTGTTTTCAAAACCCAAGTTGGAGGGATCTACTTTGCAGAGCAAATTGAGCACGAATGGAAGAAAAGATGTGAATGCTATCTCTGGAGAGCTTTAAAAGTCTGAGCACCTCTGAGATGCTTTAGAAATTCAGAGTTGACCTCGCTCGCTTTGTTTAAAAAAGTAAAAAATAAATAAAGCAAGCCTGCCCCACCATCTGTGTCAGGCTTTGTGAGGACTTCTGAAAGACTCAGGAATGTGCTGCCTGCTGAATAAATGATAAACACACTTGTTCTGGTAGAGCACTTGGTTCAGGCTGCACGGCCAAAAGGAAATTAAATACTTTTCGGTGTAATTTCAAGTGGAGCTGTTTGCTTCAGTTTGAAGATTGTAGATTCAAATTATTTACCTTTTTCTCAGGGTACTCAGGAGGGGGCTGAGAGCCCAGAGGTGCAGGGGTGGGATGGCTCCGGCTCTGAACCTCGGGCTGCCTGGGTTTGGGGAGGGCTCTGGAGGCAGAGGTTTAAAGCACGCTGGTTTCTAAAGCAAGGAGAGCTCAGGTCCTGTGCTTGGGCTGTTTGGGGGGGGATCCCCTATGCTTCCTGTGCAAGGCAGGGATGGGGCACAGGGAGTCAAACTGGTTAAACCAGCTCTTGGCTGCTCTGCTTTGGGAGCAGCCTGGAAATGGCTCAGCAGAGAATTGGGCAGACCTGGCCAGAGTGGTCCATGAGGAACCACACTGGGGGGACGTTTCACAGCCCAGCACTTTTTTGTCTCAGTGACAAAAGGTCTCCATGATGCAACCTCAGAAATAGAATCACAGAATCCTAGGGGTTGGAAGGGACCTCGAAAGATCATCCAGTCCAACCCCCCTGCCAGAGCAGGGTCATCTAGAGTCCATCACACAGGAACACATCCAGGTGGGGTTTGAATGTCTCCAGCCAAGGAGACTCCACAACCTCTCTGGGCAGCCTGTTCCAGTGCTCTGGCACTCTCACAGGAAAGAAGTTCTTCCTGATATTCACATGGAACCTCCTGTGCTCCAGTTTGCATCCATTGCCCCTTGTCCTATCATCGGTCATCACTGAAAAAAGCTTGGCTCCATCGTCCTGCCCCTCACCCTTTACATATTTGTAGCCATGGATGAGGTCACCCCTCAGTCTCCTTTTCTCCAAGCTAAAGAGCCCCAGCTCCCTCAGCCTTTCCTCATAAGGGAGATGTTCCACTCCCTTCATCATCTTAATCATCCCTTAATCATAGGGATGGTGCTGTGTCTGTGCCTGCCCAGGGTGCTGGGTCTTCCAGAGCTGGATGGGGAGGTGATGCTCCAGCTCTATGTGTTTGCTGAGCATCAAGCAGCAGTGCCAAACACCATCAGAGCTGCAGCATCAGCACCTCTGAGCTGCGTGGGAGAGCACCTGGGAGCCCAGGAGTGTGAAACACATGGAGAAAAGTGGGTCCAGGGCTGCTCTAACTGCTCTAATTCTCCACAGATGACAGGAGAGGCAGTAGCTGAACACTTATACATTAAATTATGTAAGGATATAATAGCAGTTTATGTTATAGAGCAATCCAAACTGCACTTCATCACCCCTCCTGCTGGCTCCCTGCCTGCAAACTGGACCATGATCCATCAGTCCCAGCCTGTGTCTGTCCCCAGCGTGAGTTACCAGAAAGGCTTTAAGTACATCTGAAACATAAAGGGGAACAGAATCCCCCTGTATCTTCTCCACGAGCAGAGTCCAGTCAGAAATATTACAGATGGATCAGTGTTTTGTCTGGGAAGGAGGATGGCTCCTTAACATCATTAAGTGGTGACCTTTAAAACTCATATTCTCCTGCCAGCCAGATCGGGCAATGGATGGAGCAGAGACGGATGGCGGCGGTGGGGAATAAAATCAATTGTTTGCTGAGATCAGTGCATGTGTGTTTCCAGTGGCGTGGAGGTCCCTGGGCCACTGTTCACCATTTCTTTCTGCACATTTCTTTTTTACAGCAGAATAAATTCTGTTTTGTGCCCAAGATGAATTTTCAGAGTCGTATGTCATGTTTTACAAGGGGCTGACAGCACAAATTGGGGGAGAATAATGGTGCCCAGCCCTAACTCACCTCAATGGCTTTATTAGGTTTCTCATCCAGAAGCAGATGAGCAGGCAGGGTTCTTGGGGGTGTTTTCTGGTGGGAAGCTGATCTGCTTAGTTTCAACTTTAAATCTTGGTGTGTGTTAACGCTCTGCCCAGGTTAGGCTGTGGGATCTACTGCGTGGCAGCACCAGGGGTGAGGCTGCTCACAAGGGGGGCTTTACACAAGGGCGCTCCAATTCTAGATCTGGGTTCTGTCCTCTCCCTGGTGCCACCTTCCAGTAGCTTGGCAAAGAGAAGGTGTCAATCCCACATGGATCTGGGCAGGCTTGCCTTGAATCCCCTGAGTTTGTGGCAGCCCATGGCAGTGAGGTGATGGGAATCTGCTCTGTCATGCCCTGCATGTGGTCTTGTGTGTTTTAAGCTCATGTGTGTACATTGCTGGTGCTGTGAAAACAAGACCTTCTCAAGACAGAAAGCTGAATCATGGCTGACAAGTGTTGCCTCATGTGGCACAGGCCCATGGCAATGTCTTCATGCTCTTAGAATCATAGAATCATAGAATCATTATGGTTGGAAGGGACCTCCAGGATCATCAAGTCCAACCTTTATTTCATCATATTCCTAACCATCAGACCATTAGACCATGGCCTCAAGTGGCCTCTTGGCTGTCATCTTCCAATTCCTGCATCCTCCTTGGCCAGGTCCAACTGCCACGTATGGCAGTGCAGCCCTGCCAGGCACAGGGCAGTCCTGTGCCACAGCTATACCCCGATCTGGCAGGTGCTTGGCACCAGTGCATTTCCAGGGGGGTGGTGGGGTCACCATCCCTGGAGGTGTTCAAGAGGCATCTGGATGTGGTGCTGGGTGATGTGGGTTAGTGGGGATGTAGGTAGGCCAACTGCCTACCTGGATGATCCTGAAGGTCTCTTTCAACCTCAATAATTCTATGATTCTATGGTTTGCAGAAGGTCTGGGACTCAAGCTGTCTGCAGACATGTGGGTTGTCCTTGCCCAAGTTGGCTTTGCTGCAGCCGGGGATCCTTCACATAGCTGAAACCTGCATCTGCGCTGGGGTGGTGACTTCAGACCCATGGGAGTGCAGCCCCCTGGACCATGTGTCTGCACCCCCCTGCTCCCCCCATGCTGGTGAGTCCAATCTCCCAGTGTGGGCAAATCAGCCTTAGTGCCATGTGCTTGGAGACCTCTGCTTGCTGTGTTCCCACCAATGGGCTCAGAGGTGGGCTCTGCAAAGTGGGGTCAGCTCTCACATTGCTGCCCACAGCTGGGCTCAGTCCCTGGCAGGCTGGAGAGACCTCCCAAGGGAAGCAAAGAGCAAATTGAGAGGAGCAGGTGGAAGTCTCATGTAGCTGGGGTGTAGCTGTGAGGGGTCTCTGCTGCCCCAGGGCAGGGGGTGACCAGTGGATCCTGTTCTTCAGGGGCGCTGCAGCGCTGCCCCTGCCAGCAGCCTGGAGCTGGGTCCAGCAAGGTAAATCCCAGTTTGGTCACTCTCTGTTTCCATTTCTGTCACCTGCAGCCCTGGAGGTCCTGGAGCATCCATGCGAGGATGCGGGGCAGGAGGGGAGGGTGAGACAGTTCTGGGCCCCACAGTTCAAGAAGGACAGGGAACTGCTTGAGAGAGTCCAGTGCAGAGCCACAGAGATGATGAAGGGAGTGGAACATCTCCCTTGTGAGGAGAGGCTGAGGGAGCTGGGGCTCTTTAGCTTGGAGAAAAGGAGACTGAGGGGTGACCTCATCCATGGTTACAAATATGTAAAGGGTGAGGGGCAGGACGATGGAGCCAAGCTTTTTTCAGTGATGACCAATGATAGGACAAGGGGCAATGGATGCAAACTGGAGCACAGGAGGTTCCATGTGAATCTCAGGAAGAACTTCTTTCCTGTGAGAGTGCCAGAGCACTGGACCAGGCTGCCCAGAGAGGCTGTTGAGTCTCCTTCATTGTAGACATTCAAACCCCGCCTGGATGCGTTCCTGTGTGATGGACTCTAGGTGACCCTGCTCTGGCAGGGGGGTTGGACTGGATGATCTTTCGAGGTCCCTTCCAACCCCTAGGATTCTGGGATTCTGGGATTCTGTGACAGGGCAGAGTGAGCTCGGGCAGTCACGGTGCAGTGAGGGTCAGCTCTGGAGCTGGGTCCTGGGTGCAGACACGTGGCATAAGGCCACAGTGACCCACTTATGTCTGGTGGAGGAGGGGAGGAGCAGGCTCTGTGCCAGCCCAGAGCTGCCAAGACACAGTGCAGAGTCATTCCAGGGTAACGGTGCTTTTGCAGGGCAGGGAAGGGCTGCGGCTTTTTCACTCCCCTCTTCTTCGACCTCTGAGAGGCGATGGTGAGGACTTGGTGCCCATTCCCAGGGATTCACCCCAGTGCCTGTTTGTTGCTCAACACCCACACAGTCGTTCATCCAAACCAGAGACACATGGGCGATGGCAGAGAGGAGCTGCATCACAAGGAGGGGTGGCAGGTCCTAGGGACAGCAAGAGTGGCACAGAGACCAGCTTTGGTCTGAGGACAGAAATCAGGGTTTTCCCTAATCCCTGAGCAAATCCAGCAGTTGGCACGGCTGCTCCGTGCCCCTGAGCTGGGCTGTATCTGCCCCAGGGCCATGGTGCCCAGGGAAGTGAGGACAGATACTTGTGCTTTGGTGAGAATCTGCCTGACTTTGGGACGCCTTTGCAGAGCTCAGACAGCCGCTAAAGCAGAAGGTTATCCTAATTTATAGTCCCTGGATTTATGGGAGGTATATATCAAGGGAGAGTGTAATAGCTTTCATGTGGCCCATCAGCAGAGAGGAGACCATCCTGTAGTCCTGGGAGCAGGGACAGTGCAGGATGGTTCACCAGCGTGGCTGCTTTAACTCTTTCACTTCAGGAGCAGGGAAGAGCCAAACCTGCCGCTGCCTCCCCGTGGTGTTGCAGCTCGTGAGCAGATGTTGAGTCTGTGCTGGGAGGAAGCTGGAGGTGGTATCCAAAGCCCCTTGGCTTCTGGCAGTGGGTGGAGAACTTAAGGAGTGGAGATTTCCCAAAGCTCACCCAGCGCAGCAGGCAGGGCCAAAGATCTCACCCATTCCCACCAGGCTCCCTGCCCTGCCTGGAGGGACCTCCCAGCAGGTGCCCTGTCCCATCACACCCTTTCTCCATGCTCATGCCTCTCACCATGGCCATGTTTGGCCTTCCTGTCCCTTCCTGCATCCATACCCAGAGCTGGTACTGCTGTTGCTGGGCCCTCTCTGCCCCTTGGCCCAACACTGGGGACCTGCTCCCAGGTGTCCCTTGAGCCAGCATCATTTCTTGGTGCTCCTACCTGGGAAAATGGCATCAGTGTCCCTTGGTTTGTCTGACAGGCAGAAAGCTGAAAGGGAAGATTGGTTCCAGTTTCACTTCCCATTTAGCTCTTCTAAGCCTCCAGCGAGCCTTGAGGAGGTGGAGCTGTGGGATCTGATCTCTCCTGCACAAACCCTGCCCTCCTCTGTCCTGTGGTGCAGTGCCCCATTGCCACCACCCAGAGCTGCCCCAGGTGATGCCCTGGCTGTTGAGGTGCTCGAGGCAGGAGACAGCTGAGCTGGGAGTGTTCAAAAAATGGGTTGATGAGGCACGTGAGGCCATGGTCTGATGGTCCAATGGTCAGGAATATGATGGGATAAAGGGTGGATTTGATGACCCTGGAGGTCCCTTCCGACCATAATGATTCTATGATTCTATGGTGGTGCCTGCAATCATTCCAGCTCTGCTTTCCCTAGTGGGAACACAAGGTCCTGGGTGTCAGCCCCATCTTGCACACCCCAGACATTCCTAGCTGGGAGTTTGGGAGCTGGGCATGGCAGTGACTGCTGGCTGCAGCAGTGGCATCCCAACTGGAGCTGCTGGACAAGCCCAGAGCAGCACAGGGAGGAGAAAGGCTCCTCTGGGTTCAGTGCCCAGCAGTGCTGGGGCTGGCAGGGTTGTGTGGACTGACCTGGGCTGGAGCAGGCTGTGTTCCCTGCAGAGGGACCAGCAGAGTAAATCCCTTCCTGGCTCATTCCTGGGGCTGCAGGCAGTGCCTGAAGCTGCTGATGGGTGCTGAGGAGCAGGGAGGAGCAGGGTGAGGAAGGGTGAGAGCGTGGGTGGGTGTAAGCAGGGGCAGAGTCACTGGGTGCTGCATCCATCAGCACCACCAGCCCCACAGAGGAGATGGAGCACGAGCCTTCCCCACCCATGCCACAAAGCCTAAGAGGCTGGAGCATCTCAGCTCCCTGAGCCCGGGGGACACTGTGCAGACTCCTGAAATCAGGAGGAATCACTTGGGCTGTCTTCATGGGCACAGCAGGGCAGGCTGAGCCCTTTGCAGTTCAGCTGACCCCAGCAACTGGAGCTGCACTGTAATTGCTGCTCGGCTGTGGGCGTAGGAGGCTGATGGTTGCAAAGCTGCTATTCCTGGAGCCCAGGCTCTCGCGTCCTTCCTCCTCCCCTGCGGTCCCTAGGTGGGAATGGCTGTTGCCCACTCTGGAAGCTGGCATTGCTGCTGGATCTGCTGCTGCTTTAGCAGTTCGAGAGCTTCAGCAGTTACAAAAACTTCTCTTTAAAAATTCATGATCTTCTGTATCATGTTAAATATTTATTCTTAAGGAACAATGCGTCCCCCCCTCCCCCATTCTGCTATGATACCTATTTTGCATATGAACTGATTAATAATTAAGCATCTACATTTTATTTTGACTAACAGAAGATGTGCTCTAGCCGATTGGATGTCTGTTGTGTTCTGCTGAGCTGTGAATTCACTTTCCCTCTCCAGACCAAGGGATCCTCTCTGGTCCATGCCTTGGACCTCTTCTGCACTGGGAATCCAATCAGGCCATGGTGGTCCTGGACCACCTTCACACCTGTAATGCTGCAGAGCCCATGCTCACCTGGCCATGAAGGAGACCTCAGGATTGCCCCTTCCCTTACATCCAGTAGGAAGCCATGTGGTTTCTTCAGCCCCAGTTGTGTTTTCTCCCTGCTTTGTAACTTTGCTGTCTTCAGGTGAAGATGATGCACTTCTGCTGATGGAGAGGTCTCCCCTAGACTGGGACAGGAAAAGCCTTGATGCTGGTCATAGAATCGTAGAATCATAGAATCATAGAATCATTATGGTTGGAAGGGACCTCCAGGGTCATCAAGTCCAACCTTTATCCCATCATATTCCTAACCATTAGACCATTAGACCATTAGATCTGGCCGGGCAGGCAGGGTGGCCCACAGCAGCAGTGAATGCCTGGGTGCCAACTTCCACCCCTGCTGAAGCAAGAAAGGGGGAAAGAAATTGGGTGTCTTCAGCCAAAGTCAACTGTGTCCCAGCTGGTTCTCAGTACAGAACTGTTGCTGACCTGCTGAACGGCTCCATGATGAGCTGTTTAGACCACGAGTCTGATGAGGAGCAGCTGAGGGAGCTGGAGGTGCTCAGCCTGGAGAGAAGGAGGCTGAGGGGAGACCTTCTGCTCTCTGCAACTCCCTGAGAGGAGGTTGGAGCCAGGGGGGTTGGTCTCTGCTCCCAAGGAACAAGCGATAGGACAAGAGGCAACTGCCTCAAGGTGCTCCAGGGAAGGTTTAGGTTGGATATTGGGAACAATTTCTGCATGGAAAGGGCTGTCAGAGCCTGGCACAGCCTGCCCAGGGCAGGGGTGGAGTCCCCATCCCTGGAGGGATCTCAAAGCCGTGTAGATGTGGTGCTGAGGGCCATGGGTCAGTGGTGACCTTGGCAGTGCTGGGTTATGGGTTGGACTGGATGACTTCAAAAGGCTTTTCCACCCAAAACGAGTCTGTGATTCTATGACAAACATTGGATGGTGGCAGGAGGACAGTTTCTTCCAATGCAGCTTTGAGCTCCTGTGGCCCCCTCTGGGGAAGCTGCTGCTGAAGCTGAGACTCAGACTCCCTAAATGATTCCCTGGTGTGGAAGGGAAGACCTGTGTCCTTGAAACAGGGACCTGGCTTGCTGATACAAACAGGGATGCTTAGTCCCTTACCCCCACACTCCTCTGGAAGCAGTCAGTAGGTTCAGCTCCATAACTGGACCCTCACTGTGCAAGAGTCTGTGCAAGAGGTAAGCCTGGTGTCTACACCTTAGTGGGACTGGGCACAACAGCAGCTGGATCTCAGCAAACCTCTGCAGGTCTGAGTGTGCATTTCCAGGCAGGAATGGGCACTTTCCCTGTAAAGCCAGTGCTGATAGACAATGGGAACCTGGAGAAAAAGACCTCTCAGCACCCTGGGACCCAGCTTCTGGCGATGCTGCTCAGCCACTGCCAAGCTCAGGCATAAGGGCTGAGGAAAGAGCTGACAGAAGGGCAAACTGTGCCCTAGGATTATAAGGAATTAATCCTGCTAAGAGAACTTGATTGCTATTCAGGAGAGATGCTGGGAAAGCAGCATTTGTATTCTGTGGGAGGTTTGATGTTAGCCCCCTCTTCTCCCTGCCCCAGATTTCCCAAGGAAGAACAAAAATAACTCCAAAGTTTTCCTGTGGAAATACAATCCCAGCTGCTTTGCAAACACGGGAGCATCTTGCTTTCTGTAATTCCCAGGCAGAGTAATATATATTCTCTTCGCCAATAAAAATGAAGCTACAGAATCCATTTTGGAATAGATATTTGAGTGTTTGGGAAGCAAGGAAATTAAAGCAAATTGCGTTGAGGTGTTTGTTTGGGAAGCTCTGTCAAAATAGATGTGATTCCTCATTGTGGTCCCTTCCAGGAGTGCTGCATTTTCTAAATGCTCTGTTAAAAGCATCTCAGCTGGCTCTACCCTTTAGACTGGAATTGCAAAGTGAAGAGGCTGAGCAAGACTGAGATTTGCTAAAGGGTTTGGTGCAGCTTCCCATGAAGACTTCGG
Source organism: Aegotheles bennettii (assembly GCA_013398125.1). Taxonomy (NCBI): domain Eukaryota; kingdom Metazoa; phylum Chordata; class Aves; order Caprimulgiformes; family Aegothelidae; genus Aegotheles; species Aegotheles bennettii. The sequence continues at coordinate 33,836 of VZRW01001269.1, read as the reverse complement.
TCTCCTTGGCTGGAGACATTCAAACCCCGCCTGGATGCGTTCCTGTGTGATGGACTCTAGGTGACCCTGCTCTGGCAGGGGGGTTGGACTGGGTGAGCTTTCGAGGTCCCTTCCAACCCCTAGGATTCTGTGATTCTGTGGTTCTGTGATTCTGTGAAATCTCTGTCTCAGACCAAGTTTTAACTGCCTGGGTTGGAAGCAAAGAGCAAAGGTTGCCCAGGGGGAGTAATGGGGTGAGGATGGGTAAAGGCAGAGCATGGAGTGGGTGCTGTGGCTGTGCGTGGGGGACACATGGAAATTGGTGTTTCTTATTTAACAGCTTCATTAGTGAGCTGGAGGCAGGCACAGGCAGCACGGTAATGAAGGGCACAGATGGTGCCACACCGGGAGGTGCTGCAAACAACTCTGGTGTGTGATGCTGAGCACCTGGGAGGGGCTGGGACATCAGGCAGGAGGGGGACACTCAGCTCAGGAGAGAATGGCCCAGGACAAGGATGGCCAAAGGCAAAGCTGGCAATGAAACAGCAATGGAGACCAAGGCAAGAGTGTGCTCAGGAGCTTGGGTGGCAGGTTTTGTGTGCTTCAAATCCCTCCTTCCCTTCCCCGAGCAGGGGGGGGGCTGTGTGCAGCTGTGTCACTCTGGCTCGCTGTCCCCATGTAGTTTCAGAATTTCAGCAAAATCCTGAAAACCTGGGAGCAGAGAGGGCAGCAAGAGCAAGCAGGGCCTGGGGAGAGGTAGCCTTGTGCTGCTCACATTGCTGGGGCTTTCTGTCTGCCCCGGTGAGTGTGCATGTTATAATCTGTTTTAGGAGGGGAAAACACGAACATCCAAGGGCCAGTTTTGGTGGTGTGAGGCACCGGCTGTAATACAGACAGGACCATCTTGAGAACCCAAAGCTGGGATGTCTAATGGAAGAGCTGCAAGTGTTAAGTGCAGCCTGGTCCCGTGGTGGGCAGGGACTGGCTGCCACATCCCTCACATCAGTCAATTGAGGTTTCCTCCTGTGGGACTTTGTTGAATGAGAGATGGCGCATAGAATCATAGAATCATACAACCATAGAGGTTGGAAGAGCCCTTCAAGCTCATCCAGTCCAAGCCCCACCTCCATCCCCACTCATCCACAGCACCCAGCATCACATCCAGACGCCTCTTGAACACCTCCAGGGACGGGGACTCCACCATCTCCCTGGGCAGCCCATTCCCACCCCCAATCACTCTCCCAGGGAAGGAATTGTCCCTGATGTCCAACCTGAATCTCCCCTGCTGCAATTTCAGGCCGTTTCCTCTCGTCCTTTCACCATGGACACGGCAGAAGAGGCCAACCCCCCCCTCACCCCAACCTCCTCTCAGGTAGAGATGCTGTGGGACAATGGGAAATACTTGCAAAGGCAGGTCCAGAGCTTTGCCCGCCTCTGTGCCAAGGCTGTGCATCAGCAAACGCTCTCCAAGAGGACAAGATCTCAGTGTTTCCCATGGCAAGGCTTGGGAGCAGGGACATGAGGGATGCACTGCAGGCTGGTACAGCTCTTTGGCCCTGCCACACCTGCGAGGTTAGGGGTGGGGATGCAGCTTGTGTTTTGGACAGGCTGGCTTTGAAGGCACCAGTAGTGGAGGAGCCACTGTTTCCCTCCACGGTTCATGGTTGTGGTTAATCACTGTGACTCATCTCTGATTTGAATTCTCAGGCTATAACCTTAGGCCACTGATCTTGCTTTGCCATCCTCTGCTAGATTAAAGAGCCTTTGAGTACCCTGTAGTTTTCTTCCCTGCGAGTGCTTAGCTGCTGTTATCAGCTCACCTCTTTTAGCTTCTCTTTGGAGAAGCAGCAGATCATGTCTCTTCAACCTCACACCATTTTTCTTGCCTGTTGCTATCATTTTAGGCTCTGCTTTAGAACTGGTTCCCCTCTTCAGGCTTGTGCCTTTCTCTAAACTCCCTTGGGATGGTTTTGCACTGGAGTGATACCATAATCCTGCCTTCTGTTGCAGTGTTGGCCAATTCCCTTCTGAACTTGCAGAAAGCCACCGGTGTGTGATCACATTTATTGCTGGTGTTCAGTCCCAGCACTGGGACTTGAGCTGTGAGACTGGCTGGGTGCTGCCTTTGTGATGAGCAGTTATTGTTTCCAGACATGCCCCGGCAGGCTCACAGACCCGGGGAGCAGGAAGAGTTGGATCTGATGCATTGCCTGGTCAGGGACGATTAAGTTTTTGTTTTACTTTATTCCTCTCTGGCTGGCCTCATGCCAGCTCCTCTCCTCTCCTGGAGATGGATGTGAGGAAGAAATTGTTTGGTGTGAGGGTGGTGAGAGCCTGGCCCAGGGTGCCCAGAGAAGCTGTGGCTGCCCCTGCCTGGCAGTGCTCAAAGCCAGGTTGGATGGAGCTTGGAGCAACCTGGTGTGGTGGGAGGTGTCCCTCCCCATGGCAGGGGGTGGCACTGGGTGAACTTGAAGGTCCCTTCCAACCCAAACCAGTCTCTAATTCTATGGTTTTCTGTGCTTGGCCGTGCTTTCTGCAGGAGTTCCCTCCTCCACAGGTTATGCAAGACCCATTTCAGGCATTTCCAAGGGTTTCATGTGAAGTGAGGCCAGGGCTATAGTAGCAGAGCAGAGCCCTCCGAGACAATGTATAGGAAGGCTGATAGCTCTTTCCTCCCCTATCCTCTGTGCCAAGCTTGTCCCCTGGGAAAGTCCCCTCTTTAAATAGCAGCCTGAGTGTTTTTAGGTTAGAGTGGTTTTGCAGAGAATTGCATCAAGGACTCTTAGTGCTCGACCTTTCCCATCTTATTGCAATCTCTGAGCGTGAGGCTCGGGCTGTGAAGTGGCTGGAAGCACTGCTGACCCCACACAGTCTGTTCTCCTTGGCAGAGACCAGAGCTGCAGCTGTGTCCCAAGGGATCTGCCTGGGCAGATGCAACTGATGCTCGTGATGGGGCTCGCCAAGACCTGTGCTTCCTGAGAGGGCTGTCAGACCACAGCCCTGACACATGGGTCCTACCACCTGTGCTGTGTTTGTGCTGCTCCTGCTCTGGGAAGACACAGTGTGATGGTGCTGGCTGTGCTGTGCTGCTGTTTTAAGTTTTTGGGTCTGAAAGTTCCTCTGGCTGAAGTCAACTGAGCCAAGTAGCACCAGAAATGCAGACAGTGCAAGCTGGAGGAGGCAAAAGGCACCCTGCGTCTGTGCAAGAGCAGACCTGAGGGACATCAAACTGCAGGATAAGGTCATACCAGCACCATGCAGGAGGTAGGACCAGTGTGGGGCAGACTTTCTTGCCAGGAGGCAAGAGGTCAGCAGGGTCATCTGACTGCAGAGGGTCTTGCCCAGAGCTGGTGGTGTCATGCCCACTGTAGCTATGCCAAACCAGCTCAGATGCCTATCTCTGAGCTGGCTGCCTGTTGGAGTGGCTCACAGCTGCTGGCCCATGCAGGAGATGACACCTGAGTGCAAAGGTTAGGCAAGGGTTGGTGTCAGGAGCTGGAGCTGAACCACGTGTTGTTTAGCAGGAACTGGAGTGAGCTGCTGAGCTAAGGGGATGTGTCTCTGGCATCACTGGGCAGATTCAGTGGACAGTTTCTGCATTTCTCTCTTCATCAGCTGTGAGCTTGAAGCAGAATTAAATCCAGGTAATCTTATTGTCTCTGCGATGCAGGAGGGCAGAGAAGGTGGCTGTCTCCTAGAATCATAGAATCATAGAATCATAGAATCATAGAATCATAGAATCATAGAATCATAGAATCATAGAATCATAGAATCATAGAATCATAGAATCGTTCTGGTTGGAAGGGCCCTCCAGGGTCATCAAGTCCAACCTTTATCCCATCATATTCCTGACCATCAGACCATTAGACCATGGCCTCAAGTGCCTCATCAACCCGTTTGTTGAACACCCCCAGGGACGGTGACTCCACCCCCTCCCTGGGCAGCCCATTCCACTGCCCAACCGCCCTCTCAGGAAAGAACTTCTTTCTAATCTCCAACCTAAACTTCCCCTGCTGGAACTTGAGGCCATTTCCTCTCGTCCTGTCATCAGCAATTCAGGAGAAGAGACCAACACCAGCCTCACTACAACCTCCCTTTAGGTAGTTGTAGAGGGCAATAAGGTCTCCTCTCAATCTCCTCTTCTCCTAGGGCTTTCCAGCCAGTGACTGTGGGTTGGGCAGGGGTGCTGCCTTAGGGTCAGGGTTATTCTCCTGCAGCTCCCTGACCTGTCCTCTGCATGGCCAGACCCCCCTGCTCACCACACGACACACAGAGTTGCTGGAGCTCAGCTACCAGGCTTGTGGGCTCCATCCCCTGCCCTGCAGAGGACTGCAGTGAAGAGGAGGAAGATGCTTGGTGAAGGCACACACGTTGCCCTGGGCACTGTTGCTGGTCCTGCTGGAGGATGTGATGGTCCAAACGGGCACAGATCTGCTTCAAACCCAGCTTTGGAGAGGATTGCCAAGGTGTGTGTGAAATGGCAGTGGCTGAGCTGTGGCCAGGGGCTGTTATGTGCAGAGAAATCAGGGTAAGCACAAAGCAATTGGGGAAAAAAAAAAAGATGTTTTTAAAATTTAAATGAGTTTTATTTCTTTTCATGTTGCTGGGCTGCATTTTCATCTTACAGGCTTGTGCTGCTAAAGTGGTTGTTTTCTGCTTGTTTCCTTAATTACTTTCTTAGCTGTTTCCCAGCTTTTCCATAGAGACTTCTTCTGAAGAAGTTTATTTCTTAAGGTTAGTCCTTAAAATGTTCATCCATACTGAAAAGCAGTGCCAAAGCCCAAGGAAAAGCCTGGTTATAGGAGTCACACAGACACATTTGGTGAGCAACAAACTCCACTATGAGCCCTGTGAGCCCAGGCAGCCAGGAGGACAACCCTGTCCTGGGGTGCATCAAGCACAGCGTGGCCCAGCCGGCCAAGGGAGGGGATTGTCCCGCTCTGGTCTGCACTGGTGTGGCCTCACCTCGAGTACTGGGTGCAGTTCTGGACTCCGAAGTTCAAAAGGACATCAAAGTGCTGGAGCACGTCCAGAGGAGGGCACAAGCATGGTGAAGGGCCTAGAAGGGATGAGCTGTGAGGAGCGGCTGAGGGTACTTGGATTGTTCAGCCTGGAGAAGAGGAGGCTGAGGGGTGACCTCACTGCAGTCTGTGGCTTCCTCCCGAGGGGAAGGGAAGGGGCAGGGACCGATCTCTTCACTCCTGTGACAGTGACAGGACTGGAGGTGACAGCAAGAGCTGAATCAGGGGAGGTTCAGGTTGGGTGTCAGGAGAAGGTTTTTCACCCAGAGGGTGGTGGAGCACTGGCACAGCTCCCCAGGGCAGCGGTCACAGCACCAAGCCTGCCTGAGCTCAAGCAGCATTTGGATGATGTTCTCAGGTACATGGTGTGACTTGGGGTGTCCTGCACAGGGACAGGAGCTGGACTTGATGATCCTGGAGGTCCCTTCCAACTCGACATGTTCTATGAGTCTATGAGTCTATGATTCTATGATTCTATGATTCACTTTCTGATGTGCTGGGGAGTCTCCTAATGAGAGACCAAGGGGCTTTGATTTGACTGTACCCCATCGTTGGAGTTTGGAGGTTGAATTTCCTGGGACTTTGGCTCCTCGAGCAGTGAGATGCTTTAGAAAAGCTGTCCTCATTCCCGGCGGCTGGGAGTTTGAGGCTAATTTTATGCTGCTTCATTTGGAAATGTCAACTTGTGTGTACAAGAATTTTACAGCAACTTCGTTAATGCATCGAGAGCTGAGGTCGCTTTTTAGTGTTAACAAGGAATCATTTTGTTTTGAATGTGCAAAGATTTTATGCCACTAAGAGAGAAGATTTTTTAATACACGTATAATAAGCCAATGGTGTTGTCCATGATATGAATAATCCTTATCTTTCTCGTTGCCCTGCCTCAGAAAAGATGCTGTAGTCAAGGAAAAACCTGTGGGAAGGGCAGCCAGGATGATCAGAGGTACAAAATAGGTCTTGGCTGGGGGAGGACCCACGTAGAGTTTTTTACACTTCTGGAGGCACAAAGGTCAGCAGAGCAATGAGTGGGGCAGGGCAGGTGAGCAGCGAGTCATTAGTTGCTATTTTCAACACTGGGAGCACTCAGTAAAAATGGTGAAGCCAGAGGCTCACGGCACATCCATCACCTCTGGAAAGCTTTGCCCCAGAATGCCATGGGAGTCAAAGGAGAGAGTGAGTTTAAGAGAGGAGAGGCAAGCTAGCTTTCTGGGATCCGTTGGCGGCCATAAGTTCGTGTGCAGTCCCGATTTCAGAACCCAACCACTGACAGTGTGCCAGGGGAAGGGCTATCTCATCCCTGCCCTGTTTCTCCTGCTCTTACCTGAGCGGAGGCTGCTGGCTGTGTCAGAGACAGGATGAAAGCTCTGATGATCTTTGTTCTGGTTCAATATGCCAGTTCTTATATAAAAAAAGAATTTTAAAGAGTTCACAGGAGCAGCTAAGACCCAGATTCAGAGCTGCTGAAATGCTGCAGAAACAGGGATTTAACTTTCAGAAGCTTGGAATTTCTTTCTATCTCTTATCTGTCTTTTTTTTAACATTTTTCTAAAATTACAATAAAGCATCCAATGGATGTTTTTTTTTTTCTGGTTGGTCTATTCTGCGTGTGTGTGAAGATCCACAGTGCATCAGTGCTAACTGCTGAGGTTCCCAATACTGACAGACCATGCAGCTGCTTGGTAAGGTGTATAAATCACATGGGGAACACAAGCAGCATAAAACATTGCAGATGTTCTGAAACAGTTTGAATTATTTTTAAACCATAGAATCATAGAATCATTATGGTTGGAAGGGACCTCCAGGGTCATCAAGTCCAACCTTCATCCCATCATATTCCTAACCATCAGACCATCAGACCATGGCCTCAAGTGCCTCATCAACCCGTTTTTTGAACACCTCCAGGGACGGTGACTCCACCACCTCCCTGGGCAGCCCATTCCAGTGCCCAACCACCCTCTCAGGAAAGAACTTCTTCCTAATCTCCAACCTAAACTTCCCCTGATGGAACTTGAGGCCATTTCCTCTCATCCTGTCATCAGCAATTTGGGAGAAGAGACCAACCCCAGCCTCACTACAACCTCCCTTTAGGTAGTTGTAGAGGGCAATAAGGTCTCCTCTCAATCTCCTCTTCTCCAGGCTCAATAACCCCAGTTCCCTCAGCTGGTCTCCATAAAGCTTGTTCTCCAGACCTCTCCCCAGCCTCGTTGCCCTTCTCTGGACTCACTCCAGAAGCTCCCAAATAATAGTTGTATTTGCTTTCCCAACTCGTGGTGCTCTGATCTATCAGGTGGAAGCTTTGCTGTGAGTGTGATGGTCACAGTAACTCGCCTTACCCAAGCTAGCTCTGAGCTATCTCCTCCCAAGGACATTTCTCTGTAGTCAAGACTTCTTATGTTACCGGTTCACAAGTGCAAGATGGTGACAAGTGTCTGCCCCAGCTTCCCAGACTCCCATTGTGTGTGCTGGGGCAGGAGTTGCTCTGGCTGGACCACCAGGCGCCTTCAGCAAGATGCTGTCACCATGGGACCACTGTTCTGTGTCTGCCAGCTTGGCCTGGAGATCACACCTACCTGTGATGGGGTTCAAAGAATAAATTGGGCTGATTTCACCACAGTCGAAGGGATCGTCCTGTTGCCAGCCTTCATAAACCCACCACAGAAAGTTAACAGAATGGGACATGTAGGTAAAGCCAACCAGCAGACTCATCTCCACTCACAGCTCTCAGTCTGGGTGACTGCCTCTGGCCTCCCACCCCTCCTGGCGTGTCCTCCTGGACCAAAGGAGTGCAGAGGCACCAAGTGCCTGTCTGGGCTGGCTGGCTGCTCAGATATGCCCTTGGCAGGGGGAATGACAGAGCTCAAATGCAGGATCCAAAGGTGTCCTGGGGACTCTCGAGTCACCTCCATCACAGACACCATCTCAAGGACCTTTTTATTCTACTGCTCTTGGAGCTTCCTTATATTGGGGTCTTGCCACTAGACTGAGCATCTGCAGGCGCTATAACGAAATGATCTTAAACTGATTTGAGAAAAAATCTCTTTGATGAACAGAAAAGGACCCTCAAGTGTGGATTTTCTACCCATTTACCTCTTACGAGGGGGAATTGAACTGCAGTTGTGAGAACATACTGTGACAGTTTGCAAATTGCACACTATGGGAGGTCCTTGGTGTCCTCTCACAGTCTGAGCTGTTTCCCCTCTCCTTCCCAGCACGCCTTGCAACAGGAACCTTTTCACTACTTCACAAAGAACTTGCAATAAAAGTATTACAGAAATCACAGCTTATTCAGTATTTATGACAACCCTGGAATTCAAATTAAGTTGCAACACAGTAGCACACAGGTGGTTGCTGTGTTATTACACAATTTCTAAATTACCTCCCTGGAGCCCTTATTTGTCATGGTTTGGTGGTCCCCTTGCTGCAAAGCTCCACATTGCACAGTTTGAGCAGGAAGGTGGCATGCTGATCTCTCCCAGGTTCCTGACCCAGGTCAGCAGATGGATCGACATCTCCAACATCTTGGAGTGCCCCGGTATTAAGTAACTGGTCTACAACGGCCAATGAAATCTGTTACTGGGATCTGAAGTGTCACGGGCTTTAGGATATGTGCATAGATGGTCTAATGGTCTAATGGTCAGGAATATGATGGGATAAAGGTTGGACTTGATGACCCTGGAGGTCCCTTCCAACCATAATGATTCTATGATTCTATGATTTTATTCTATGATTCTATGATTCTAGATACCTGTATAAGTAATCTCACTGAGTTCTTGGTCTAGACATCACCTTCTCAGCCCACAGGCCCAGCAAAGGCTGATATGGATGTTGTGCCTTCCTCTCACCTCCCTGAGCTCTTACAAGCAGCTACCACCTCGCTACAAGACCCACAGGGTTCTCTTTCTGTTCTCCTCCTTGTCCCCAAACACACCAGGTTGGGCATGAGTGCTTCCTTCAGGGCTTTCTGAGGTGTCACTGGCCATTGGAGATGGCATCCTCTGATGCTCCTGTTTGCATTCCCAAAACCAGCTCTCCCATCATCCTCATGACTCATTCTGGGTTGAGAGGTGTATTAAGAGGATGCTCACCTGCTCTGTTCCTGCTGTGACCTACATGTGCCAGTGCCTTGCAGAGGTCCAGCCTATCACTCTCCAAAGCAGAGATTAAAAGAGCAGCTGTTGTGTTTAGCACAAAAGTAAAACATGCAAAAGCTGTGTTTGCAGCACCAAAACTTTACTGCTGCCTTCTAGGTTTCTCTTCTGTGGCAGCTGGAATGGAACACAACCCTGATAAGATTTAACTCAGCTTGTGGCATGGGCATGATCTCTGTAGCTCATCCTGCAGCCCTTCCCCAGGAGCCAGTGGCACATTCACTACAAACCATCTGCCACCCCTGTGTGCATCTCAGCATGGGCCAAATTCCAGTGTAGCTGAGTGTGGTGGAGTTGCTGTCCAGGCAGGAGCCACATCTTGGCTGTTTTTCGTTGCTTGAACATTTTGTTGCTCCAGCTTTCATGCTGGAGCGAGGCCAGAGAAGGGCAACGAGGCTGGGGAGAGGTCTGGAAAACAAACCTTATGGAGACCAGCTGAGGGAACTGGGGTTATTGAGCCTGGAGAAGAGGAGACTGAGAGGAGACCTTATTGCCCTCTACAGCTACCTAAAGGGAGGTTGTAGTGAGGCTGGTGTTGGTCTCTTCTCCCAAATTGCTGATGACAGGACGAGAGGAAATGGCCTCAAGTTCCATCAGGGGAAGTTTAGGTTGGAGATTAGGAAGAAGTTCTTTCCTGAGAGGGTGATTGGGCACTGGAATGGGCTGCCCAGGGAGGTGGTGGAGTCACCGTCCCTGGGGGTGTTCAAAAAACGGGTTGATGAGGCACTTGAGGCCATGGCCTGATGGTCTAATGGTCAGGAATATGATGGGATAAAGGTTGGACTTGATGACCCTGGAGGTCCCTTCCAACCATAATGATTCTATGATTCTGTGATTCTATTTGTTGTATCAGGTGGTGTGGAGAAGGAGCAGCTGTAATGTCCCCCTGTCCCCAGTGCCACTGTGTGCCCTGCTGGTCCTGGGAGAGAGCCAGCTCTTCCCTGTGCTTCTGTGGGTGATGGGTGTGCGGATCCCTCCCGGGTTTGCAAGGTGGGTGGAGGTGTCATGAACAAGAGCTCTGAACACCTCCCTCTGCCCTTGCTCAAGCTGGGTTAACATTTTTGCACTCCCCCGTGCTTGCATTTAAATAATTTACAGGAGATTACCAACACATTTATAGCTGGTATGTCACCTCCCAAACACTGCTCGCGTTCCTCGGTGCTGGAGCGTTACAGAGCGTGCAGGAGGCTGGGGTCATCACCCCACGCTGCTCTCAGGGACTCTGTGCTCTCACAGGTTTATCCCTTCCCTTTGCCCTCGAGCAAAACCCCCTTAGGATGCCTGAAGGTTCACCTGCCCTGAAGGTTCACCTGCCAAGTAGCTTCATTTTGGAATAGGTTGCCCAGGGAGGTGGTGGAGTCACCGTCCCTGGAGGTGTTCAAGAGGTGTCTGGATGTGGCACTGGGTGATGTGCGTGAGTGAGGATGTAGGTAGGGGTTGGACTGAATGATCTTGAAGGTGTCTTCCAACTTTGATGATTCTATGATTCTAGGATTCACGTCCCACCTCAGAGTCCCTCCCTTGCCGCGTTAGCACGAAGTATTCAAGGATGACCTTGAGGATGGTGGGGCAGCCCCTGGCCACAGAGACACGAAGCTCCCTGGAAGGCAGCAGAATCCCAGGGGGTGCATTCCCCTCCCTGGAATACCTCACCGTGGAGAAGGCACTGCGTGCCTGTGTGCCACTAAAGCCATCCTGGCACTGGGCTTGTCCCTGGACAGGACCGGCTCGGCACAAGGCGCAGGCGCCGCAGCACCCAGCTCGTGGTGTTGACACAGGCTCCTGGGAGAACAGCCTCAATACTGGGTGAATATTAATACTAACAGGAGGAGACAGAACCATTGTTTACCCTGCTTTTGTTAATCAGTTTGTTTCTATTCGCGATCCCAAAATGAAATTAAAAGGCTCTGTTTACATTGCTGAATTATCATCTGCTCCAGCAGGTAAAGTACTTTGGCAGAGAATTAATGGAGCCACGGACAGATTTGTGTCAAAAATATGTGCATATTTTGCCACCAAAGGATTTGTTTGAAACGAGCTGGAATCTCATGCCTTTGTGTTTAAATAAAACATCATCCACCAACCACCCACGCATGCTGCTGGGATGCTGTGGCCCTGAAACAAGTCCACTTTGAAAACAGTGGAGTTGAAGCCTTTTCCCGTGTGGGATTTGAAGGTGATTTTCCAAGACCAAAGGTGGCCTTGGAAGGTAACTTAAGGATTCAGAATATACCTGAAGGAAAAATCCGATCCTGATGCCAATGAAAGAGGGTTCAGCTTGTCCTCAAGAGCTTGTGCTAGATTGTGCTGTGGGGGGAGGGTGGGTATTTCTGTCTCAGCAGCAAGAGCCAAATTATCTTCTCTGGTGCTGCAGTGCAGCCCAGCACAGAATGGGGCCCTTGCACCTGCCTCAGAAGGCTGAAAAATCCAATTGTGACCATTTTTGCTCCGGCAGCACTAAATTTATAACCCAGCACAAGGAAGACAAGATCTAAAAACCAATTTAGCAAAAAATAGCCTTTGCAACTAAAAATTAATGCTTCGAACGGCCCAAATGAAGCTTGAAAATAGCTTTTTTTCTGCTCCAGCCGGTGATTCACGTGCCTATTTGCAAACAATTCAAATGCAGTAAATTGAGAGGAAATATAAATCAGGTTCCTAAGTGAAGCTGCATAAATCCAATAAATGATTGATGAGAGAATCCTGTTTTAAGACTCTGCTGTCTGTCTCCAGTGCTGAAGCAGAGAATAATGGGGCCTTCGCCTCTTCGGGCTGTGCTGAATGGAGCGAGTTTGCACCAGCCTCAGGTCCCCACTCAAGGTCAGAGGCAGCTTTCTCTCTCCACCTGGCCAAGCTGCCCAAAAGGAGAGCTGCTAAGTGGGGCTGTGCTCACCCAGGACATGGCAGAGGTTGTTACGGTCTCTCCCCCAGCGGGGAGGAGGGGAGCAGACCCATGGGCTGTGCTGCAGAAGAGCCAGAACTTGCAGTGCCACCCTGCAAGGAGTTTGGTGGTCCCAAAGAGACATGGCCACCAGCGTGGACATGGTGCTGCATGGCTCAAGCCAGCCAGGAGCTGTGCATCTGTACCTGTAATGTGTCTGACAGATGCAAAGGCAAGTGTAGAGTTGTACATGGGGTTGTACCCCATGTACCAGTACAGGCTGGGGGCTGACCTGCTGGAGAGCAGAGAAGGGGAAAGGGACCTGGGGGTCCTGGTGGACAGGAGGATGACCATGAGCCAGCAATGTGCCCTTGTGGCCAAGAAGGCAAATGGCATCCTGGGGTGCATTAGAAAGGGGGTGGTTAGTAGGTCAAGAGAGGTTCTCCTCCCCCTCT
>VZRW01001269.1:244-21033 GCA_013398125.1 Aegotheles bennettii | reverse complement strand
GTTCCTGTGTGATGGACTCTAGGTGACCCTGCTCTGGCAGGGGGGTTGGACTGGGTGAGCTTTCGAGGTCCCTTCCAACCCCTAGGATTCTGTGATTCTATGATTCTGTGATTCTGTGATGCTGGCTCTGCAGCTGGACCCTGCCATGCTCCTCTGCTCATGGGGCAGAGCTGGGGCTGGACGTGCCCTGGTGAGAAGCTCTTGGCCCCACTGTGCTCTGTGCTGCTCTCCGCACATGGGGCTATGGCTTCTGCTAGCACAGGGGATGTCTCAGCTCTGATCTTGGAGCACAACTTCCCTGGGAAGGGCAGCTGGAGGAGTGGCTGGAGTTGACATGTTCCCATCTTGGAGTACAACCCTGGGAAGGGCAGCTGGAAGAGTGGCTGGAGTTGACATGTTCCCATCTGTAGCAGATGAACAAGAGTGCAGAGGCCTGAAGACATACCCAGAGATCTACCCAAGATGTGCCCAAATCCAGCCAAGGCTCCTGCATGCTGCAAGCTGTCCTGGGGCTGCTGGCACAGTGTGGTGCACAGACCTTTGCCTGGAGGTGCAGGGGGATAACCCACTGTAGGTGGGACCCATTCGCCAGGAGGGGGATGTGGCCAGAATATGTTTCTCATCTGCAGTTCTTGGCTGTTGTTCCTGGTTCTCCATGTGAGCAGCCGCCCCAGTGGCCACCGTGCCTGGGGTGCTGGGAGATGTGTGCTCCCAGCTGATGACAGGACGAGAGGAAATGGCCTCAAGTTCCATCAGGGGAAGTTTAGGTTGGAGATTAGGAAGAAGTTCTTTCCTGAGAGGGTGATTGGGCACTGGAATGGGCTGCCCAGGGAGGTGGTGGAGTCACCGTCCCTGGGGGTGTTCAACAAACGGGTTGATGAGGCACTTGAGGCCATGGTCTGATGGTCTGATGGTGAGGAATAGGATGGGATAAAGGTTGGACTTGATGACCCTGGAGGTCCCTTCCAACCAGAGTGATTCTATGATTCTATGATTCTAAGGGGTGTTTGCTTGTCCTGTTGGGATTGAACAGCTCTGCAGGCATCTGCACACCAGGATGTGTCACGTGCTGCTGATGCAGCCCTGAGGGCTGGCAGTCAGGAGCAGCTTTTTCCATCCCCAGACTGATGGGTGCATTGGGAAAGGGACAAACCTCAATACTGGTTGCTCTGCAGCCCTGGAGTGGAATACAATACTTCTGGGGAGCCACCTTTCACATCTCTTCTTGGGGTGGAGAAACAGCAAGCTCTCAGGGGGCCATGTGGTGCTGGGCTGTGCCTCTCTATTCCTGCTTTGAGATGTGTCAGCTTGGGTTGTAGCAGAGCAGATCACCCCTGAATAGACCTTGCATTTCACCTCAACCATTGCCCTCATCCTGCCCCACCATCAGATGGCCAAAAAGCAAGAGGAGAGGATGGTTTGCTCCAGGAGGCAGCAGGGCAGCCAGCAACGTGATGCTCTGGCTGCCACTGTGCTGGGAAGAACTGGAGCAGAAATCAGAGCCGTGTTGTTCCCTGCTTTGTGTTGGGATTGGGAGATTCAACCACTTCTTCCTGCACCTGACAGGTCAAGACAGCTGCCACTGGGTCTTGCTTCCAGGCAGCTCGGCATAAATCAGCATCAGTGGAATGAGGTGGCTTGTCTCTGCTCCAGGGTGTCCCTGTTTGGATTTGGCTCTGGCACAGTTTTCATGAAAAATGTATTTTGGGAGAAAATGGATCTTCAATCAAACCAGGCATTTCTGCACAAAATAGTGTTTGCATTGACATTTTCCCATATTTTTTTTTCAATGATACAGATCCCTTCCTTTCTTCTCCCACCCTCTTCCAAACAGACAAGCACAAAAATAATTCAGAAGCAGTGTTAATTTTTCAGTGAAAGTGTCTGGGTTTGGGGAATGGAGGACTGCATATTTTAAGAGAAAATCAGTTATTTCTCATCAAAACTGAAGAAAAATCAGTTTTCAGCAGTGAAACCAACAACTGTTCATGTAGTGGGGAAATGATCACTATCTGGTGAATCAATGGCCTGGATAATGGGACAGTGTCCCCACAGCAAGTTTGCTGATGACACCAAGCTGGGAGGAGTGACTGGTACACCATAAGGCTGTGCTGCCATTCAGCGGGACCTGGATGGGCTGGAGAGTTGGGTGGAGAGGAACTGCATGAAGTTCAACAAGGGCAAGTGTAGGGTCCTGCACCTGGGGAGGAATAACCCCAGGCACCAGGACAGGTCTGGGGTTGGCCTGCTGGAAAGCAGCTCTGGGGAGAAGGACCTGGGAGTCCTGGTGGGCAACAAGTTGACCATGAGTCAGCAATGTGCCCTTGTGGCCAAGAAGGTCAATGGCGGCCTGGGGTGCATGGAGAGGAGTAGAGGGAGGTTCTCCTCCCATCTACTCTGCCCTGGTGAGGCCACATCTGGAGTACTGCTCCCCAGTTCAAGAAAGGCAAGGAACTACTGGAGAGTCCAGTGAAAGGCTACAGAGATGCTGAGGGGACTGGAGCATCTCTGCTGAGGAAGGGCTGAGAGACCTGGGGCTGTTTAGCCTGGAGAGGAGAAGACTGAGAGGGGATCCCTTCAACACTCATAAATATCTGTAAGGCGTGTCAGGAGGATGGGGCCAGACTCTTCTCAGTGGTGCCCAGTGACAGGACCAGGGGCAATGGACACAAACTGGGACAGGGAAAGTTCCATCTGAATGTGAGGAGAAACTTCTTCACCTTGAGGGTGACAGCACTGGGCCAGGCTGCTCAGGGAGGGTGTGGGGTCTCCTTCTCTGGAGACATCCAAAACCCACCTGGGTATGATTCTGTGCCACCTGCTCTGGGTGACCCTGCTTTGGCAGGGGGGTTGGACTGGATGATCTCCAGAGGTCCTTTCCAACCCTCACCATGCTGGGATTCTGTGATTCTGTGATGGTGTGTCCCACCCAGCCCCTTGGGTCTAACCATGCAGAGCCTTGGGGAAGTGAGAACAATATCAGTGGCCTCGGACCCCTCCTCGTGGAGGAGCCCAAGATGCCCTTCTCCCTGGTGGGATTCTCTGCAACTGTCCCCCTGCTCACAGCAGGCTGTGCCCAGTCTTCCTTTTGACCCAAATGAGGTGGGATCAGGCACCAGTCTGCTCCAGTGGCAAACAGCATGTTGGGCACAGGAAGGAGAAGGCAGTGCCCGGGGGACACCCGCTGATCTCCACGTGCTCCCCATGGCTTAGCTGCTGATGGGGAGGTTGCCAGCCTCCAGTGCCCTCCATCCAGCTTCCTTCTGCCCTGTGTCTGCCTGGCCTGTTGACAGGCTGAGGAGCTGCCCAAAAGTTCCCTGTGACAAGAATGTCTTACAAAGGTAAAGGCTTTGCTTCATCAAGCCATGACAGATGTCCACCCAGGCACAAGTGAGCATCCCTCAGCAGGTGCCTGCAGGTCCTCCATCCTTTGGGTGTTTGGCTCTGCTGCTGCAGGGCTTGCGGCCATCATGGGAGAGCTCAGTGCCTGGGCTGCAGCCATCAGACAGCACAGAGGAGCGAGCAGCAGTTTCTGAGACAATCACAGAATCACAGAATCCTAGGGGTTGGAAGGGACCTTGAAAGATCATCCAGTCCAACCCCCCTGCCAGAGCAGGGTCACCTAGAGTCCATCACACAGAAATGCATCTAGACAGGGTTTGAATGTCTCCAGCCAAGGAGACTCCACAGCCTCTCTGGGCAGCCTGGTCCAGTGCTCTGGCACTCTCACAGGAAAGAAGTTCTTCCTGAGATTCACATGGAACCTCCTGTGCTCCAGTTTGCATCCATTGCCCCTTGTCCTATCATTGGTCATCACTGAAGAAAGCTTGGCTCCATCATCCTGCTCCTCACCCTTTACATATTTGTAACCATGGATGAGGTCCCCCCTCAGTCTCCTTTTCTCCAAGCTAAAGAACCCCAGCTCCCTCAGCCTTTCCTCATAAGGGAGATGTTCCACACAATGCAGAGCAAAGTGTCCCACATTCCCACCCGTGTGTTTTGGGGTGCCAGTGACCACCTCTCCCCACACATCCCTTTGCCTTTATCACAGTTGAGCTAATCAATGGGAAAGGTCTTTGGGGCAACCCCCAGCTGTCCTTGCTCAAGTTATCTGATGTTAACTCCTAATCTGTGATCCTCCAGCAGCCCTGAGCTCATTCCCACTCCCTGAGCTGGCTCATGCTGGGACCAAAGGGGTTGGGGCTGAGGCCATGGCTACGTAGAGCAGCTGAAGCTGTCAGGGCACTGCACTCCAGCTCCTGCATGGGTGATCCTGCTGGCTGCCCTCTAAAGGAGCAGAGCTGGCTCTGGAGAAGCTTCGGTGAGATTCACCCCGCCAGCTGTGGCTGGCAGCTGGCTCGGCACACGGCCTTGGGAAATTCGTGCCGTTTTCTAGCTCTTGCTCTTTTGCAGGACTAGCAGAATTTCTCAGTGTAGAGACATTTGTCAATTTGCATAATTAAAGCACTGCAAACTCATCCAGATTCACAGATCCCTGCGCTGGCTCCCCTGAGACTCACCACTTCTTTCCCATGAATTATTTATTGGCAGCGCTGTTTCAAACGGGCCCCTTTGTCTGCTGCGTTTGCTCCAGATTTCATCTCTCCAGGGTGGAGATGATGCTCTGGTCCTCTGAGGCAGAGTGTGGGGAAAGAAGCAACGCCGTTTGCCACAGCCCTTCCTTTTACTCTGCCCACCAGGTAAGACCAAGGGATCTCCCTTAAAACTATGGGGCTGCCTGTCGAGAGTGAGCTGAAGGGGATGGCTGTGCAGGCAGCAGAGGAGCTGCTGTAGCAGGGCAGCCACAGCCTATGGCCACCTCTGTGGTCTCCACACTGCTTAACACCTCTGGGTGCATCCTCAGCAGGGGCTCAGGGTGCCTGGCACCTCTGCCCCCTTAGAATCACGGTGTGGTTTGGGTTGTAAGGGACGTTAAAGATCATCTAGTTCCAACCCCCTGCCATGGGCAGGGATACCTCCCTCTAGACCAGGTTGCTCCAAGCCCCATCGTGCCCCTGTACTCGGTACTGGTGAGACTGCACCTTGAGTGCTGCGTCCAGTTCTGGGCACCACAGGGTGGGAAGGACATTGAGGGGCTGGAGCGAGTGCGGAGAAGGGCAACGAGGCTGGGGAGAAGGCTGGCAAACAAACCTTATGGAGGCCAGCTGAGGGAACTGGGGCTATTGAGCCTGGAGAAAAGGAGACTGAGAGGAGACCTCATTGCCCTCTACAACTGCCTAAAGGGAGGTTGTAGTGAGGCTGGCGCTGGTCTCTTCTCCCAAATTGCTGATGACAGGACAAGAGGAAATGGCCTCAAGTTCCATCAGGGGAAGTTTAGGTTGGAGATTAGGAAGAAGTTCTTTACTGGGAGGGTGGTTGGGCACTGGAATGGGCTGCCCAGGGAGGTGGTGGAGCCACCGTCCCTGGGGGTGATCAAAAAACGGGTTGATGAGGCACTTGAGGCCATGGTCTGATGGTCTGATGGTTAGGAATATGATGGGATAAAGGTTGGACTTGATGACCCTGGAGGCCCCTTCCACCCATAATGATTCTATGATTCTGTGATTCTATGATTTGTGTGGGACAGGCTGTGGTACCTCTCCAGCCCCGAGTGCTGCGGGGATGGCCAAGGGGCAGCGTGTGAGCAGTGACACTGCTTTTGGGCACTCCACTTCTCCTGGGTTGCTTTGCGTCTAGGAAGAACACCCATCGACTGGCTCGCTTGCCAGAAACCACATTTCCCTGGCTCAGAAACACAAAAAATAACAGATAACACAAGAGAAGCAGAGGCAGGCAGGAGTGAGTCGTAAGTACACAGAGACCTCACTCGTATTTGCAGGCTCGCCCTGCCGGAGTCAAGTGTGTGCTTGTAAATCCCACATCAGAGGAGGACAAATATTTGTGCTGTGGAAACACTTCCGATGAAGTCCTGGAGCTCTCCTTCTCAATTCCTTTTACCCTTTCTGATGTGTGTTTGCTTCTCAGCCTGTGGAGCCCTGCAGACAGCGTGGCTCTGGCAGGCAGAGCCCTGCACACCCTGGTGCTGCAGCTCCCTCTTTGTCCCATGGGTGCAATGGCTCCTGGGTGGTGGCACCAGCAGCCCCTGGATCTCAGCTCTGCCCAGCAAAGGTCCTGCTGCCATCCCTGTGTCTCAGTGGTGTTTATGGAGTGGGGCCAAAGTAAGAATGGATTAAAAACATAGTGATGGTGCTTTGCTGTACGAACCGAGGATGGAGCAGGCAAGCATGGGGTGCTGGACGAGGGGAAATGGCCTCAAGTTCCATCAGGGGAAGTTTAGGTTGGAGATTAGGAAGAAGTTCTTTCCTGAGAGGGTGGTTGGGCACTGGAATGGGCTGCCCAGGGAGGTGGTGGAGTCACCGTCCCTGGGGGTGTTCAAGAAACGGGTTGATGAGGCACTTGAGGCCATGGGCTGATGGTCTGATGGTTAGGAATATGATGGGATAAAGGTTGGACTTGATGACCGTGGAGGTCCCCTCCAACCGTAATGATTTTGTGATTCTATGATTCTATGGGGCAAGAAGTGGTCCAGTAAGACCAGAGCTGGCCTTTCCAGTCTGCTACTGCCCAAGTGACATTTCACCCAGGACCTGGACCTGGGGAGGGAGTTTGCAGTTGCAAATTCAGCCCTGAAAAGTTGGATCTGCCAAAATTACAGGTGCCTGTGCAGCTCCCATCCCCTCCCCATCCATGAATATGTATGTCCAGCCATCTTTTTCATAGCGTAAGCACTTGCTGTTCAATTTCCTGGAGCTGTGCCAGCCCCGAGGCTGCCATGGGGAGGGAAAGGCAGCGGTGGGGGATGAACCAGGATCACCAGGGTTGTGGCACCCGGCGGGAGATTCTCAATGCTTTGCTATCGTGGGCCCTTTCACCACCCGCCGAGCGCGCTGCGGGGTCTCCTGGTGATGCCAATGGTGGTCTTCACCGGACACAGCTGAAGGATTCATCCTGGGAGGCTGAAGCATTTATTTCGGAGAGCCCCGGCCCTAGCCGTGCTCATCAAAAGGTGTGATCACGCCTGCGGTGTGAGGTCCCTGTGTGCAATTTTCAACTCCTCTCCCCTTCGTTAAATCAAGACGAGGCGAGAAATGGTACAATACAGTTGGGGGCTATTGTGAAAAACCTCTGCAAAGGGTTTTCACAGTGTTATGGAAGCTAGAATATTCAGCTGAGCTTCTTAGTTTTTATTTTCTCTTGTTTTTTCTTTTTTTTTTTTTCCTGGAGACTGCTGTTGCTGATGTATTATTTATACATCAGGAAATTAGACTCTGAGGACTCAAGTATTCTTCAAATAAGCTTCCTAATTCTGTCAATTAAGAATACAGAGGCTGCTGGGTCTCTGGCTTGGGAAGAGCCACAGAGGAGTTAAAGCTGCCCCTGGTCATTGCTGTGATGTGCTGCATTGATGGCATGCGACAGACATTTCAGCTGGAGAAAAAGGATCTTGGTCCCAAAATCAAATGCATGAGTTGCTGGGAGTGTTATACACAGCAGCTCTTGTAATTTCAGTGGGGCAAATAACTGCCCCATGCTCTGGCAGGGGAATACCGAAGCCCTGAACGTGTGATCTCTTGTTGTTGTGTTTGGTAATGAAATCTGGTGTTCTTCATTGTCATTAACAATGACATTAACAAGGTCATTAACAATGAAGAGAGAGACCACCATTAAGAGTTAGAGACCACTGGGAGACCACTGTGAAGAGTTAGAGGTCATTTAATCTATAACTAATGCAGTAATTCTTCATGTGCTCCCTGTGTAGTTCTAGAGCATATGAGCTGACATGCAATTAATACGCACAAGAACATCTTCCCTCCTTTGCCACCTGTCCTTAACCAATGGGCATTTGGAAGTCTCCTCCTGCACCAGGGCATTAGGGTCTGCTCCTGGCCATGGAAGAGGGCTTGGGCACAGGGCTGCAGGACGGGCTGTTCTTGCCTTCCACAGGAAAGGGAACATCACGGGGTGGAGGTCAGGAGGAAGCAGACCATCCCTGAGATGTGGCTGGGCACAGGGCTGTGTCACAAGCTGCTGGCACCAAGCTGGGAAACAGAGTGTTCCCTTCTACCTGCAAAACGCTCAGCCCCAGTCTGGGACTGGAGGTGTTCATTTTGGAGCTGGGAAAAAGCAGTGAGGGGGTTGAGGTGATGCTCGCCAGCACATTTACAAATGTTTTGATGCATTTTCTGCACAGGGATGTCAGGCGCAGGAAGAACTGAGTGCTTGCCCTCCCCTTAGTGTTGCCATTAGAAAGGTGAGACCTCTCAAAGGACAACCCCTTTGTCCCCTCCTGTTCGCTTATGGGCTGGACAATGTCCCTTCTGCCACCCCACAAGCACTCTGGCTGAAGGAAGGAGGTTTATGGCTGCAGCGTGGTTTTTCTTTTTTGCTTTGCTGTAAATGTAATGTCCACTGCAAATGCAGATCTGCAGATCTCTCCATCTGGAGGAGGAATAAATGCCTGCACTGTCTGCTCTGCATAGACAGATAACTCATTCTGGAGGACAGAGACAGAGTGCTCTGTGCAGCACATGGATGAGTCCTGCCAAAGGGCTCTGGGGACAGGACTGGCACTATGGACGAGCACCCTCACTGCTCTGGGTCAGGGCTGGACAGGCCGTCCCTCATAAGGGAACTTCAGTTATGAAGACCGGCTGAGGGAACTGGGGTTATTTCCTAGAGAAGAGGAGACTGAGAGGAGACCTTATTGCCCTCTACAACTACCTAAAGGGAGGTTGTAGTGAGGCTGGTGCTGGTCTCTTCTCCTCAATTGCTGATGACAAGACAAGAGGAAATGGCCTCAAGTTCCATCAGGGGAAGTTTAGGTTGGAGATTAGGAAGAAGTTCTTTCCTGAGAGGGTGGTTGGGCACTGGAATGGGCTGCCCAGGGGGGTGGTGGAGTCACCGTCCCTGGGGGTGTTCAAGAAACGGGTTGATGAGGCACTTGAGGCCATGGTCTGATGGTCTAATGGTTAGGAATATGATGGGATAAAGGTTGGACTTGATGACCCTGGAGATCCCTTCCAACCATAATGATTCTATGACTCTATGATTCTTCTCCTGGGATGCTCTTCAGTACTGTGTATCAAGGACCAGTCCAGAAAAGGACTGATTCCTATATGCCCCTGGGAACATGGGTCTGGCCCCTGTGCAGGCAAAGATGCTCCCACCATCCTCCAGCTCTTCCCAGGCCCCGAAGCCTCTCAGGTGACACGACAGTGACTGACTTGCACACAGCCTATGTAGATCCCTAGTCACAGGGGAGGAGAGAAATAATTTCTCTTGTTTTCTGTAACTCTTTATGGCCATGGCAATGTACCTCTCTCACTCTCCTTTGTTGGCTAAACACATTTTCCCTCCCAGCCTTCTGTAACATCACCCCTTTGGTGCAAACCCTAACTTCTGGGAGCATGGATTTAGTTTTTGAAGTGCTTTATAGTCATGATGGCTGAGGAAAGGATGAAATAACTCACCCGTTGGGATTCACACAGCAGAACCACTGATCAACAGATCTACAGCACTGATCAGCTGGAAGCAATGCCGTGTGCTGGTTCAGTGCTTGTGTATCACATGCATTTGTACATGGGGAGCTGGGTGTGGAAAGTGTCCTTTCCACTGTTTTCCATGCAACTGTGCAGCCAGAGCCCAAAACATGGGCATGTCCGTGTGCAAGTGGCTTCATGTGAGAAGCAGAGATGCTGGAGGGTGAGTGTGGCCCCTGTGCTGCTTCCATGGTTGCCGTAGAGCCGTAGAGCATTGATAGCCCAGTCTCATACTCCCTGGGAGCATGAAGTTAGAGTTGCCGCCAGGCAAGATGCTGAGAATAGTTCTGATGATGAAGTTTCCTCACCCTTCTTAATGCACAGTCTCTCATCTTTTTTGGCCTTGGCAATGTCCAACCCATCTCCTCCCCAGGTGCTTCCCAGAATCTGGCTCTTAATCCTCTGTGTTCCTGACCCTTGTTATGTTTTCCTGCTTGCTGTTGGGTGCAGCACTCTTGGCCATCTCCATCTC
Organism: Aegotheles bennettii; assembly: GCA_013398125.1. Taxonomy (NCBI): domain Eukaryota; kingdom Metazoa; phylum Chordata; class Aves; order Caprimulgiformes; family Aegothelidae; genus Aegotheles; species Aegotheles bennettii. Next base: position 11,001 of record VZRW01001269.1, on the reverse strand, counting down.
ATCTCCACTGGCTTCCCCTCTGTCTTGTGTTCCTATGCCTGCTGACGGTGCCTTCAATTCGGTCTTGCCCTTGGGCTGGTTTCTAGCTCTGCTTCTCAGCGATGCCCGTGAGTGCAGAGCAGCACATCCTCCCTCTGTGATCAGCGTGGCCACCACTGACCCTCAGACTGTGTGAAACCAGCAAAGCAATAAATAGGGAGCAAGGCTCAGTTCTGAATCTTCAGCTCGTGTATTGAGAAAAGCTGCCAGCAGGCTTTGAAGAAGCTCATGATATGTAAACCACACGTGGCATTAAACTTCTTCATGCTTATGGGGGAATAAACGCTTTTCTTTTCAGCCCTGGTAAGTGCAGGGCTGAGCCTCTCCGTCTGAAAATGTCAGTTTTGCTATGGAAACCAGTCCCTGTTATGACAGCTCTCCAGTCCTCATCCAGGGAGGAATCAGAGACAAGGCTCCTGGGTGGGAAACAATGAACATGAGAGAGGCACTGGTCCTCTTCTGCACCTCGCTGGGGCAAACGTGGAGTAACTCCCCGCTTGTCTGGACTTGCTCTCAGTTTGGGAGGGTGGTGATGGAGAGGGGGACTCGACACAGGGAGGGGAACAAAGCAGAAAGCTCCCCATTCTGCTCATCTCTAAACTGGCCCTTTTCTTCCTTGCTATTTCTATCCTCTATTCTTCTTTTCCAGTCCTTTCAGATAGGAACATACAGAAATGTAAGCCACAGTGTTCTAAAGCAGCAGCAGTGCACTTACAAAACAAGGATCTCTGTGGTTAAAAGTTTGCACTCTGATGGATTATTCCTGATTTTCTACTCCTTGCCAGGAGACAGACCTGGCAGCTGACTCCTGGGCATGACTATGCTCCACAGAGGGCTGTGGGTGAGAATGAAAAGCAGGACAGTCCTGGTGGACACTTAACCTCTCAGACATCTCTGTCACAGGCGTGATGCCCAGTGGAGATGCCCTGCAATAATCAGGAATCGAGGAAGCCAGGGGGGTTTGCCTACATGCAGCCCCTGCCCCTGCTTCCAAGGCTGTCCATTGCTGTCTGCAGAGTCAGGAGACGTCAGAGAGGAGGGTCTATACAGCAGCAAGGCATCTAGTGGGGCAAAACCTACCATGCTCAGGGGCCACACAAATTCTCACTGAAGGGCCTTGCAGGAGGCATCACTTCAAAACCCAACAGATCAGACCAATATGGATATGAACATATGATCTGCTTGTCCAGTGACATTTATTTGACCCAACATGAATGTCTACATCTAAGTAAGTCATCTTGGCACTCTTTACAGTCAATGGAGTCCAGAGCATGGTAGTTCTCTTGGTAAACACCTGCATGTGCTCAGCTGAATTGTGTCCCGGAGTCTTTAGTCCAAACTGGCCAGATTCCCTCCCTCACATCAGAATAGTGGAAAGCCACTGCAAACATCATCTAATCTCTGGGATCTGTGGTCCTCAGCAAAGCTATTCTTGGATCAGAGCTGGCACTTAAAGAGAAGGGAAAACAGGATCTTGTCAGATTTATGGCTGCCGTGGATCATCTCCAGGACCCTCTCTGGTTCCCTGGCTCAGTTCCCTGGCCCCCACATTCTCCACAGTAACCCTCCAGCCAGTCCCCAGCATCACTGCCACGGGTGGGACAGTCTCTGCTGCTTTTGTAGCTGACACCAGGTCTGTAAATCACCGCATCCCCTCTTGCCTGCCTGCTTCCCCAGGAGCACTTAAATCATCTCTAAATGAGCTCTTTTAAGGAAATGTAGGCAATCAGTGGTGAATTATTGCAAGGCACAGGGGTTTTCTTAAAAGCGACGAGCACTTATTGGTCATCTGGACTCCAGAAGGCACAGCCCTTTAAATCAAAACCTGCAGGTCACACTGAGCATCGCCTCTGCCACGCTTCTTCCAGCAGCGTCTGGTGGGTTGTCTGCATCTTCCTCCTCCCTGCTGTCCTTTCAAACCATCCTCTTCAATATGGTCCCTGTGCGTTCTGCTTCCTCTTTTCCAACCCGCTTTTGCTAACTCATTTCACAGAATCACAGAATCCTAGGGGTTGGAAGGGACCTCGAAAGATCATCCAGTCCAACCCCCCTGCCAGAGCAGGGTCACCCAGAGTCCATCACACAGGAACACATCCAGGCGGGGTTTGAATGTCTCCAGCCAAGGAGACTCCACAGCCTCTCTGGGCAGCCTGTTCCAGTGCTCTGGCACTCTCACAGGAAAGAAGTTCTTCCTGAGATTCACATGGAACCTCCTGTGCTCCAGTTTGCATCCATTGCCCCTTGTCCTATCATTGGTCATTACTGTAAAAAGCTTGGCTCCATCATCCTGCTCCTCACCCTTTACATATTTGTAACCATGGATGAGGTCCCCCCTCAGTCTCCTTTTCTCCAAGCTAAAGAGACCCAGCTCCCTCAGCCTTTCCTCACAAGGGAGATGTTCCACTCCCTTCATCATCTTTGTGACTCTGTGCTGGACTCTCTCAAGCAGTTCCCTGTCCTTCTTGAACTGTGGGGCCCAGAACTGGACACAATTTCTCAGTCTGAGGACAGGGGGTACTCAGGTTTCAGCTGGTTTGAGATCTTCTCGAGCTCTTTCCATGCTACCCTGCTTGGAGGCAGAGCTAAACTCATCAAATCCTGGAAAATGGGACCCTGTTGCTCAGGAAAGGGGTGTCACAGTCCTCCGGGGTGTGCTGTGCTTTGTGAGCCTCTCGTTGAGCCTTTCCACATCCACCATGTGTGCAAACAGCAGCTACAGATCTCAGCTTTGAATAGGGAAGGGGATTCTCCGAGAACACAGTTTGGGACATTTCATTCATCTCCTTCTTCCTGAGGTTTGGAGAACCACACAAATTAACATTTTCATCTTGTTTGCCAGAAAAAGAAATAAATTAGCATTAGAAAGGGAGCTGTGATGAAGTCCTGAATCCAGAAGCTGGGACTTCAAAAATATTGCTAAATATCTTAAGATAAATCCTGAAAGTGAGCAAGACCTGCAGTGCATGCGTGCCCACACATCTCCCTGCCTTTGATGGCCTGGCTGAGGCTCAGGCAGGACTCCTGCCTCTTCCCCTCCCTCCCCTTGCCTTCCCCAAGCTGCACAAGTGAGGGGGGCAGTGGGATCAGAGCAGCCTACGTTTAACATGAAGGCAAGACATTCATCATCAGCCTGATCCGCTAATTTCCCTGTTGTGTGATGGCAGTGAGTGACAGCTCTATAATCTCACTCGGGGAAGTCATCGTGGGGGTCATATCATGTCAAGGAAACCACGGGTAATGTTCTGACTTCCTTCTTTGAATTCCCCTTGTTTAAAAGCATTTCAGAGTTACCTCTTGCTTCATCTGTAATCATAGAGTCATTGAATGGTTTGGGTTGGAAGGGACCTTAAAGCTCACCCAGTGCCACCCCCTACCATGGACAGGGACACCTCCCACCACACCAGGGTGCTCCAAGCCCCATCCAACCTGGCCTTCAACACTGCCAGGGAGGGGCAGCCACAGCTTCTCTGGGCACCCTGGGCCAGGCTCTCACCAAATGTAACATCAGTGTCAGGGAAGTCGCAATACAATGTCATCCCTCCCTCCAATTGCTTCACCTGCAGATGAGAGATGTTTTGGTTTCTGAGCAAGGTTGAGGCTTTTTTGGGTGCAGAAAGTGGAGCAAGGACTGGAGTTCAGCACAGGGGAGAGGTTGCAGCAGCAGTCACACGTCTCTGTGGAAAACAAAGCCATAGGAGAAAAGGATGAGCTCCCTCTCTCCAGGGCCTGACTTCTTTTCACTCAAGTGTTTATTACTTATTTCTCAACACAAAGCCTGCCATGTTTGGTGCCTAACCTTGAAAATACTTCTCTGGCCCTGGTCACTCCACCAACACCAGCTCCCCCTCCTGCAGTGCCCTGAGCCCTATGATCCTGCTGTATCACAGGGCAGAGCAGCTCTCCCCATTGTTTAGGTGATGTGGCATCCATGTGCTGCAGTCTTAGAGCTTCTTAGGTATTCAGTGAACATGAAAAGTCACAGAATCACAGAATGTCAGGGGTTGGAAGGGACCTCGAAAGCTCACCCAGTCCAACCCCCCTGCCAGAGCAGGAGAACCCAGAGCAGGGCACACAGGGATGCATCCAGTCGGGGTTTGAATGTCTCCAAAGAAGGAGACTCCACAGCCTCTCTGGGCAGCCTGGCCCAGTGCTCTGTCACCTTACAGTGACAAAGTTCTTCCTTATGTTCACCCAGAACCTCCTGTGCTCCAACTTGCACCCGTTCCCCCTTGTCCTGTCACTGACCATCACTGAGCAGAGCCTGGCTCCATCGTCCTGACCCTCACCCTTTACATATTGATAAACATTCATGAGGTCACCCCTCAGTCCTCTTCTCCAAGCTAAAGAGCCCCAGCTCCCTCAGCCTCTCCTCAGAAGGGAGATGTTCCACTCCCTTCATCATCTTTGTGGCTCTGCATTGGACCCTTTCAAGCAGTTCCATGTGAATCTCCTAACTCTCCCCAGGCACAGTGACGTGCAGGGTGGCAGCACCCAGGCTGCTGTTGGGCATTTGAGGTGTTCTTATGCAGGATGCTCATCCCTACAGCTCTGACTGCAAGTGCAGACATGAACAAGCTTCATCATAGAATCATAGACTCGCTTTGGTTGGAAAAGACCTTCTAGATCATTGAGTCCAACCATCAACCCAGGACTGACAAGTCTACCACTAAACCATGTCCCTAAGGGCTATACCCAAATGTTTTTTGACCACCTCTAGGCGACTCCACCACCTCCCTCAGCAGCCTGTTCCAATGCCTGACCACTCTTTCTGTAAAAAAATATTTCCTAATATCAAGCTTGTACTTCCCTGCACCAACCTGCATCTGTGGGGTCAGGATACCTCTGAAAATCAGGCCAGCAAGGAATGAACTCCAAAAAAATCATAGTGGCCAGAGGGGGAAGCCTGCCAGTGCTTCTGCCATTGTGGGTGAAAGCCTGATTTAGGAGCCAGGACTAAGTCAGAATGCCCATTGGTCCATGCTGCCTGGCTTCCTGCCTTTCCGTGGCCACCCCCAAATGTTGTGACATTTGGGGGGTGGGGTGGTGCTCTGCAGTTTCTGTTTCTGAGCCCAGATGCAGCCAGCAGCACAAGGATTGTGAGGGAGCAAGCAAAGAACAGCATGAGCTTATTGCCTGAGCACACAGGAGAGGAGGGAGCCCTGTTCCCTCATCCCTCCCTAGTGGAGCATTTCTGGGTTTTAATTCCCAGATGTGTCATGTCGAATACAAAGGTCGTCCTCTGAGCAGGGACTGAAATAGAGCTTCTTCCGTCTGCTCCCTGTCCCAGTCTCAGGTTCATCTCCTGCCTCCTCCTTTGCAAGCTTTTGATGTATTTGTCATGGCAGACTCATGCTCAGTACATCTCATTTTTCAGTCCTTCCTGCTAAGGTCACTGATCCAGCCCCTCAGCATGTTTATTGGTTCTTCTGAATCCAGTTGGATGTGGTTGTGGTCTTGGGAGTTCAGATGCCTGAAGCTGCCCCCTTTTCTCTGGAGTCTCCCACCAACCATTGAGCTGCTGCTTAGTGATGCACAAGTGTAGCTTCAAGCTCGTGAATTTCCCAGTGAGGTGCACGTTCAAGTTACACAGGGCACAGGTCTATGAAGGACTCTCTCCTTGTGCTGTGACACTCCTAGGTCATCATCATCATTATGAATTGATGCCATTGGTGTCTTTTGGTAGAAACTGATGATTTTTAACCTGCACGTGGGATCTGAGAGCTCTGCTCCCAGGATACGTGTGCCTTGGACCAGCCCTGAGTAGTTGCTGAGGAGTGGCTCTTCTCTCTGGGCAGATGTGCAGGGTCACCACTTTGCTCTGGGTTCTCACCAGTTTTCAGAGCCTGGCCAGTGTAGACATTCTGGTGAAATGCATCATCATGTGACACTGTAATGAGAGCTTCAGCTGATCATCTTAAGGGGGATGTTCTGGGTTGCTAAACTACCACAATTTATGCACAGGGGCTTTGCTTTCCAACCCTTTAAATATTCTTTCTGTTCTCCTAGGATCTCTCCCATGCTCTGTCCACTAACTCCCTGTTGTTAAAGGTGTCTAAAAATATATGGGACTCCTCATATGCAAGAATATCTCAATTCATTTCTCTGTTTTTGCTCAGGTAGGCAGTCCATCAGCATCTGCTTTTGCTTGGAAAACCTTGTGTTTGGCCACCGTCTCTAACTCAGTTCTTCCAGAGTCCAGTCTGGCATACCAGTGCTGTGACTGGGATGGCACCAGTAGCAGTGACTTGATTGATTCCAGTCAGCCTGGATTTCTGGAGCTGATGTAAACTCTAAAGTTGTTTTCTCTTTCTAATGTCAGAGTCACTGGAGAGGCCATGCTCCAAAATGTCAGACTATTTGTGCTTTCTTCTGGGGCCAACAAGTCAGTGACTTCATCTGATGTTCAGCTCAGACCACTTCTCTTAAAGGTTGGTCCTTCTTGATGTCACCTCAGTGCATTCATTAGTTCCAATTTCATGCAAATATAATTTGAAATGTTGTTTGTGATCTCAGACAAAGTTATGATACCTTTCTTTGACTTTGCATTCCAGGTAGTCCACAGAGACAGGGTGATTGATGGCAAATTTACATGGGGGTCCAGCTGACCTATTACAGGAAGCATGGGTGAAACAAATGCAGGAGAACCAGAGGTGATGGGGTGGCCCTTTAGCATTATGTCACTGGTGTGGAAGGCCAAGTGGGATCTTCTGCCCCATCAAAGCCAATTCAGTATGTTCTTTAAAGTACCACGAATTCCAAATATCTTCCATATCCACCAACACAGAACTAGATAGAAGCCTTTTGGTCTATCCCTATTATCCTGAATGTTTCTTCTCTCAGATTAGGTAGTTTATAACTAGGTCCTAAGCTAAAAATGCTGATTTTGTGCCTCTTGTATTTCATTTGTCTCCTCTGCTGAATTTTTTGTGTCTGCACTGATCAGTGCTTACAGAATCTATATTCAAATAAGTGGTCTGTAGCTGACAACCATTTATATATATATATACATATATATGGTTGGGTTTTTTAACATCTCTGGCCTACATCACCTATTTATTAATTTCTGCAAAGATGTGCAAGCCTCAGGTGCTTACAAGCACCTCAGCAGAAACCTTACGTGTCCCTTGTTGAAGTGCTTTTCAATTCTTTCTCATTTAGATTTCCTTCTCAGTCTCTTGTGAATGATTTTCAGACATGGGCTTCCCTGCTATTATTGTGACTATCAGGAATGCCTGAACTCCCCTCCAGGCACGGGGGCTCCTGTGGTTCTGGAAGCTGTGGGTCTGCTCCTTCTGGCATGCAGAAAATAGTTCGCCAGCATTAGAGAAATTGCTTTGGTTTTGTGCATTAATTTCACTATCAAGCTTTAACATTTATTTCAGAGATTGCCATGCTGCCTTCTCTCTGTTCCTCAGCAGCTGTTTTAAGCAGTCAGACTTCCACATTTGCCTTCAATATCTTCTCCCTCTTTTTATGAAGTTGTTCCCTTTAGTAAAGCTTTTAAGTACACTTAGGCTCCCTCTTTCTCAAAGAGTTTTGGCTCACGTTTGCTTCCTCTCTGGAGAGACATTTCTTGTGTGTCACAGAACCTGACTTTCATTGCTGTTATTTCACAGAGCACTCGGACTGCACCTGGTTTAAGTGGATTTTGGTGATGTTCTGACTCATGTGTGGAGCAGAGCTGGGGGAGATGGGGGACTTTTATTACCATCTGCCACAGCCTGACAGTATTTATACCTCTAAAAGGTGATATTTTAATGTCTCTTCTTCTACTAACACTTTTTCCTGAAAAATCTCTTTGTGGAGCACCAAACGTCCTTCCCTTCCCTTGCATAAGGATGACAAAAGGGAGGCCAAGTAACATTGACCTGTGGTGCCTTGCTGGTCTGAGTGATGGTTTTACATCCAGATGCTCTGTTCCAGTCTAGTGCAAAAATTGAGATGGGACTATTTTGTCCAAAAAATTTTTAGTGTTATTTTTTTCCAGCTCTTCACAAACACCTGCCTGATGTGTGTTTGGTTCAGTGGCTTTCTGCAGCCCTCTCTTCATGTGGGTACCAACCTGACTACACGGGGTAGTCTACCATTGCACAGCTCATTTCTGAGGTTCAAATTTGAATATGGAAAACATGTTTCCCCCTGCAATCTTTTCATATCTCCTTGTTGATGAGCCCTGCTATAGTGCCTGGTAGGGCAGTTGCTCCTCCTTCAGCTCAGTTAATTTACTGTGCTACACTGCTTCCTCCTGTATTTTTCCAGGATTCTGTGGCCTTTAGAACACACAATTAAGACATTTCAACCTATGCATGGAGCTGGTCATCCAAGTTCACCTGTGGATAATGTTCTTTCTCTCGCCACATCCATAAGTTTCTTGGTGTTTTGGTTAAGCAAGAACATCAGAACCTAAGAGCTGTTGTAACAGCAATCGATAATAACAATTGTATTCTTTCTGATAGTCTCTAGGAGCCCCAGGCAAGAACTAACATTTGGCAGTGCAAGCACAGAGCAAAAATTCTCTCCCAAGTAAACCACCTTCCCTTCACTCATTATCAGCCATCATCTTGCAGCTCTCTGGCAGCCTCTCAGATATACCTCTTTTATCTATAGCCTTTCCCCTTCACACTGATTAGTTGGAAGGCTGATCATTTTCCCCAGAAGTAGCTGCATTTTTCTAGCCTGTATCAATCTGCCATTTTTTTCCAACCCTCCTTGTCATTTATCTATCCCCACTAATGCTGAAAGCTTCTCCAGCTCAGTAGGGGCAAATTTAATTAACCTGCTATTTTCTCCCATTCTCATCTCGGTCGTTAATGAGAGTGCCAAATGAGTCTGGGTCTAATGGTGATCCCAATGGCCTATCACAGCACACATCCTCCTCCCCATATATCAACCAGTTAACCTTAAGCTTCAATTGAGATCTTTCAGCCAGTAGTAGCCATTCCTCCAACCCAGTACAAATTGCTGTTTCATGTAACGTGTCAGGAGGAAGTTGGTAGATGCTCTAGTGTGCGTTGTCCATCTGCCTGCTTTGCCCAGCCAACGGGAGATGAAGGTGCAGGTCTCTGCCTCAAAGTCAAGCACTGGGGGGATATGACAACCAGGTCTCTCACCCCATTGGGCTTGTGGGTGAAATGGTTATACACCACTGGGCAGCCCTGCAAACCTCTCCTTGCTCAGCTGGAAAAGCAAACCCCTGTGAGCTGAGGTCCATCTACACTTGGAGGTGGATGCAGGCACCCTCATACTGGTAATTGGCATGAAAAGTTATGTGCCATCAGCTTTGCAGGCAGCTGGGATGAGTTTGAGATTCTGGGTGCTGACAGCTCCTGGGAAGGTTCACCACAGGTTTGCAACTGCTGCCCTTGTCCCAGCGACAGCCACTGTTGCTGTTTCCCTCACCTTGGGGATGCTGTGCTCTGAGAACTGGCCAGAGGAAGATTAACTGGAGGACACTGAACTTGTTTGATTTCACTTCAGGCAGCAATTTTGAACAAACCCAACCATCAGACACCCCCACCCTCTACTCCGTCACAGGAAACCCCAGAGGGACCTTCCAAATCTAGGATTAGCTGGTTTCCTGATAATAGCCTCTGGGCACCAGCAGCTAACACAAGGGCTAAGAGGCATGCGTCACCTTCAGCAGGATTTAAACACGTAAGAGAGGAGAAAGAAATAGCTGCTGGATTTTAACATTAGCAAATGTCAAACCATACGTTTGGGAATGGAAAAAGCATAAGGTGACCTCTAGACTGCCAGGAAAAGATCTGGGATATTTTGATAATAAAGGGGATCTGGGGTTTCAGAAAGCATTATCTTAAGGATGAGGGACACATGGTGGCTTCAGCAAAGGACGCTATCAACTGGGAAGAAGAAAGATCTTGAAGGTATTTTATCAGTGCAAGAGCTATGCAAAGTCACCAGGTGAACCCTGCAGCGCACACAGCTGGAGGCATGGGGATCATGGATGGCTCCGGGGCAGGACACAGCCCTCCCCAGCAGCCAGACACTGCAGATGTACAAAACTGTGAGCCAAGGGAAGCGTGAGGCTTTGCAGAGGGCAGAGGGAGACAGGTTTGTGGCAGTGTGAAGAAGAAAGGCCACTCTGTGGTGGTGACTAGGAGAAGGATGCAGGCAGGAGACATCAGCAGGGACCTATGTGGGGCGAAGTCAAGAAGAGTTTTCCTTTGGAAACAGCACAGGCTTGGTCCTCGAAGCACTGGAAGGCACGATTGCTTGAGGTGACATTTTATCAGTCAGTACACAAATTAGAATCATAGAATCATAGAATCATTATGGGTGGAAGGGACCTCCAGGGTCATCAAGTCCAACCTTTATCCCATCATATTCCTGACCATTAGACCATCAGACCATGGCCTCAAGTGCCTCATCAACCCGTTTTTTGAACACCCCCAGGGACAGTGACTCCACCACCTCCCATTCCAGTGCCCAACCACCCTCTCAGGAAAGAACTTCTTCCTAATCTCCAACCTAAACTTCCCCTGATGGAACTTGAGGCCATTTCTTCTCGTCCTGTCATTAGCAATTGGGGAGAAGAGACCAACACCAGCCTCACTACAACTTCCCTTTAGGTAGTTGTAGAGGGCAATAAGGTCTCCTCTCAGTTTCCTCCAGGCTCAATAACCCCAGTTCCCTCAGCCGGTCTCCATAAGGTTTGTTTTCCAGACCTCTCCCCAGCCTCGTTGCCCTTCTCTGGACTC